>MNCI01002538.1:597573-658850 GCA_015680685.1 Gnetum montanum | reverse complement strand
CCCCCTCAGTGTGGGCCATCCCTGATGTCCCCCCCTCTTTTGTAATTGTATACTCGTGTACCATAACTTTCAGTAATACAAACCCAAACATTCTCTCAAAAAAAAGATTGTACATCATCTATAGCTACATGATTTGTTCAACAACAAATCATAAATAGGTTTGGTACGCTATGTGCACTTATTTTAGACAATGGTACACACTTCACAACTACAACTTTTCATAAATTAATGCAACACTTAGGGGTTGAGCATAAACTGAGTACACCATACCACCCCAAGCAAATGGTCAAGATGAAGTCACCAACAGGGAGATTATGAAGATATTGACAAGAACCATTAGCAAGTTTAGGCGAGACTGGAGCACTAAACTGAATGATGCTCTTTGGGCATACCACTCCACATGGAAACTACCTATAGGCAACCCTTTGAGTTAGTGTATAGTAAATTACCAATGCTTCCCATTCAAGCAACCTTAACCTTGATTTAGCATAGAAACAATGATTAGTAACCCTTAACTTGCTAGATGAAAACTGATTAGCTACCCTATCATCTACCAAATTACACAAGGCCTTCAATAAACAATGTCATGACCTAAGAATTAGGAAAGTTAAATATCAGCCAGGAGATAAGGTTCTCTACTAGAATCCCATAGATTTTCCACAATGTACTAAATTTCAAACACTCTGGGAAGGACCTTATATTATTTATGCAACTTTTCCTTCAGGGGCCATGATAATATACAAACCTGAGAGCCTAAATAAGAAACTTTTGGTCAACTTGCAATAAACAAAACCTTTCCAGGAGCTTAGAACAACTAGTACACATGCTACCTCTCTTGATGGACAACCCTGCTCACTATTTTGAATCTCCTCCTTCGAACTTAGTCATGGGGGAGATGTCCACCTATGCTAACTATTTTAGGCCCTCAGTTCCTTTTGAATTTTTGTTTCACACATTTTTGTTTTACACCATCGTTCATGTTTTTACTATTTCTTTGTTTTCTTGATTTACTTTTATTCATCATCCAATAAGTGCTCATAATGGTGGATTACATTATATCATATTGATTGTTAATGTTTGGTTTACCTTTGAATTATAATGTTGATATTAAGGTATGGTACTTTTGGTAAAACATGCAATGAGTCCACACCATCCACTCATCCATACAACTCTATGGTCTCCTTTGTCTTGGAACTGTACAGTCCCCTTTTTCTAATTTAATTTATTAATGAATTGGTGGCTAGGTACTTTTCAAAGCAAGGAAAGACTCAAATAATGAAAATGGTGTGACTTCAAGGGGATTCAATGCATTTTTGTTGGCCATTCTCTTTGGTTCTTGAATGCTTATTTCTTGCGTTTTTTGCCATTCTGACATTGTTCAAAAATTAGGAAGCCAAGTGAATAAAAATAAGATTTTGCATGGTGTGGTTCTCACGCAAACAAAAAAAAAGTGAAAAGAAAGGAGAAATGTGAGAATTCAAAGCACACCTCTTAGACATAATAAAGTAAGATGGGCTACAAACACTAGTTATGAAACTGGAAAGACATGTTACCCATGCCTGAAGGTTCTATCTAACTAAGGCCCTTTCTCACTTCCTTCTTCTCCATCTCGTTCTCCTTGGGATGGTGGTCGCTCTTTGTGAAGGCATTCTTGTTTCTTCAAGAGGATGGATTGGCCAGGTGTATTGATGCAAGGTCACTGAATGTGGTTGGTTTGAGTTTGGATTTGGGATGAAGTTCTACTCAGTCATCTTAACCATGAAATACACAAGGGGATTTACACAACCTTGTTCTTAAGATTCCATTCCATTCTCTCCTCTCCATATTTCTTCCCATTTTCCATCTCATTGTTAGTTTTATCATTAGTTTGTTCTAGGTTGATGCATTTTTTTCCTTTGGTGAATTTTTGTGGGTAAGTTTTTATCTCTTGCTTCCAAATGACATTCCTAGAGCCTACGAACTCTTTGGTTTGTGGGTTTGCCAGGGCATAAAAGGCATGAGCCTGCTTTGGTGAGGATCCATTGGCATTCCTTTTTGGTGAAATTATTAAGTTCTTTTCCTTAAAAATTTCCTACAATCAATCATCTCTTGTTTCATCCTCATCCATGACATCCATTTTATTAGCACTGTTGTTGTTATTTTTTCCCCATCTTTCTTGTTCCTCATATTTTTCCATCTTATAGCTACCAGAGGTTCGCTCTTAGTCATTGGGGCCACGGCACAAATTTTTAATTTTCTTCATTTTACTATTCACCTAACCCCTACACCTTGGGTAGTCACTTGTGATAAATCTTCAAACCAATTTCTGCCATAACCACAACTCAGCCAATGCGCTTCATATTGAGGCAAGGTATCAACTACATTGTGGTTTATCTATCCTTGCTCATTTGTGACTGTGTTGTGTGTGTAGATGGTGATTATACAAACAATGGACTAGGCTTGGAGGAAGCACTCAAGATGGACCAGAACTAGAGCATTTACAAAAGGAGCAATTTTGGTGGTGTGGCTATGGATAAACAATAGAAGACACAATCTTAGCATTGGTGGCAACACGCTTCATTTTCTTTCTCTCTCTTTCTCTACAAGCTACAAAATAAAGGCTTGGATGTTATTTATGTATGAGTGTTCACCACAATGGTCATGAACACTAATGTTGTAATATGCTTATTGATCCGTTCACTGGGCATATTGAGTCTATCATCCCATTCCACCGTCAATTGTCAATTAGTGAATAATCCCATACCTTCCCAATATTTTGTAAAGAAATTTAGCAATTACTCTAATTATTAGAGTGGTTACTCTAGTATTTATTCTAATTATTAGAGTGGTTACTCTAGGAGTTACTTTAGCAATTACTCTAATTATTAAAGTGGTTACTCTAGTAGTTATTCTAATTATTAGAGTGGTTACTCTAGTAGTTACTTTAGCAGTTACTCTAATTATTAGAGTAGTTTCTTCCAAGTCTATAAATAAAATGCCTACGTGCACAATTGGGAGGAAGTATTTTAGCAGAAAAGTAGCGAAAGTCTTGTAGTCTGTTTGAAAGTTAGAGTATTTTTCAAGTGCCCACAGCAAGAGGTTTAAGTGTGGATGGATCTTTATTCAAGAATTGATGTACCTAAGCACACCATTGTGTTGGAAATAAAGATGAGCTTTTTGATTCATCCTTAAAGCACTTGAGATTTATTTTCTTATGCATTTCTTCTATTTTATTTTATTTTATGCACTTTACATTTATGTTATTAGAGTAGCAATTCATTTTGATTAATTAAGAAAATCATTAAATTACACAAGCATGGCCCCTTTGAGCATATGTGTGACACTTGGTAGCTCATAAATGACTAGTGTTTGATAGCCCAAAAATGTTTGCATTGGTTCAGGATGTGTACAACAAGTGGGAATGGATGCTGATGTTAGGATTAGTTAGAACTTAGTTAATGAGTAGTTAAGTTAAATTAGTCACCTAGTTATCACTCTCTTTCCATATTAGCATAGGACATAAAAACATAAAAGATATAAAAATCATGGTTGTGTAAAGCCCCTTGTGTATTTCATGGTTAAGATGACTGAGTAGAACTTCATCCCAAATCCAGACTCAAACCAACCACATTCAGTGACCTTGCATCAATACATCTAACCAATCCATCCTCTTGAAGCAACAATAATGCCTTCACAAACAGTGACCACCATCCCGAGGAGAGCGAGATGGAGAAGTAGGAAGTGAGAAAGGGCCTTAGTTAGATCAAACTTAAGGCATAGGTAACACTCTACATATTTTTCTATAAGCACCTTAGAGATTTCCTCTTCATCTCACACAGGGTAGATCTTTCTTTTCAACCTCCATCCTCAAGCTTAGAATTTGATGTCTATTTATAGTTTTCCAAGTGAACTTTAATCGTGATCTTTCATGATTCCTTCACATTAAAATTCAATTTAAATTCCGTTAGAACTCATACAAGATGTTTAATCTTGCTTCTAGATGTCCTTCATGTCATGACTATCATCAAGAAAGATGTCCTTTAGATTCAAAAATATCTACTTCAAACATCTTTTCACTTAGAAGAGATGATCTCTCCTTTTCAAAGATATCTTGATAGATTACAGGACTTAAAATTAAATTATAATATGGAGGGAACATGAAATGTTAATGGAAAACTATAACAAGACATCAATGCCTAAGATTGAGGATGGAGATTGAGTGAAAAGATATTCCAAGTGTGAGGTGAAGAGGAAGTCTTCAAGGTAGCTCTAGAGAAAAAGGTAGAGAGTGGCTTGAAAGAGAAGTGTGTGAAACTCATCTTGATCACTCTTGTTCATTTCTTGAGAGTCATTTTTTGCCATTGTGTGGAGATGGCAAGAGAGAGATCCATTGTTATTGATCTTGTATCTTGTGTGAGAGGGGATGATTGTGAGAATCTTAAGTGTCATCTGTCCTTGGGGATTGTATGTTTCCAACTTTGTACTTATCTTCTTTTCAATTGTGTGTTCTTATGAGAGTTTACTAGAATTTGGCTTCAATTTGGAATGCTAGGAGCTAGTCCTCACTAGAAACCATAGAATAAAAGTTGACAAAACTTTTCTAGCCATTCATTCTCTTGATCATCCTTATTAATAAGTTCTCATGAAGAAAAATGTAGATCTTGAGACAAAAAGATAAAAAGAAATGGAATAAGATTAAGATAAACATCCTAGAAGAGGAAAAATCATGATAAAAAGAAGATGAAAATAGAGAAAGAAAAGTAAGACATAGGAAAATAAATAATGAAGATTATTGGATGGGCCATCATTCCCACAATAGAGATTATAATAAATCTAATGATTATGATTATTCCTACTAATCACTCAAAGCATGATCAATGTAAGGAAGGCCATTTACATTCTCACAAGACATTAAAGGGACAACTGCATCAAGCTATTCAACATGAATAACATCACCAAGTTCAAGGGAGGTTATAATTTATACTTGCAACATTATCTACAAGTATTCCATGAGGCTTTTTCACTACAAAATATTGAGAGCAATTGGCAAAAAATTATGTTTTCTTTTTTCAAGAATACTAATTAAGAAAGAAAAGAACTAGATTTGATCTTTAAAGCCAAACTCTTTTTGAAGATAGAGTATCATGTTACATATTTTCAATAAAAAATATCAAACTTATTTAAGAGTGTTCAATTTGAGAAAGAAAATTTAAGAATAGAGATAAGGAATCCATGAATCCCTTGATACAATCATTCATACGTAGTACTCACTTCTACATAGATGTCAAGGCAATGACTTTTCTTAGATGGAGTAACTTAGGAATATTTTTAATGGATTGTGAAAGAAAAAAAAATATCCTTGGATTTTATGCTCAAGGATGCTTATTATAGATGAGAGCTAATCAAATCTATAGACTCATTAATCAATTAATGAAGGAAGAAGGAAAACTAAGGAAAAAATCTATATAAAAAATATAATATAGATTCATCCATGCATAAGAAGTATGTCTATCCATGTGATACAAGGAAAGATGAGGTATCCATGGAAGAGATGATCCAAAATATAATCCTTTCTCATTCAAGAATCTATTTCTAATAATGGTGGAAAAGTTTAGAAAATGTGAAATTTTGTAGATGAAAAGTTTGTAACTACATTAAAAATAGAAGAGAAAAAATATAAAGTAAATATTAACTAAGGAAAAAAAGAAGGAAGAATAAAGGAGCAAGCAAAGACATGTATAGGTACAAAGAAAAAGTTATTATAGAAGAAGTTGTTCTTTCATGTTTAGAAGTAGATAACAAGGATGATTCATGTTTGTATAAACACCTAAGGGATGTTGTGCTATCATGATACATTTATAAGGATTAGGAACATATGTTTTCAATCCCATGTTTGTTAAAAAGTAGATGGCTAAGAGGTTGTCTTATCCACTAGGAAACTATTGACAATCCTAACAACAACAACCATACTATTTAATAGGAATTCATTCTCAGCCTTAAGAATAATATCATAAGTAATGGTAAAACATACAGTTGTGGGAAATGCCATAACTAAGGTAATAGTATCACTATAGACAACTCAATCTGTATGGATACTATGTCCAAGAACCTATTTGTCCAGGAAATGTTTCTACTCATGCTTCTTACTATTACTATCCACTAGAATATTACAACTTAGTAACTCTATGATCAAAATAATCATTTTACATTCCACATCAATGGCATCCTCAATAGTTCCATGATTCAATTCCTTTATTTTTGAAACCACTAATGCAAGAATAATTACCAATTTAACCTCAATAAAAGAAGATAATGAGAGTAGTGAATATGAAAATGGACAACTATACTAGCTATTTAGAGTGTAAGCTTGAAAAGAATCCTTTATTTAGGATGATTCCTATGCAAATTGAAAGCTTGAAAAGCATCCTTTATTGAAGCTTTAAACTCTTTGCCTTTGGAAAGATTAGGACCTTTGTTGAAATCTTGAAGTTTTCTTTCAACTTTCAATGCCAAATATAATGTCTCATCCAAGGTTTTATGTTCATAGAAGGTGAGTTCTTAATGGAATTTTTTCTTAAGCCCATATAGAAATTAGAATTTTTTTCATACTCATCCTAATGCACTTTTTCTTGTTCAAAAGATTTACAAAATTCCATGTAATATTATTTCATATTTTTATCTCCTTGCCTCATATATTTAAGCCTTTGAATAGCTTCTTGTCTATTATGAGATTTTTCAAACCTTTTCTTTAACATAAATTACAGGAGAGACCAATCTTTGATAAGAGTGCCATTATTCACCCTATAAGAATGGTTTTCCTTCTCCCACCATACAAGTGCCATGCCTTCTAATTTTATCTTAAGATATGACACCTTTTGATAGTATCCTACATCTTCAAGCTCAAATTATTTGTTAATCATTTTCAGCCAAGAGAAAAACTTCTTTGGTAGTTTCAATTTTATTAAAGGATTTAACTTCAATGTGAGGCATTCTTGAAACAGGCTTGAAATCTTTAGCAAGAGAAACCTCAATTCTTTCACCTTGTTTCCCTTGAGGCTTAGAAGAGAGTTTCTTATTCCCTTTCCTTAAAAATATGAGCCCTTGAGACTTATTCTCATCACTAAGATCATCAAAAAGGGCATCATCTTGATATTCATCTTCCCAAAGGTCTTCATTTCCAAAAGGAAGATCATATTTAACAGATGACATAGAGTAATATCTTAAAGAAGGTCTTGGTAAAGAAGTGTTTGAGTTTTTCCTTTACCTAGTTGCTTTTGGTAAAGAAACATATTCTTTTTTCTCTTCTAGATATTCAAGTTTCTCAAAAATGAGCTTGAGAGAATTTCTCATGTCATCTATATCTCTTGACAAAGCTTGAACTATCTTCTTCATTGAAGGAAAATTTTCACAAAATTTTAGAAGAAAAAGTGACAAATTTAAGATTTTTCAAGAAATGAAATAAAAAATACTCAAATCTTAGGAGAAATGAGTTGAAGGTCTTTAAACTCTAACTATTATAAGATAATGGGTGTCCAATTCTATAATTATCTTGAAACTTTTAAATATATGATAACTTTGTGATAAAAATGGAATTTGTTAAGCCCTAAAATGAGTGAAATATGTAAGAAGAGAGAATTTACTCAAACTTGATAATTTGAAGTGATTATTTTTAATTGAGGTGATAATTATCAACTTAAATATAATTTTCTTCAATTTCAAGTTCTTTGATACCAATATGATGAGGAGCTTCCTTCAATTTCAAAATCCAAGCTCTCTAAATTAAAACAAAAACAAAAAACAAAAAACACAAGTTGCTTTGAATAAGAAAGAAAAGGTAAAAACTTTATTCTTTCTTAAAAGAAGAATTTACAACCACAAAAGAAGTACATACTTCCAAAGATAGATAATTAACCCAATCCAACCCTCATACTAACTTAAGCAAAGTAATCACACATTGAAGGATGATGACTAAAGTAATTGACCAAGACTCTCTCTCTTACTTTCTCTCTACTCAACCCATAGACTCTCTATGAGGGATGTCCTAGGGTGGTGGTTCTCCTAGGCTCTCCTCATGTTTCGGAGGCCATGGAACACTTTGAGGCACCCTTGGATGACTCTTAAGTGTTAGAAAACCCATCTTGGCCTGGTGATACCAAGCCAATAGTAGGACATCCTCCTATTGCAACTCTTTCTATGTTCTCTTCATACTACCCTCACGTAGAGAACTACATTGTCCTGATTCTACGGTGGTTGTAGATATGTAGGCAGCCAAGATTGGATAGTTTTGGTGCAGTGCTAAGACACACCCTGTACTAGATCATTTTGGGGATGAGGCACCATCCCTTGTAAATGCATCATTTCCCCTTCCATCAATGTTGTCTAAAAGGTTTCTTGTGTGCTTGTTTGCAAGGTCCTCGTTTGGAGTTAGTTTTCCTCCTTGAGATGCATTCCCATACATATATTAAGAATATGTGTTGCTACTTGCACTCTTTCTTGGGATTCTTGCTTGTTAGAGGTGTATTCCCTAGGTCTTCCACTGCAGATCCATTAGATCTTAGTGAATTCCTTGGGGTGTTGAACAACATTGGGGCAATGTTGTTACACTCTTCCTCTCTTTTAACAAAAATAAAGGACCATGAGGCCTATTTATATATTTTCCCCTATCTCTTCATCTTCCTTAATTTTCAAATTTATAATTTTGAATCATTAAAAATCCACACAATAATATCCAATGATCAACCAAGGAATCTTTGGATAGTAGGAGATGTCCTAGCCAATAATTTCTAATTCTCAAACAAGATGTATTAAAAATGAAGGAGATGGCTTTCTCCCATGGAAGAAATCTCTCTAGATAGGCTCATAAAAAATCAAGATACTTGATTTAATACTTGAGCATTTGGACACCTCTAAACATTCCCACACATGCCAAAACATCTTGGAATCATCACTAACAAGACCAATACAAGAAGGCACACATAAAAAAAATTAAGACATACACATAAAATACATTAAAGATTACACAAGGGCTAGGTAATGTCCTCATTAGTTTATCTCTTCTAGTAACAATTAACATCCATTGAAGCATTCATATTTCTATAATATTGATTTATTATTCATAGCTCTTTTGTACAACTTAACATTTAGCACCATATAAGATAGCAAGCTTGATTTTTGTCTTGTAAAATTTTCTCTTTAATTTTATTAGCATTATTTTATCATATAGAACACCACTAGCCTATCTCACTTATGACCATCTTACTTCAATTCTATTTTTAATATCTTTATCAATTTCACCATCTGATTGGAGGATTGATCCTATGTAGTAGAACTTTTTGTAGAGAGGTACTTTTTTTCTTGAATTCTCACTTTTATTTTACCACTATTTATGTTATTAAAATTGCATTCTATATATTCTATCATACTTCTACTAATTTTTAAGCCTTTTTATTCTAGAGCATATCTTCATTTCTCCATTTTAGCAACAATATTTTCTTGAGTTATATTCACCAATACAATATCATTTGCAAATTGTATACATCAAGAGATTTCATCTTGTATTTCCTTTATTAGTTTAGCCACAATAATAAAAAAAATAAGTATGGGCTAAGTGAAAACCCTTGATATAGACCTACTGTGACTAGAAAATCAAATGTTATTCTACTAGCTATTCTAATTTAAATGGTAGCTTCTTCATATATATATTGAATCATTCCTATCCATCTATGTCATTGGTGGATGAGCTCTCCTGCATCGACATCGTCTTTCCACTTAGGATGCCTTTGCAGTTATCTTCCTACTACACCATGTGCCCCATTTTGTTGCCACATAAACCCTGCATTACATGTTTGTCTTCAAATTCATGTTGAAATGAAGCTAGTAGAGGAGGAACAATGTTGAGGGTTTTGGCATCCCTCCTCTAGGGGGCAAGCAAGCTAAGAGACAGAACGATCTTGTGTGTTCTAGGTTGGGACAAGGGTTTGTTGTCTACTGTGTTGTTCCTATCTATCTCTGTGGATACCATTGTGCATGAATTATAGCAATATTCTGGGAGAAAATGGTAGTTTTGGCAATAGAGAAACAGGCGATGCATTTGGCAATGAAGGCGATGTTTCTATATTAGACGTTGCAGGCTCCATCGCCATTGTTCTAGAATCCTAAATAGACCTGGTTTATAAAAACCAACAAAATTATACAAGATATTTAGTATTGGAGGACAAAAATATTCCCATTGGTGGTGAGGATTTTCCTGTAGTCAAGGTAGCAAAACGACGCTGGGAAACTGCATGGCCCAAGGGTGGGCAAGTCACAATGACAAATTCATCATATTCTACTTTTCCTTAGGGAAGTTCATCTACCTCACCTCAAATTGATTTTCTTTTACCTAATGATATTTTTGAAGCAGTTTATAAAGATTTCGCATCTCATTTTATTTTTTTTTAATTGTGGGGTTTTTACCAAGGTCCCCAAGTTTAAACACTCAAGTCCATAGCCTCCTTCAGCCCCATGGCATTCAGGTTTCTCATGCTCAATACTACACTAGTTATTTCATTTTTGTAGAATTATCTAATGCCTCTTAGGTTGAAAAGGATCTCTCTCAAAAACTTTTTCCAACAAGGAACACAACCCTAATCTCACGCACCTAGAGTTTTAACTTTAATGTCAATGACTCAACTTTTAATATAATTCCTTGTTACATGGAACTGTGCAATCTTCCACTTATTTTCTCATCTATTAATAGGGACACTACGAGCACCCAAGGCCCTATTATTTCTGATCATTGTATGGTGATCAATGGAACTCAAATTCACCATTATTTTATTGAATTGGATCTATGACTTTAAAAGACCTTATTAAACCTCGCTGCTGGTGGAAAACTCTTCACCCAAAAAGTGGACTATTTTTACCTTCTAAACTTGTGTAGCTATTGTCATAGGGCCGAGCATCATATATTGGTGTGTCCTATCCTAGCTAGGAAGAAACAACCTGTAGCATCTTAGAAGACTCATTCCCTAGTCACACCATTATGCCCACCCTTAGTATCCTTTAAATTTGGATCTCCTTCCCCAACAACTCCTCAATCCTCCTCTCAGCGTAACCCCTCCAAGCTACAGAAACAATAGTCAGGTACTCACACCTCCACCCATGTCATCCCTTCAAATGCTATCAAGGACTCAGTCTCGGAGGATGATTGCATGGTGGGAAATGGAAGGAAATGAGTCAAAGCTTCCTTAGTTATACTCCTCCATCCAACTCCTTTGCACTACACACTTCCATGGCCCTTTTCCCCACCAACAACTTCTTTGCTCTCCTGTCAGGAACAAAGGAAACTAATGCTTTGACTTTTGAACCTTCCGTAGGCCTCCCATCCAAACTACCCCTTATTTCCCCATGAATCTCCTTTCATGGAATGTTTGAGCCCTTACTGGTAGGCTTTGACGAAAGTGAGCAAGAAACTTTATATCTAGTCTTAATATTTCCTCTGATTTTGTTCTCCTTCAAGAAATTAAGGTCTCATCTGACCTTTTATCCTATTCTGCCCATTGGTTTCTTCCTCACTCCTCAATCCTAGTGATGTCCCATGCGAGTGGGAAAGGAGGCATGGCCATTCTCCTCTCACACTACTGGAAAAACTAAAATCCTTCAAAGTGGTTCTAATTCTAGGCATAGAGTTTCCTAGGCCACCCTTCTCGTCCCTGCATGGACCTTTTGACATTTGCTCGATATATTCCTCAAATGACTCCCCAAAATGAGCTCTCCTTTGGCAAGAACTTGCAACTTCTCTTCCCCTAGTGCCTTGGATATTTGGAGGAGATTTTAATATGGTAGAATTCCCTCAAGATAAGCTCAGAGGGGTGTTTTTCCAACTACCCAATCTCAAGTATCAGACCTGGTCTACCTTTAAGAAAAGATTTTACCTCTCTAACAGGGTGGACAACTCCACGTGTGTTTCCTTCCACAGATTGACTTGGAGCAATCTTTGTCTTGGGTAGCCTCGCATTTATATTAGGTTAGATAGGTTCTATTTCTCCACCCTTTCCTTTTGGCAAGCCTTCTCCACCACTATGGTTCATTACCATGCCAGCTTATCCGACCATCTTCCTATCTCCATATCTATCAAGATTCATGACAGCCCTGACCAACAAAAATTCCATCTTTTTTGACTACACAACAACTATTTTTCTACCTCAACTACCCAACTTCTTCTATCTAACCTTTGGAATGCCAAACCTAGACCCCTAAATCAAGTGGGTTGGATTAATTGGTGGCATCGTGCTTCATGTCGAGTGTGAAACATTGTTCTTTCATATGGTAAGGTAGTGGTTGCTTGAGCCAAACAAGAATATAAAAAAATTAACCTTACTATTGAACATCCCACTAATAAACTAGCTCAAGATCCCTTCAATACTCTAGTTCACATGGAGCTAGCTAGAGCACAAGTTGCCTTCCAACATTGGGAAGTGTACCAAGCACAAAGTGCCTTAACTAAAAGTTGGCTCACTTGGTTAAATATTCGAGACGAACACTATAAGGAATTTTTTAAGTATCTCAATACTACTTCCCCTTCGCATGTTATTCACAAAATCTCATGTGATGGTACCACCATTAATGAGCACAATAGTATCCTCTCTTTTCTTAAGAACCACTACAAAATCATTTTTGCAGCTACCCCAATGGAAATCTCTTTGTTCAAGGCTACAACCCCTGATTATCCTCGCCTTATCAATCCCACTATGCTACAAAGTCTTGACATTGATATCACTTTGGCGAAGCTACAGGAGGCCTGTTCCAAGTGAAGTTGGGGAAAGGCTCTTGGTTATGATTGTTTTCCCATGGAATTTTTTCAAAATCATTGGGATTTTTTGGGAAAAGATCTTTTGTAGGTCATTAACGAGGCTCTCTTAACTATTTCCCTTGGGCCCAATCTAAATCAAGGGGTAATTCATCTCCTCCCCAAGTCCAGGGATCTAACTGATATCTCCAATTGGCATCCCATAACTCTTCTCAATGTAGTGTATAAAATGTGGGTAAAGTGCCTTGCATTACAGCTAAAAAAATTCTTGGCCAGATCATATCTCCCCAGCAAATAGGATTTGTTCCTAGTAGATATATTTTAGATAATGTGGTTGCGGCGTGGGAAGGTCTCAAGTGGTTTGAGGATGATGGACAAGATATCCTCCTTGTGAAACTTGATTACGCCAAGGGTTACAACAACATTAAGTGGGATTTTATCTTGCAGACTATGAAAAAACTTGGTTTTGGACCTAAGTTCTTACATATGGTGAAATTTTTCTTCTCATATGCTATAGCAAGAATAGCCACTACCTTCAGCATTACCTCTCCCTTTCCAATACATAAGTCAGTGCAGCAAGGTTGTCCTCTCACCCCCTATCTCTTTATCATCCCATCAAACTTTCTTTGTCATCAAATTAACCTGGACATTCAAACTAAAGTTCTCACTGTAGTCTTCCTTTCTTCCTCTCAACAATAGCTTCTCAATATGCACTTCGTTGATGACTCCTTTTTTCTAGTTCAAAACACAACCGCCAATTTGCACCGCCTCTTATCAAGGGTGGAACAATATTGCACACTCTCAGCTTCCACAATTAATTGGAACAAATCCATTGTTTATATCTTTAAGGGAAATTACAAACATGTGATCAACTATAATTGGAAGCACCTTCAAGATCAAGACATCGTTAAGATTCTGCAAATCCCTTTCCATTTTAGAAGTTCAACCTCTATTCTCTGGGAGCAATTTATTTATTGAATTCAAAAGAAACTTGACAAATGGAAAACTAAACCCCTCAAACTTGTAGGTAAATACCTTGTATGTAAGTCCATTTATGTGTCCACCCATGTGTATTACTCTTCATGTTGGGCCCCCTCCCAAGCTACCTACCAGAATCTTGAATGGTTATTCCATGACTTTATGTGGTCCTCCAAGGATTCTCAGAAAGGATTTCATCAAGTTTCTTGGAATATTGTTACTTTCCCAAGAATAAGGATGGCTTAGGTCTTCTAAACTCATATAAGCAAGGAATTACCCTAGTTGCTAAGTGATTGGTACAACATTTAGATGCCTCAGATATTATAGGGACCCTCCTCCAATTAATGCTTCATCAAGCATTTCCTAAAAATAAGCCCTTTTGGAAAGGAATCCATTTTTTCAATTGGATCCTTTCCCCCCTCACTATCATTCTTCTCGAATCTCATGTTTTTAAATGCATCTAGAGGGCTTGGAAAATTCTACACACTTAGATTGACTGGACTAATGTTAAGATCAACCCTACTATCCTCTCTAGAGTGTGTCTATGGTGGTTACCTCTATCACCCTCTCCCCTTTCTATCGAAAATGCTAAGGTGGCTACCTCATGGTATCGGAAGGGTGTCATTTCCTTGAATTGTCTTAGGCTGGCTGGCCATTGGATTTTGGGGGTCAAGTTTAACACTTTGTATGGGGAGTCGGCTACAATGAACCATTTCCTAGTTCAAAGTTACTCTTTTCTCCATGGTCATTGGCAACTTGATGTTACAGTGTAAAGCCTTTTTCATGGCTTTCAATGGCTTAATGGGGTTAAAATCTTGCCCTACCGGCCATCTGTTCCCTTTCATCTCATGCATGACCCATCTGAAGTCATTCAACATTGCAATAAGTATTGGCACAAACAAGAGTCAGGAACATTTTGGATCCCTCTCTTCCAACATATTTGGAAATTTCTAACCCTCCCCAAAATTAAGCAGTTCCTTTGGTGTCTCCTCCACCAAGGTATACCTATTGGTAAACATTTACAATATCTGGGGATTCCCAATCCCAATTGCCCTCTATGTGGTGGACAAGATGACTTTGTCCATGTATTTTGGCATTGTCCCTTTTCTCAGCATGTGTGGAAGTGGGCTTCCAAAGCTTTTCCTTCATACAAGCTATCTGAAGAGGATGTCATATTTGGATTCTTGAACATTACTTATGCTAATCTTAATTTTCTGTGAAAAGTTATTAGGCTTACTATTTTATATTATATTTGGAAGTGAAGATGCAATGTTCTATTTCAAAAAACTGATTATTCTAATAAATGTTTGCTCACCAGGTTGGAGAAGTTGCAAATCTTTTGCTTCACTCATTTTCAACTCACATCTCAAGCATCCAAGTTCAATCTAGATAGTCATCAATTCATTCATCTCTTGCAGCTATGGGAAAGACCTGTGTGTTCCAATTACACTTATCATCAGTAATCTCTGCAAGGAAGCCTTCCCTTTTTGTTTTGTGGATTCACCATTGGAACTCTCTCTATCCTTAATTGAGAGCTCTTTACCTCATCTAATTCTATGTCATTCTATTTTGTAACAAGCCAATATGTGTGAACATTTGGTTGTGCCCTAGCTTGGGTTTCCTCCTTTAATACTCATTTATTTATAAGGCANATATATGTATTGAATCACTTTAATTAATTTATCATGTTTTTTTTCTATAAGACCTACCAAGTAATATCTCTACGCACTATGTCATATTCTTTTTCCAAGCCAATGTAGATCATATATATATTTTTTCTATGTTTTCTAAATTTCTCCGTCACTTGTCATATCAAGAAAATAACCATTATAGTAGATATCCTTGGCATAAATTTAAATTAATTTTTTGATACTATTGATTCAAGATTGAGACACTTTCTCTTTGACTTTCTTCCAAAGCTTGATAGTATGGCTCATTAGCTTGATACCCCTATAGTTTTTACAATTCTGTATGTCTTTTTTACTTTTATAAATGGGAACAAAAAAGCTTATTCTACAATTGTTGGACATTTCTCCATTCTTCAAAATTTTATTATATTATTATGATTATTGATGTTAACCTCACCCATGCTAGGCACGGGGACATGATCAACAATAACCACTCCTCTTTTATACCTTAAAAACATATACTAAAATGATAAAGAGTAATAATATTAAAATCAATATCATAACTACTTTTATGACTACTTCTCTAACTTGCAAATGACTAGTAAAGATAAATTTATTTAAATTTTTTAAATGTTTTCTATAGAAAAACCCACATGGAAGAATCCCCCATACACTTGGTATGTTTGATTTTGACCCTAGCTATCTAAAAATCAAAGAGGCACATGTTGCCAAGTTTAGTATGCCATTAACAAGGGGAATTTTCAAAACTGATAGAACTATTATACAATGAAAATTTTGAATATCCATCTTACATTTAAAGGGGTTGCTAAGCTAGACATAAAGTAATTAATATTGTTTGATCATAATTTAACAAATAATGCAGCAAGTAATGGGGTGCAGGAGGTGGTAGACGTGGGATAGAGCTACGTGGATGTAACCGCTATGGTAATGGAGATGTTCTAGTAGTGGTCATTACCAAGGTTGCAGTCACCACCAACATGGACTAGTAGTGGCTAGGAGTTATGTAACAACCTGGGTGATCGCAATCATGGTGACAATGGACATGGGCATTATAGGTGATGCATTACTATAACTGACATGTGGTGGACATGGCAGAGACATGGTAGCAATCTCTATAAAAGATGATGGTCAAATGCAACAAAAGGGGGATTTTATTTGAGGGAGCAGCAGCTAAGAAATCAACAAGCAATAGTTTCCTCCTTCTCTTTTTGGTGGAAATCGAGCATCTCGAGGGGACCCTCCTCCTCTCTAATAGTGGACGTGATGGCAGATGGCAGACAACACTTGTTGTCTCTCACATAATAAATGTAGTAGTATCCAGCAACATCCTCTCCTTCTAGATGTCCATCAAAGCTATAGGTCATAGATAGTCCATGACCATGTTTGATAGTAGAAGTGGCAATGCAGGTTCTTGTCATTGGTAGAGTAGGTCATGAATAGTGCAATAATTGGCAAGCAGTCTTCTCTCCTCACTCTAGCATGTGTGGACGATAGGAGACATGTCTGTGCATGTCAAGAACACATCAATGGGAAACACAACCAAATCACATGATGCAAAATTGGTAGCTAGTAGCCTCTCTTCCAGCCATGTGTAGGAGCACACAGTAGATAATGAGGCAGACAATCTATGATGATGTGTGATGACAATAGCTAGTAGCAAGGATGTATCTCTCTCTCTCTTGCTAATGATAGCAAACAATGGGGGTGTGTTCTGTCTATGTGTAAGAGATGCATCAATGGGCAATATCAACCAGCCTCTCCTCTCTAACGAACCTTGTGAGATTTTCTCTCCTCCCTTTCACTATTTCTCTATTTTTCAGCAACAATGAATCTGCAACAAGTGGCCTCCCTGGGTTTTTTTCCACCAACAACAGGTTGCATGGTAGGCATTGGTGAGGTATGTGGCAATGGAACATCAAATAGATCTCTCTTTGTCCCTCTCTCAGTGGCTATGAGTAGTGTCAACTACAATAGCATTTGCAATAGACCAGTGACACAACTTGGCAGTAGTAGCGAGCAACTAGGGAAAATTTAATTTTTTATAGTTAACTATTTTATTTGCATTAAGTCTTGAAATTTAAGATTTTTTTTCAATTTAAATCCCTAGACATTCAATTTAATTTATCTTTTTGCAATGTCACATAGCCTTCTCTAGTTGAGACTATTCTCAAGTTTCCATACCCATATGGGAGGCACCCTAGGCAATAGTCTTCTCAAACAAGTTTTTTCCAAGTGTTGGTGTGACCAAAATTACACATCAACATATTTTTGGTGTTAGGAGGGCTTCAACCTCTGACCTTTCTTTTCCATTTTCAAAAATTATCAATTTTCTACCCTATTCCAATTCTTGTTTTATTTTCATTTCCTGAAAATTTCATTTTCCTTGTTTTGGTTCTTATCTTAAAATTGTTGTTTCCCTAAATTTTATTTTCATTTCTTGCAAACCTTTGTCTTAAAACCCTTTTATTTTCCACCTTTTTAAAAACAAATTTTGATTTTTTCTCTTTCCTGAAAGGTGTCATTTTCTAAAATCCTATTTTCCTAGTTCCACCTTTTTCTAGATCTATATTTTGGCAGTCCTTACCTAAGTTTTGACTTGGGTAAGGTGGTTTTATTTAATTATTTAATTTAAAAATTATTTTTCTAAAAATTTTCACTTTACTATTTTCCTTTTAAATTTTGTAATTATTGCAATTTCAAGCATTTATTTTTTTAAAAAAATTTAAATAGCATATTTTAATTTTTTTTCTTTGTACAAAAAATTATTATTGCAATATTTTTTTTCCTTTTCCTTCATTTTATAACTTTATTTTAAAATTCTTATTCTATAAGTTTTGTCTTATAAGCAAACTCTCCTCTACCCCTAACCGACCAATTATCTATCACTTTACACTAAGGAAACAATGAGCTTCCTACTTTCCAAATTCCATCCCTAGGAGAACTAGAACTAGGATGGTAGCTAATCAACCCCTAGCTCCCTTAGTTAGCAATCCCTTTAAGTTCACCAATTATCATGCCATCCCAAAATCACTCCAAAACATAAACTTGTTCTTCAATCCCACAACTCCTACTAGTGATGCTCGCCAACACAAACAATGTTTTGAAATCTTACTAGGAATCCATAACATTGTACAAAATGACATACCATGTAGGGTGTTTGTGACAACTTTCAGGAGTAAAGCAACCCAATGGTTTTTGATGCTCCCTAATTCCATCATCCACACATGGAAAGAATTCAAAAATAAGTTCTTGCTCTAATTCGACAAGTTTACTAGCCTAACCATAACATTAAGCAAATTCACAAGCTTAAGAAGGCTACCTAGAGAAAATGTCTAGGATTACAAACTAAGATTTTTTTATCAAGTTACCTATGTATCAAATGAGATGAGTCCACAACATGGTGGCATCCTTAATTTTTACTTATCCATCATTGATCCATTCTTTGCCTATGACATCAAATCTGATCTTAACATAATAGAAATATAGGGAGTGATGGCCAAAGCCATCAAGTTAGAATAAATTACCCTAATGAATAGCATACAAACCCAATTTCGAATGATGAGCATTAGTAATCCTATGCAATCTAACCCTCTACCTCTACCATGTTTCAAACTCCCACACCCCTTCAAATGACTCAACCTACAAATAGTTATTTTTAAGGTTCCACATTTTCTTCATTCCTACCATCTAACACTAGTTTGAATGATGACCAATCGAAGGCCTTAATTCAATCCATCATAAACCCAAATGGGATATCTAATCTTGTTGAACCCCCAATTCAAACTCAAAATTAGATGACCTAGATATTAAATTCACTACAGAAACTTTCAAATGAAGTAGTTGAATTAAATTTGAATGATAACAAGGGTCCTATACAACTAGAAAAGCCAAGTACATCAATCAAAGATGACTATTATCATCTCCATAACATGAAACATTTTGAGAAGACTTGTTTGTAATTTTTAGCATTATATGATGATAATACCCAAGGTCAACAAAATGGGAAACCCCCTATTATGGTCCTTAATATACCTCATGAAATAGAAAATGAAGAGGTTTACTCATTAGAACAAGTTATGGTAAGCAACCCAAATCCACATAACACTCGCTACTAGAGACTTAGTGACATTTGAACAACACACAACAAAAAACTAGGAATAATCGTTATACTCTTCCAAATAGAAGAGCTCCTAGTCAAAACAACCAAACCAGGTCATCCAAAGTAAACACCCCACAATGAGCAAACCCTTGTTTCTACCTAGAAGAGCTTCACCTCAACAAGAAGCCAAATATGATCATAAAACTTATGATCTAGTTGAGGATTTAAAAAGAGTTAAAGCCAACATTTTAATGTATCATCTCCTACACTTTAACAAAATGAAAGAGGTGATTCAGAATATAGTTCATATGCTTGAAACTGAAAAAGAAAAATTGTCAATTCCCAAAAGGTAGGTTCACTTCATAGAAAGGCCTAACACACTATTAGTACAAAATGTAAACAATTTGATGTCAAGCAAGAAAGATCAACCCCCTTTCCTAATGACTTTGATTGTTTTAGGAAAGAATGTCCACAATTGTTTGATGGATTCAGATGCAACTATTAGTGTCATGCCACTCGTGTTATACAACTCAATGGGTTTAATGTGATACAACTATTAAAAGGAGTGAAAGTACAACTTAAACAATACTCTACATTTACATGTTACATGGATATCTTAGTAGTTGACATGTCACTCACTTATGGTGTGCTCTTATCTACGACTTTTGGAGCTAATTTTGGGGGCTTCTTTAGGTTAGATTTATTAGAACTATTAATCCCAATTAAAGGAAAAATCTAAATACAAGATCATACCAAGAGATCCTTTCTATAATCAAGTAGTTACAACCTTTGATTAGCAAAATCAATCTTTGGAAAGTCAAAACACTAATATGTAAATTGTGGTTATTGAGGTTGAGCATGGCGAACATGTTATAGATGACCATGTGAGTGAAATTACAAAAATGAATTCTTTTTCTCATACAAATTCCACCCAACCCTATCAAACTTCTATAGAAGGTGAAGAAATATATGAAGACACATTGCCCTATCATCAACATGATGGAAAGGGACTTATTCTAACTAACCTACCACATTTAGGGGAGGACAAAGACATAAATAAGATCCTATTCCTTAAAATTTTATAAGGTGTGCCAAATTTTAATGACATATCCATGGAACATCTTCCTATAAAATCTATATTTGATGACTTACAAAGACTTAGACTTATTAGACCTAAGATTTAAACTTATATGAAAGATGAACTTGATGAACTTCTAGTGCCTGATAGAAGGTGAACAAGGGAATTAAGACTATGTCTCTATTTTCATAATCTTAATCATCAAAAAAATTTTAAAATATGTTCTAACAAAAAACATGTATGTAAAGTCCTTAAGATAAAAGACCTAGTCCTAAGAAGAGGTAGTGCATTTGGTTGACCAAGTCCTCAAAGTAATTTTTCTCCTATGTGGTCAGGCCCATTCAGAGTTATAGATGTCATTGGCCCCAATGTTCATTAAATTTCTGATTTTCAAGGATATAAGTTACCTAGAAATTTTAATGCATTTTGTCTAAAGCATTTCTACTCAAGTGACCCACATGAACACCTGGTCAATCATTAGTTGCATGTTTTCTTTCCCCTTGCCATGCATTTCATTTGCACATTTTCTTTGCATTTCATCATCTCTTTCCTAGCATATTGGCTTTGATTTGATTTTTACTTTTCATATGATTTTAATAATTATTATGGTTGCTTGAGTTACTTGGCGTTGGGTCATCATAACACCATTGGAAAATAATGTAAGTATAATGCTTTATATAATATTTCTTATTACTATTACATGAAGTCTCCTTTATATTATATATTTCAATAATCCTATGATTCTTCCTAGTCTTTTTCAAGGTTTAAATTTATTTTTTATGTTGGATTATGGAGGACAAGATTTATGCTACTTATCATGTAATCAACATGATCATATGAGTGTAGGATAGGTGATGTTGGAGATTGGTTAGCCATAATTACTAGGTGACCTTGGAAAATGTCATTTTCCCTCTCATAAGCCCTAACCCTCAAGTCTAATGCTCCATGGCTACCGTATGATCAACAGGGTGAAGTGTGTCCATCTCCACTTGAAAACCCTTAGCCACCCAAGAGACCTACTATGATGTCATCAGATTGTAATTAAAAGGCACATGCATGAGGGTTGAATTACCCCATGGGCAAAGCTTTGAAAGGATTGTGTCTTTTGGCAGTGCAGCTAATCAGCCAAACTCGTCTTGGAATTTCTACCTTAAGAATGAAGTATACCGTGAGCAAAGTTTCCTTAGGAATAAAAAAGAAAGAAATAAAAGGAAAAGGAATGAGGATCATGTTCATTGGTAGTGTAATAAGTTCTTGATTATGATGGGATTCACCAGCAATCCTCACCCTAGCATTCATTCCCCTTTTCAAAAAAGAAAAGAAAAGAAAAAAGTCTCAAGGAAAAATCTGAAAGTTGTGGGTAGCCATGATCTAACTTGAACTTGTCCTCCTCATTAAGTTTAGTATAATTCTCATGCTCAAAGTAGTCCACATACCTTTTACTTTCACCTTGTGAAAAGTTTGGGAACAAGATCCTAATTATATACATTAAATTATATATATATGCATCTATGTAGTTAAGATAATGAATTATGTATTTGGATTTTAATTAAATAAGATGGTGTGGTAAAGGTGGCCCACGTTTAGTTCTCTCTTGATTATATGATTATTTTAATCATGTTTAGATCAATATAGTTTACTTTCAAGTTTAATTTTTTTGTATTTTATGACCTTTTTAGTCATTTGTTTTCTACATTTCCTTTTAAGATTCCAATGTTTTTTCTCTCCTTGCACTTGCATGCAATTTCTAGTTTTGGAGCTAACTATTGATGTCAACCTCACCCATGCTAAGCATAGGGCCACAATCAACAATAACCACTCATCTTTTATACCTTAAAAACATATAATAAAATGATAAAGAGCAATAATAGTAAAATCAATATTATAACTACTTTTATAACTACCTCTCTAACTTGCAAATGACTAGTAAAGATATCGATATTTAAAAATTTTAAAAATTTTCTACAAGAAAATTCACATGGAAGTATTCCCCATACACCTAGTATGTCTAATTTTGACCTTAGCTATCTAAAAATTGAAGAGGCACATGTTTCCAAGTTTAGCATGCCTTTAACAAGGGGAATTTTTAAAACTTATAGAACTATTATACGATTAAATTTTGAATATCCATTTTTCATATAAAGGGTTTGTTAAGCTAGACATAATTTCATTAATATTGTTTGGTTGTAATTTAATAGATAATGTAGCAAGTAATATCTACAATGAGAGTTGTGTAGGCGGTGGCAGACGTGGGGTTGAGCTGCATAGATGTAACTGCTATGGTAATGGAGATGTAGTGGTAGTGGGTATTACTAACATTGCAGTCACCACCAATGTGGAGTGGCGGTGGCCAAGAGTTATGTAACAGCCTTGGTGATGGAAATCATGGAAATGGTGGATGTGGGCATTATGAGTGGTGTGTTGTTGTAATCAACGTGTGCTGGACATGGTGGAGATGTGGTAGCAGTGACTATAAAAGGTGGTAGTATGAAGTAGAAAAAGCGAGATTAGATCTGGGGGGAGGGACAACTAGGAAACTAGTAGGCAATAGTTTCCTCCTCTTTTTGGTGGACATCAGGCATCTCAAGGGGAGCCTCCTCCTCTATAATAGTGGACATGGTGGTGAACGACAAACAAAACCTATGATCTCTCACATAGGAAACACAACATTATTTGGTAGCGTCTTCTCCTTCCAAATTCCCATCAGAGTTGCAAGTCGTGGATAGTCCATGATAGTGTTTGATGGTAGAAGCAGTGATGTGGGTTCTTGCCAATAGCAGATTAGGTTGCAAATAGTGCAACAAGTGGTGACAGTCTTCTCTCCTCACTCTGGCACACGTGGACGACAACAAATGTGTCTATGCATGTCGGGAACATGTTAGTGGGCAACATCACCAAATCACATGATGTAGAACCACTTGCTAGTAGCCTCTCTTCCAACCCTGTGCAAGAGCACATGGTAAACAATGAGGTGGATAATCCATAACAATGTCTAATGATGATAGCCAATAGCAAGGACGTATCTCTCTCTCTCTCTTTCTGGTTACAATGGGCAATAGGGCATGTTTTGTCTATACATAAAAGATGCATCAGTAGGCATCATCAACTAGCCTCTCCTCTCCAACAAGGTGCATGATATTTTCTCTCCTCCCTTTTGCTATTTCTCTTTTTTTTTGGCAATGGTGAAAATACAATAGGTGGCCTCCTTAGGTTTTTTGCCACCAATGGTAGGTTGTGTGGTAGGCAAGGATGAGACACATGGTGGTGGAACATCGGATAGATCTCTCTTTCTCCCTCTCTCGGTGGCTACGAGTACTGTTAACTGTGGTAGCATCTACAATGGACCAACAACACAATCTAGCAGCAACAGTAGGGACCAGGGAAAATTTAATTTTTTTATAGTTAACTATTGTATTTGCATTAAGTCTTGGAATTCAAGACCTTTGTTCAATTTAAATCCCCGAACTTTCAATTTAATTTTCCTTTTTGCAACATCACATAGCCCTCCCCAACTAAGACTATTTTGGGTTTCTATACCCATATAGGAGGTATCCTAGGCAATAGTCTCCTCAAAAAACTTTTTTCCTAGGTGTTGGTGTGACCAAAATTTATGCATCAACAATGACAAGCAAGAAACTCTTGTATATTCCAATGCTTTCCAAGCTTCAATAAGAATGTTATCTAGTCCAACAGCTTTTCCATTTTTCATCTTTGGTAAGGCTATCTTTACCTCAAAAAAGAAAAGTTCATTAACTAAACCAAAATTTGGTTCTTCTTCTTGGATGTCTTCTCTTGAGAATTTTTGATTTAATAATTCTTAAAAATAAGTTTTTTACTTATTCAAAATTTCATTTTCTTTTGCCAAAATTCTTTCATATACTTCCTTGAAGCATTTGATATGATCAATGTTCATACATTTATTATTTCTTATTCTTGCCAATTTATAAATAGATTTTTCTTCTTTCTTTATTCCTAATTTTTCATAAAATCTATCCAAGACCTTATGTTTGGCTTTAGCTACTACTACTTTTCCCTTTTGTATATTAACATATTTTCTTGGTTGTCACTTTGCTATCATTCCTTAAGGCATTTTTTCATGTTTTGGATAGTGTGTTGCACTTTATTACTCCACTACCATGTCTATCTTGGGATGTATTTTTTGCCTTTTATTTCACCCAAAATGTTCTTTCTAATTTTTTAAATCCGACTTTCTATTAGGCCCTAAATTAAATTTGCAAAGTAATAACAATTCTAGATGCCTTCATGAAGCAATTGTTTTCTAAATAAGATGATATTATCATAAATTTGATGTTTTTGGTATCTTTAAGCAATTTAAAGATTGGATTGGAAAAAACCTAATTATATTCATTAAATGTTTGAAAACAAATAATAGAGGAGAGTTTAGCTCTATAGATTTTGAATATTATTGTAGGAAAGTTGAGATTAAAATATACAAGAAGATTGCCTATACTCTTGAGTAAAATGGAGTTGCAAAATACATGAATAGAATTCTTCTTAAAACAACAAGAATCATGATGATCAATGTCAATTTGAATTAAGAATTTTGGGCAGATGCTATTTTAACAATATGTTTCTTAATTAACAAATCACTAGCAACTACACTAGATTGTGAAACTTCAGAGGATGTATGGATAGATCATTCTTTTGATTATTTCTTTCATAGAGTTTTTTGTTGCATTGCATACACTCTAGTTTTGAAACATTAGCATACCAAATTAGATTTTAAATCTAGAAAATATATCTTTTTTGGGTATGATGATGATGTTAAGGGATATAGATTATTAGATCCTACTTACCATGAAATTATCTATAGCAAAGATATAGTTTTCCTTGAATTAACAATATTGAATAGGAAGTAAAAGTTGAATATGAACATATAAATGTACCTAGTAATTAGCTAGTTGAGTTGGAGACTTAATCATCTTCAAATAGACAATAAAAAAAGTTTCACGTACTTGAAAGTTTAGCAAATGAAGAGACAAAAAAAATATATATTTACACAACCTCTACAAAGATCTAGAAAAGTGTTCTTCTTAAGAAATTTGATGATTATGTTCTAATTACATTATCTTCAGATGGAACCAAAGTAGGCATATATTATGAAGCTATGAAAGATTTTTTAGCTCTAAATGGAAAGCAATAAAAGAGGAGATGGATTCTTTCGAGAAAAATGAGACATGAACTTCGATGGAGCTTCCAAAAGGTAGAAAGGGTATTGGTTGTAAATGAATCTACAAATTGAAGAAAATAGTTGATGTTGAGATTGACAAGCACAAAGAAAGACTAGCAAAATGTTATCCACCAAGGAAAGGTATAGATTTCGCAATATTTTTTTCACCAATTGTAAAATTATTTTTTGTTCAAATTTTATTGGCTCTAGTTGTTTTATTTGATAAGAAATTAAAACACTTAGATGTAAAAATAACATTCTTGCATGGTTACTTGAACAAGGAAATATATATATAGTAACTAGAAGGTTTTGTATAAATAGGCAGGGAAGATTTAGTTTACAAACTCAAAAAGTCATCATATGGCCTAAAGCAATCATTTAGGTTATGGTACAAGAGGTTTGATTCTATCATGTGGAGCCATAATTTTTTCAAAAGTAAATATAATCATTGTGTGTATTTTAAAATTAGTGTTAATAGCATGTTTGTAATTTTGGCGTTATATGTTAGTGACATGCTTATTGCAAACTAAAGTATGTTTGAAATCAAACAGTTATAGGCTTAGTTATCTAGGACATTTGATATGAAAGATCTAGAAGTAGCAAATCAAATTTTAGCAATAGAGATAAAGAGAAATAGAAGAAATGGTAAGCTATGGTTTTCACAAGAAAAATGTATTTAGAAAATCCTCATGCATTTTAATATAGTAGATGCTAAACATGTAAGTGCCCCATTTGCTATTGATTTCAAGCTTTCTTTTGATTTATGTCTTGGTTTAGAAGAATAAAAACTATATATATGTCTCACATACCTTATACAAATACAATAAAAATTTTAATCTATGTCATGGTATGTACAAGATTATTTATTTCTTTTGTAGTTGGAATCATCAGTAAACTTATGGCTAATCATGGTAAAGGTCATTAGGGTGTAGTGAAATGGGTGCTTTGATATTTAAAGAGCACTAAGAATTATTGTATCATCTATAATAAAGATAATGGTGAGATTGTGAGTTTGTTGATTTTGATTATGTAAGTATCTTTAAAAAGAGTAGATCCACTATCAGTTATCTCTTTACTCTTGCCAAGTCTAATTAATTGGATGTTAGAATTACAATATGTTTTAGGGTTGTCTACCATTGAAAAAGAGCAAATGGCTGCTACAAAAGCTTGCAAGCAAGTTGTTTGGTTATAGGGCATATTGGGTGAGTTGGGCATCAAAAGGGAAAAAGTCAAAAATATTTTATGATAATCAAAGTACTATATATTTAGCCAAGAATCCAATCCATCAATATAAAGCTGAATATTCTTGCACCAAATATGGTTGAATAAAAGAAGTTATTGCAAAAGGTGGAGTGTTACTTGAGAAAATTTATACAAGTCAAAATTATGCAAATATATTAACAAAGCTAGTATTTTTGAAGAAGTTCAAGTGTTGCTTCAATTTCTTAGGCTTCGAAGAAAAGTGATGAAAATATTTGAGCAAGGCAAAGTGAGTTAGTTGTGAAGGTAGAAATTGTTGAGTTGATAACACTCTCTTTCTGTTATGTTTCCTTTTCTATTTTTAAGAATTGATGTTTCTCTTTCTGTTTTTGGAAATTTTAGTTTTCTGTTTTTTCTGAGAAACACAAAATTAAGTTACTGTTTAACTTAATATGTAACTTGTACTCTCTTCTACTTCTAATGTGGTTATTTTTAAACTTAAGCACCAAAAAATCAAGAGAGACTCTACTACAAATATAAGCTTGTTATGTGAAATTACACTAATTTATCGTTAATAAAATTTTCCCTTTACATTAAAAGGTTTTACCTGTTTATTTTTCTTTAATTTTTATGGTTCAACCTCTGTTTCAATTGTTTTCTCAATATGCATTGCAATGCTCAATGAAACCGTAAGTTTCAGTAGCAAGATAAATATATAGAATGTTACTATTTCTGAAAGAAAAACATTAGTATCGATCATCTTACATCATGTTTCACTAACTTTTCCTTTCTGCTAACATTTATTAACAATGAGACATTCTCTTTCATGGACTATGGTGGCCTCTGGTCTAGATCAGAATGGATAAGTAAGAATTGGAACCGAAAGTTCCTTGTGAGCGGAATGACATACACGTTTTGTGCGAGCACCTCCTTACATGGAGGAATTCCATCACGCGTGCAAGGTGGCGACCATCGTCCACTCATTTTTCTGTGGCGTTTCATACACTTACTGTGTTTATCAACAACTTTTGAGGAGTTTGTCTTAGCTGAACCATTTTATTGGAAAACGCCATGGCGAATCCCTGTAATGGCCGTTGTCGCATCATCATCCTTTCTGTTGTCGCATCTTCTTCTGCCGCCAATGGACTACTTGCAGCATCATCCCGCTACAATGCAATCAAAACAATTACACAGAGGGCACAGAAGTGGCTAAAAACATCGAAACTGTGCTGGAGAAACTGGTGAACGCACAAGCCAACCTGCAGCATTCAATATCTCTGTTGTTGTTGGCCAAGGAAATGATCGCACAGTTTACGGCCTCCTCCAGTGCAGAGGAGACCACACTGTGAATATGTGCTTCAACTGTTCACAGAACGCGAAACAGGTGATTCAAACCAATTGCAGTCGCAGTTTGGGAGCAACCATCTGGTATCCATTTTGCTTTATACTCTATGAGACCTTTAATTTCACGAGCAAGGTCCAACCAGGCAGCAATATTGGGTCGTATTACAATATCGCCAATGCTTCAGATCCTGAGAGCTTCGATAATACCAAGGAGAAGCTGCTCAAGAATCTGGTTGGCAAGGCCAGCTCAGATCTGCTGACCAGATATGCCACGGATTCAGCCTTAGACGGTTTTGCCAAGATTTACGGTCTGGTGCAGTGCTGCCGAGATATTTCCACAGATGATTGCCACTTGTGCTTAGACTTCAACCTTGAATGGTTGTTCAGCTTTACGGAAGGCAAGATAGGAGGCGTATCTATTGACAAAAATTGCATTGTTGAATATGAAGTCAACTCGTTTTTGACGCCCCTGCCATTGATGATACTGCTTCTCCTCCTGCCGCTCCAGTTCCTACATCTCCCCCTTTGTCGCCATTGCCTTTTGGTAATATTAGCATTTTGGAGTTACACAGTGCTTTTTACGTTCTAACATTCATGCTTTTTTCAAATCTCTAGGCAAGAGCCTAAGGATTACGGTGATTATTTTTTTCTGACTTATATCTAAAATTGCCCGGAGTTTCAGCCTGTCTTTTTGCTAAAAAATTGTGCCTTCCGAGATGATAGACAAGATGGGCACAGAGGAAGATGCGGAACATCTTGTCAATAGTCCTTTAGAAGTAATATAGGCCCTGGGCCATTTTAGATATATATTAATTTCGTACTTCCACTGTTTATTTTAAGTGGGTTAAAACTGAGACGGTCAAGGTACAATAATGGACCGAAAAATTATGGTTCTTCCGGTGAATCTAATAAAACGGGCAATAATATGACCCCTAACAGTAGGAAGCAGTACCGGGGGCTATGCCGTGCTGACGCTATTTTTGGGAGGATTCTTTCTTTCTTCTGAAGCGTAAAAAGAAGGCAATTTCTGGAGGACAACATCATCAAACAAGCATGTCTTGGGAATTGGTTTTATCCGTAGGTTGCTGTTTCATATGCTTGGTTTGAAGATGGAACAGAATTATGAACTTTATTTGCCGTTGTATTGTGACTATTATCCATGAAAACAGGGACTTCAATCCCACGGCAAGAGGAGCAGGAGAATCTTGTTAACGAAGATAGTAATATCCTTTTTACTGCAGAAGAGCTCAGAATTGCTACAAATAATTTCGATGATGAACTCCAACTTGGGGAGGGAGGATTTGGTTCGGTTTATAAGGTTAACTCTCTCTCTAGCTGTTTTCAAAACCATCTAAATTGACACAAACATGTTTTTTCCGAAATGTACTTTCTGCTGTCATTTTACAGATAACTCTTATAAAGGGGAAACGCGTAGCAGTGAAGAAGCTTTCCCTAAGTTCCTCGCAAGCTAAACACGAATTTGTGAATGAAATCAAGCTTTTGATGAATATTCACCACAAAAATCTTGTAAATATTTTAGGATTTCGTATTGAAGGTTCTCAGAATATTATTGTTTACGAGTATCTCTGCAACAGTAGCCTTGCCAAATTCCTTTCCGTAAGGCTTTATTAAGTATTATCCTCGGTTAATATGCTTCTCACTTACATTGTTGGCCCCTGTTCCTAAGTTTTCATTTTAAGAAATCATCCTCTTGTTCTTTATGCACAACTTCATTGCATATCACAACATACAATCAATAATCTTTATTGGTTGCTGAACATAACTAGCATCAAACTATAGTTGTATTCCTAAATGATCAAGCACATGGTGTTCATTAGGCAAATAATGTTGTAGCATAGATACATGAAACACATCATGTACATGTGCTAAATGAGAAGGTAATGCTATTTGATAGGTCACTCTCCCAATCCTTTGTAACACTTGAAAAGGACCAATGTATCTAGGAGCCAAGTTTCCTTTTTGGCCAAATTAGGTAATGTCCTTCAATGGAGAAACATGCAAAAGTACATGATCTTTGACTACAAACTCCAGTGGAATTTGACACCACGTAGCATATGCAACCTACCTATCCTGTGTAGCTCTTAATCTATCTCAAATCTCCTGAATATGCTATGTAGTCTATCTCATCAAATCTATGCTCACCTACTGAGAATCTTCTATGGCATCCCAACATAACAGTGTTCTACATGATTTACCATATAAAATCTCATATGGTTTTGCTTGCAAACTCTCTTTATAACTATTATTATATGCAAATTTAGCTAATGGTGGCATCGAATCCCATCCATCTCTATACTACAAAGCACAAGCTCTCAACATGTTCTTGAGAATCTGACTCACCTACTTAGTTTGACCGTTAGTTTATGGATTATATGCCAAACTCATATTCAACTTTGTACCCATCTCCTTCTGAAATGCTTGACAAAAATGTAACATGAATCAAGGATCTCTATCACTAGTAATCCATTGTGGCACACCATGCAACTACACTATCTCTATAAGAAAGAGATGTGTAGTTTCTACTACATTCACTGATGCTTGTGTAGTGAGGAAATGGGCAGAAAGTGTCAACAAATGAACAACTACTAATATAGCATCATAGCCACTACGAACCTACAGAAGACCAACAATGAAATCCATACCAATGGTATCCAATTTCCACTACGGAATATCATGGGAATGCAAATATCCCGTAGGCCTCTGATGCTCTATCTTCACTTGCTAGCAAATTAAACATCAAGAAACATAGTCTCCTACATTTCTCCTCATACCATGCCGCCAATACATCTATCAAAAACTCTGGTACATCTTCTAACTACCTATATGCATTTGGTATCTACTCATGTGGACCTCATCCATTAACTAAATTCGTAGAGCTTCTTGAACACATATTTATCCATTTCTCTATAACACTCCATGACTATCCACAAAGAACAATCCATCATAGATGATTTGTTGTCTCAATTCCTGACACCATGGATCATGTTGTTGTTGCTCTTGTATTTGCTCCTACCAATTTGAGTGGGTTGTCAAGCTATTAAGGTTACTTGCCATCCTCTACCTAATGCATAAACTACTTTATTAGTCTTGTTAGGCTTGTATTTAATAGTAAAATCAAAGTTAGCAAATAGCTCCATCCATCTACATTGTCACAGGTTTAACTATAGGTGACCTAGAAGATATTAGAGGCTCTTATGTTTAGTCTAAATAGTAACCTACTTTCCATATAGATAATGCCACCAAATCTTCAATGCAAAGATCATAGCACCCAACTCTAGATCATGCATGGGATATCAAATTTCATGTGGCCTTAATTGATGAGATCATATGCCATAACTTTTCCATCCTACATTAACACACAAGAAAATCCATCCCTTGAAGCATCAATACTAACGTCATATGAATGTCCTAGTATAGGAGATATTAGCACTAGAGCAGTCACCAATCTATGGTTCAACTCTTCAAATGCAACCTGACAAGATAGGCTCCAAGTAAAGTTAGTCTCCTTCCTTAACAATTGATTCAAAGGAAAGGCTATGTTAGAAAAAGATTCCAAAAACCTACAATAATATGTTTGAAAACCCAAGAAGCTTTGCACCTCCACTACTGATTATGGCATAGGCCAATCATGAATAGTCATAATCCTTTTAGGATCCACAGAGATACAAACTCCTAACATCACATGTCCCAAGAACTAAATCTATGACTACCAAAATGAAACTTGGATGGATGGGCATACAATTAGTACTCCCTCAAAGTCTGTAAGACCATCTTCAAGTGCTCTACATGCAACTTCTCATTAGGCGAATATATTAACATATCATCTATGAACACAATCACAAGTTGATCTAGGAATGGCTACATCACACTATTCATGAGGTGCATGAAAACTACTAGTATATTCATCAACCCAAATGGAAGCACCAGAAACTCATAATGATCATATCATGTTTTGAATGATGTCTATGATACATCCTATTCACAAACCAACACCTAATAATATCCAAATTTGAGATTAGTCTTGGAGAATACATGAGCTCCCCAAAGTTGATCAAATAAGTCATCAATGCATGGCAAAGGATATTTATTTTTCACTGTCACTTGGTTTAGGTGTGTGTAATCTATTCATAGTTACAAACTCCCATCCTTCTTTTCAATCAATAGTACTGATGCATCACATGGTGATACACTAGGGAAAATGAGGTCTTTGTCTAGCAATTCTTGCAACTAGATCTTCAACTCTATGAGCTCTATATAAGACATCCTATGTAAAGCCTTTGAAATAGGTTTAGTACTAGGTTTAAGTTAAATTTCAAACTCAATCACTTGCCTTAATGGAAAACCTAGTAATTATGACTAAAACACATTAGAAAATTCTTGAATCACACAAATTTGATCTATCTCCACCATATATGTTTTCTATATAATAGCTACAAAGAATTCATGCTCTTTTGGAAGTATCCTATGGTACATTTGAGAGGAGATCAAATCTAGGTGCATAGTTCTCAAATGAATTTGTATCTGAATCAGAGCATAATCCATTGATTATAATCCTAGGAGCTTTTTCCAGTAGTCCAAACTAGCATTAAACTAAAATAGCTAATCCATGCAAAAACTACATCATATACTTCAAGATCCATAACATGTAAATCATTAATCCACTACACACCTTTTAATTCTACATGAACATATATACACACCTAATCAACTTGAGTTTCGTGACTCCTAGCAGAAGATACTATCAACCTAGAAGAAAGAGAATGAAATTAAAGAGTTACATGATTTGCAACTAAAGGATCTATGAAAGAATGGCTAGCATCTAGATCAAATAGAATCAACACATCAAAGTTCAAAATCGTACCTCCCATCTCCATCACTATGTCTAGCTGCACATCCAATAGTTTGTCTATTAGGATGTACACTCATCCCTAGGGCCTCTAGTCCATTCATCCTAATGGAGTAATAAGTGTTCCATGTCCACCCTAAACTAGAGGTTGTTGTCCTTAGTTTCTACCTCCTTCACTACTACTTGGCTACTTTAGGCACTCCTGAGCTTAATGCCCACATGCAAAGAAATTTTGGCAATCCTTCTATAGATGGCCAAGCTACCCACATCTATAACAAATAATAGATCCATGACTAGCCCTAACAGTAGGACCATGAGCTATTATTGGTCACTCACCTTTATGTCCATGAGCTAGCTTGGAGGGCCAAGTCTCTTTCTAGATGTTAGTCCTCTCTTCCACCCCTGTCACCTCTCTCTAAGAGTTACATCTTCATGCTAACTCCTTTTTAAATCCATGGCTACTGCTCTAGCCTCATCATATGTTGTTAATATGAGGGGTAAGATATGGTCCTTGAAAGATGGACTCAAACCTCAAATAAATCTGTTTATCCATGCTTAAGCATTTATATGAATTTGTGGTACATAACTACTAAGCTCAAAGAAATGACCATCATAATCTGCATAGACCAACTACCCTGATACAAACAATGGAACTCATCCTCCTTAGCTTAATCATATTGGGTAGACACATAACAGGCTCTTAAAGATATCAAAAAATCATCCCATGCTTCCTATTGGCTATTCCATCCCTTAGCTTGCTCTTTAGTTCTTCACCAATGTTGGGTCATACCAAATAGCTGATAGACTACCAAGCAAATATATTGAATTGATGAAGTGCCCATCAAATCAAAGGCCTTTGGCAATTACTCTGACCATTCTATAGCTATAGTAGAATCCTCAATGCCATCAAATTTAGGAGGTCCCAACTTCCAAAACTACTCAATCAGTTACCCATTAATAGGCTACCTATTTGATTCTCCTAAGCCTCCACTAAAACTACCACTTCCCACTTCCCTAACCATGGGAATGGGAGAATCACTAGCTACAACATGTTGTTGAAAGATCTATAGTGGTTGTTATATAATATCTAGTTGCCTAATTGTAGGACCACCACTAGATGTTTGATGAGGTTTTTCTAGTCAATCATTAGGCCCTTCTAACATGCCAGCCCCACTAGCATCATGACCACATCTACTATACATCTCTGTAGCCTAAAATTAGAAATGGATGAGTACCCCAACCATCATACAATATCAAAGTAAACTAGCTTTGATAGCACAATGGAACACCCCATCCTACCACACCTAGCTAGGGCAAGGTGATGCCTAGGATTACTAGTAATATTACAATAGAAGCATGATAAACTAAAAATTAATGATGTGTAGAAATACATTATATTAAGAAATGTCGAAGTGCCCATCAAATCAAAGGCCTTTGGCAATTACTCTGACCATTCTATAGCTATAGTATAATCCTCAATGCCATCAAATTTAGGAGGTCCCAACTTCCAAAACTACTCAATCAGTTACCCATTAATAGGCTACCTATTTGATTCTCCTAAGCCTCCACTAAAACTACCACTTCCCACTTCCCTAACCATGGGAATGGGAGAATCACTAGCTACAACATGTTGTTGAAAGATCTATAGTGGTTGTTATATAATATCTAGTTGCCTAATTGTAGGACCACCACTAGATGTTTGATGAGGTTTTTCTAGTCAATCATTAGGCCCTTCTAACATGCCAGCCCCACTAGCATCATGACCACATCTACTATACATCTCTGTAGCCTAAAATTAGAAATGGATGAGTACCCCAACCATCATACAATATCAAAGTAAACTAGCTTTGATAGCACAATGGAACACCCCATCCTACCACACCTAGCTAGGGCAAGGTGATGCCTAGGATTACTAGTAATATTACAATAGAAGCATGATAAACTAAAAATTAATGATGTGTAGAAATACATTATATTAAGAAATGTCAAACTACACAACAATCCATGCCAACCCAAAAACTAAACAAACATATTGATTTATAAAACTACATCTCTATACATAATCCAACAATCTACAGTACTCCCATATGATAGAAAAATACATAAACATTAGCATATATATAGAAGAGTATAGAGAGTTTCATACAAATACATTAACCAACCCTTGAAGATACTCCCCTCCTCTACTCTCTCTCTCTTTGTGCTTGTCTGTGCTCATACAGCTTCCACCAATAATTAAATAAAGTTAGTATAAGACTAAGTGGGAAGCCTTTACACTTTTCATGCTAGATGATCGACAAGTACTACACAAGAGGAGAGGAATGGAGTACAAGGCAATCTACAACAACTATTAATCTTTAGCATGCTTAAAAAAACACCCATACACATAAAATATTGCACATATCACACATAGAATCATTATCATAGAGAATAGATGGCTATCATACAATCACAAATAAAACCAATATCTAACATAATCTATCATATATCTATTACACCACATCACATGCATTTCCACTATCATCCCCATGCCATCATACCATGAAACAACATATGTCTCACACAATCATAATCCAAATAGTATATATAGATATATATTAGCGCTATGACTCACAAATTTAGACTATCATATATACATTTGATAATATCATATACATAGCCCATGTGGTCACTAGCATATCTACACACTTAATATGATATGTAAAACATTACCATGAGTAATCATAAATAATCACTTCCTATAGGTCTTTTATTAGTCTTTTATTTTCCAACTAGTACTAGTGTCTCTCAAGTTGTGACCTGCAACCACTAGCCTTTTGGAGGACTAGCTATAGGGACGAACACACCTATGCCACATACCAACCATAGGGATGAACACACCTACACTCTCCCACTCTTAGCATGAGGCTTGAGATAAAAGCCTAACCAGTGCATCATAGTGGGGGCCAATCCATACTACTTCCAAGGTGCCTCATCACCAACTAGTCCACACCCTTATGCTAGCACCACCCACTAATGACCGTCACAAGCATTGTCATGAAGACATGTACAAAACTTGACTAACTTAAGCCAACACATGCCACAAGCACAACACATCCAAAACCAACATAACATGACCACATATATACATACCTAATAGTCACATTCATTCCATGAAAATAATACCATGATTGGAAAAAACAAAATTTTGCACCACAACCATATTTCTTGAACTGCATGTAATACCACAAAATGACCACTATAATAACCTCCAAAGTAATATATGCCTAAAAAGAAAACCAATTCCATGATTAAAAAGTAATTTCCAAGAGGATCCCAATAACACTAATTTTACCTAAATTGAACTCCTGAAAACAAAGTTATGCATATTTAAAGTTTGATTAATAAAATAATATTTAATTAAAATCAATGATGACTAAAATTTCTAGAAATTTCCATCCTACAATAGGCTCCTAAAATATAATATTTCAATCCAACTTGTCTCATCAACACACATATCTTATTTTCCAAATCTACATCATACCATACATCACATATATATTAGTAAACAATTCATAACCGAAATTGTACAATTTTGGGAAATATGCAAAATAACATGTCCAAGCTCAATCTTTTAACTATTTTGCTCGACATGCCCATGTCACATGATCATATATACTAATCTAGCACAAAAATGTAGGGGAATAATTAAGACAGCCCATAAATTAAAATTGTTGCGATAGAGAGTCCAAAACAAGTAGAAAATCCTTGAAATTTTGACAAAACTCTATTTTGCTTGAAACAAGTTCCATAGCCATGTAGATACGACTACAACAACCCTAAATCCATGTTGATAGCAAGCAAAAATCATCCACAAATACTAGAATTTAGAAAAATGTGGAACAAAAGAAGAGAGAAGAAAAATAACTGACGAAATAAAGCTCCTATGCATTTTTTTTCCGCCAAAAGAAAAGAAAATAGACAAAACCTAATTTTTATGGGTCACTAGTGCAAAAGGGTAGTGGGAAAAAAGAATAATGATAAAAGAAAAACTATGCTTTTAAGCATATGTTTATAAAAATAAAGATACAAGAAACTTCTTTTTTTGTTTTTTGTTTTCCTTGGTTCACGTCACCTGCACAACCTAACTTTACATTTTGTCTTTGTTTTTTTTAATTATTTTATTTTTTATAAGTTAATCTTATTTTTCACCTCTACAACTAATGCCTTGCATTTCAACCATACATAACAACCACATGGACTCCAAATTAAAATTCATTTAAACTTACAAGATCCTTATAAAATGCTCTATACCTTCACATGCCAAATTACACCCAAGCATCATACAACATAGCCCTGCAGTTCAAATGCATGAACACTGAAAGTTCATATAAATCATAATAGGTGCTCTTGTACCCCAATCCAACATCCTAGCTAGTAACATCACCTATTTAACACATCCCATAGGGCTAATGTACATAATTACATTAGTTAAGCATATAATGACATCATAATCATAATAGATAAAGTGTAATTACAATAAGATAAGTCTGCCCTAATAACCCACATACATAAATCATAATCTTACGCCTATACCTAATGTGTGGGGAAGGGATGTAACAGGCCTTCACAATGGTGATACAGCAAATAGTGTGATCAAGCAGGTAGCTTGGTATCATGATTAAAAATTTACAGCTAATTCTTTTCCTATATGCCTATCACAAAGTCAAAATGAGCAGTGTCAGTTTTTTTCTATATATGAATTTTTATGACTGTTAAATATTTGTCAAACTTCAATTGACTAACTATGAAGGTTCAGTAGTTTTCATATTGTTGGTAGTATGCCAATTTGATAGAGGGAAAAACTTGTATGCCAAATCAATCTTACATAGCGCAATGGTTGTCTTTTCTGGGCTTTCTGTGTACACTCTTTGCTATCAAGTTGCTTATGGGCTTTTTGGTCTTACGCAGACATTTTTTGGCTAATGCATATCATCTAAAAGTCAAAATTGCACAAGGTGCAATGCCAGGAGAAGGGGGTCAATTGCCTGGAAAGAAGGTCAGGGCTAAGATAGCAAGAGTGCGCAGCTCAAAACCGGGAGTGCCTTTAATATTACCTCCCGGACATCATAATAAAAAATCTGCATTCTTTTCTTTTGAAACATGGTTTTGAAGGTCAATCCTAAAGCCAAAGTATCTGCAAAACTTGTTGCATAAGCTGGAATTGGAACTGTGGCATCTGGTGTTGCAAAAGGCAATGCTGACATAGTACATCACGTGATACCATTGAACCTATGCGCCGGAGATTCGCGATTACTAAGAAAATCTCATGAACCGTTCGCGGTGGATTCGGCNTCATAATTCCAAAGGGAGAGCTTCTTGGTTACAGTAAATAAATATTTTTTTATCATAACACCAAAGCAGCAAAAAAATAATGGATTTTTCAAAAAAGTCATTCAAATAAAATATAATTTTTTAAATTTTTTTAATTAAAAAATTAGAATTCAGAATTCTTCTATCTTAATTAAAATTAAAAAATTTAATAAAAATTAATTAGGAAGCTTTCTCTTCTATTCTTAAGCCTCAAAGAACTAATAATGTACAATTAATGATGAGCATGATTTTTTAGTTAATCTTGTAGAAGATGATAACTCTGACATTGATAGTGAAAGTGATGATGATTATATTTCTAACAAGGATGTAGATGACATTGCTAAATGCACTCATTTATCTTTGAGGTAAATTTAGAAAAGCAAACTTTGATAATCATAAATGAATATTTATAGGCATTTAGTGTTACTAGAGTGGATATTGAAGAAACAATTCAACCAGCTTAATTTTATTGAAGAAATTTGAAAGAATAAAAAGATAAAGCTACACCAAGCATACCAGGGGCACATCTGATTGAGTTCTTTATATTTAAGTTTATGGCTATATTTAAGTTTATGGCAATATAGTTTGTAACTTTATATATTGAGAGTCCTTTATATTTAAGTTCATATATTGATTATGTTTTTTTAATTTGTCTTTAATTATGTGTTGGCTATATTTATTATGCATATTTATATGATGTGCAATATGAAGCCTCCAAAACATTGGTCTTTTTAATGTTTTTCCCAAATAGTTGCAAACTTTTTAAATTTTTTGACTTTTTTAGGAAGCTGAAAAATTATTTTGTTGACTTTTAAGTCACTGGTAAGATGTTTCATGTAAATTATATTATGAGGTTTCAATACCATTTAAGAGTTATAAATAAAATCTATGATGTCACTTTCGTTTATTTTTTCCATCTTATCTTTTATGTGTTTTGAGCTCCATATTTTTTATTGCAATGCCACCTCCCTTAGAGCTAAATTAACATTGTCGACCAAGAATAGAGTTTGAGCAAAGATAGCTACAAGTAAATTTAACAATGTCTATAAATTTATGTAGCCAATATAATTCATTAAATAATTACATTTGGTATCTTGATATTTTCTTTTATTTAGATAGTGTGCATTATGTGAGAAACTTAGTTTACTCATTCAAAATTTTGTTGTAAATACATTGTTACTTTAATTAATTTTCCTTTTTAAAATGTTAATATGTTAATAAATTGATATTCACATTACCTTTTTTAAGGTAAAGGTTCCTATTTTTATTCAATTTTTTTCTTCAAGATTTAGACTCTAAATTTGTGAATGTTGTGTTTATTTCTTTCAAGTTTGAAGAATTGCACCCACATAAGAATGTTTTATTTGAAACCATTGATTCATGAATGGAAATATTCACTATGATATAGATATCTAGGCATGATGGAGGCACTGGGGAAAGCCCTGTAAGTTTCATCAAACATGCAAATGGTCCATGGGAAGTTGGTTTTACAGAGACACACCAAGCATGCTTGACTTTATTTCATTACTTTATGGTAAAACTAATGCAGGAAGATAACTATTTAATGCAAATTAAGTTGTAAAGAAGTTTGGTCTTAGCATGAAAATCTAAGAGTTATAAGCATTGATAGACACTAATTGAGAATGGGCTTTGTGAAAGAGTTGTTCTAAGAGTTGATGGTGGTTTTAAAAGTGGAATTGATGTCATGATGGAAGCTCTTGTCAACCTCTAAGATTGTGCATTGCTAGCCTTAGATAAGAAAAACAACAAAATAGAACAAAATAAGGACAAACAGAGGCAACTAAATTCTCACTTTTTTATTCAATTGATAGTGGCCTTGAAATAGGCAAATACATCAACGAGAAATAGCAACTGAATCCTAATATAAAGCAACTTCTATAATGGTTGATTCTTTAACCTCTGTAACGATTGAACCTTCAACTTCTGTAACAACCAACCCATCAACTTTTGTAATAACCAACCCATCAACTTCTATGATAGAAAATTCTTCAACTTCTATAACAACTAATCCTTCAACTTCTATAATGGTTGACCCTTCAACTTCTATAATGATTCACCCTCTAATGTTTGTAACGATCGACCATTCAATTTCTAAAGAATGAAAATAGCAACGGAATCCATAAGAACAGTTCCTAAAGACTACGACAAATATAAAAAGCATATTTAACAATTAAACACATTTAACACCCTCCTATAAGAAGGTTTGCAAACTATCAGTTAATAAGAATCATTCAACGTGCAAACTCCGAGCTACTTTCTGAACCTCTAGAATGTTGATAACTTGAGGGGTTTGGTTGGAATATTAGCAAGTTGATCTTCACTCTTACAAAACACCAAATCAATAACACCATCATTGCATAGACCATGAAAGAAGTGAAATCTCACATCAATATGCTTGCTTCATCCATGTAGCATAGAATTTTTGCATAACTTTATGGTGGAATTATTGTCATAGAAAAATTGTAGTAGCCCACTCTTGCTTGAAATATAACTCATTAAGAATTTTTCCTAGCCAAATAGCTTGGTTATGAGTCATGAATTGTTGGCTACAATATCGCATCCACGATATTGCAGCCTAGACACGATATCAGATACGCAATATCATGGTCTATCTCCTCATCTATAAATAATAGGTAGGTGGATTTGGTTTAGGAGCTAGTTTTAGTATTTAGGTAGGGACGTTTTGTTAGTTTTTCCTCTCAACCCTTTCTCCTAGTGCATGCTTGTAATGTGATGATTGTAATTGTATGACATCCTTATTCGAGTGTGACGTACTTGGACATGCACATCACTAGCAATAAAGATTGAGATTACTTTATCATTGCAGCATCCACTTAGCTTAATTATTTAATTGTTATTGTTATTTATTGCTTTCTTAGTTAATATCTTTCTACCTTTATCTCCTAGTAATGCGAAATGAGTACGACTTAATCATGAGCATTTAAGTGTGACTACTTGGTAACCCAGTAGCGTACCTAGGCCATGAACTTGGTAATCCCAGTGGTAGTCATGCACAAGGTCCAAGATGTGTATGGATGATTAAGAAATGGATGCTCATCGCACTTAGGATAATTTAGATTCTCTCTCACCCTCTCTTTCCTAGCTTAGTTGATATTATTTCGCATCATACCGAGGAGCAGCATTAGTGTAGGAACACATCATACACCTCACTCTAGACTAAACCATACGTGACAAAGCTAATACTAGTCTAGGTGGGAAGAAAACGAACTACGATCTACAAGTAACTATCTAGATACCACAACTAGTCCGTCTATGGAGTTCAACTAGATCGTGTGTGAAGCACTCGTATTCGTATGGTTGAGTGTAGGGGTACCTCGCCACTCATCATTGGCGCTGTTGCTAGGGATGGTGCTAGTTATCTAGATTAGTTATATCATACAAGGTTGTTGTATAGGAATTAATGATATATCTTTTAGGAAGAAATAATTACAAAAAGTCACATACAAATTCACACACAATTTCACAACCATGCCTCTCCTACAAGACTATGATAATGCCACATCTAGTGAGGCAATTCATTGGAGAACCAACGAATTATATGAAAATGAAGATTGGAGTACGCAATCCGAGGTGGGGATTTCTTATAAACATAAACAAAGGAAGCATAATCCCAATGCACGAAAGCATAACTTACTCGATGATGATGAACCCGTACTAGCCACTACAAGCGTAACACAAATATAAGAGGCTATTTGAATCTCCCATAGGCATCGTAAAGAGAGCCGCCTACCCAGGCTCGATTTAAACAACTTTCCCAATTTCTCAGAAGGCTATGACTTAGATCTATAGCAATATTTACAAGCCTTCTCTGATGCCTATGCATGGAACAACATTAATAACAATTGGCAAAAACTCAAGCTCTTTCCTATGACACTTGTTGGCCAAGCAAAAGTATGGTATAGATCGTTAAAACCAAATTCAATTCGACGTTGGCCAACAATGGTAGAACTCTTTAATGAAAGATATCAAACCTATGCAAGAGTGTCGGCCTTGAGGAAACAAATCCAAGAGTGGAAATAATCACAACATGAACCCTTGGACATGGCCTTAGAAAGGTATTATGCACTGTTAAACATCTGTCCAGGCCATGAGTTCTCTAAGGAAAGGCTAATTTACCATATCATTGACGGGCTTCATAATGAAACAAGAGAGAGCCTAGGGATGTATGCCCATGGTCAACTATACGAACTACAAACCCATCAATTCCAACAGCTTATTAAGCGGGTAGCAAAAGAAGAAGGAGAAATGGCTAGATGGGCGAGTGTTAAAAAACATCAACGGGACCAAAGTCTTAACTTAACAGAGGTCCATAATCACAAAAAGGAGAAATCAACCTATCTCAAGGAGGAAGAACCATCTTTGCTAGTACAACAATCATTAGATGAAATGTAGGCAAAGATCAATAAGATGCTGGAATGGATGCATAAAAATTATGGAGAATATATCAATATTACTGGAGATAGAGTTTTGACAACCTGAGAATCACAATAAAATATCATTAGACAATCGAAAAGAAGGGATGAGGAAAATAAGAGCTCAATTGCCAATCATATGTATGAATGCAACATTTTCCTGTACGATCACCCCAAGGGCCAATGCCCAATCTTGTTACATTTATATGAGCATTGGGGAAGCATGTTACACCCAGAATTCGTACAAAGATAATGTGTTCAATCACAGTGGCAACAATCCCAGTTGTGGGGGAAGCCATCCCTAAACTGGAGACACCCTTTGTATAATCTTAATCTAATTATTTATCAAGTTCAACATCTTGTTTCCCCAACTGGATCAACATACTCTATCTCGCCACATTATCATTCTCCTCAATACTATCAACCCATGTCCTCAACACAACCATCACCTTGTGTACCTTACACTTCTCCTAAATTTCAACATTCACATCCTTTCCCTCCTTCTACATCACCACCAACTGTTCCTAAAGTGTCTCCACCACAGCAACAACCCATGAATGTTATTTATGCTACTATTTTCAGCAGCAGTGAGAGACCTCCTCAACATCAAAGGCGTCCCTTCTTTAGACATGACCGTAGGAAGGGACAACATAGTTCAAAGGCCACTACATTCTCCAACTTAGCACAATTCCAACACTATGGTGCATCCTTCTCCTCGCACCCAACACCTCGTGTCACTTCATCAGGACCACCAATTAACACTCCAACAACCATACAGCCCAATGAATATAGCCATGGAGGACGACATCTCAATCCTTGCATACCATCTTACTGTCTCAAGTATCATAGTGGGTTAACTCTTTACCCAGGAACCATATCTTACAAATTCCCCCACTATGCTTACTATAATCAGGTGTGTGAACCCCAATGGGGTAAGTATGACCAAGTTTCAATATTTTCAACATGCAAGGATGCTCATCCTTCATTTATTAATCCTTGCCATGCTCAACCGTTTAGTTATGGGGGATATTCCCCATTCTAATAACAAGTAGGATTAATAAATATTTTTTATTTTCTTTAATTTTATAATTTTTTGTTTTCCAGTTTTTAATTTTTTAATTTTTAATTTTATCTTTTTGTCTTTTTGGCTTTTTATCTTTTTATAAGTAATCTCATCTATGAATAAAACACTCATGTGGCTCGTTGGCTGAGGTGTGTTCTATGTTATCAAGTCTTGAGTGATTAATTATTTGGATAGTGAGCCCATTACATCCACTCATCCATTCTACAAATAAGAGGTTCTTCTCGAGGGTACAATGATATTCTTGACATTCTTAAAACTTAAAATTAATTTTGTGTTTATTGTACCTAGAATGAAGAAGGATGGATCCAGAGTGAATGATTAGGGTGTGACATCAAGGGGACTTCTGGATTCTCTTTGGTGATGTTTGTGAGAGTTATCATGCAATGTGGTTGTCCTAAGATCCTTGTAGATCTAACGCAAAATGGAAGTAAGAGTAATAAAAAGGTACTCAAAAATCCAATGCTGTTCTAGGGGGTCCCATTGGAAAGACTTGCACCCATGCTTGAGGGTTGACAGCTTCTTTGGATTCAACATTCAAGAAAAAATAAAGAAAGTGCCATAATGCAAAAATCACTCCTCCCTTGAACAAAATGCTAAGTGATCGTACACCTTGTTGTTATGATACTCTCATAGTCACTCATCATGGGATGAAACAATGCAGTGTCACTGATAAGAGGAATGGACTTGGTCCTGATCTTGGAATGATATGTTAATGACACATTAATCATGCTTTACACATAGGATTCATTATGCCTTGGGTCAGTTACTTCATGTCCCAATCTCTACAATCCCTTCTATAGTTCGTCTCATCTCGCTATTCATGTAATTTTAGCTTGTGTCTTGTGTAGTGTAGAATTCTTACCTCACTCCAGTGATACTTGCATGTGTGTGTTTTGTGGAACAAGTGTGGACTACATTTAACCCTTCTAGTGCCTAGGGACATTTTAAGGTGTGGTTACGTAAGGGAATTATAGGTTGGAATCTGCTTTTGGGAGGATCCACTTGCGTAATATTTGTAATTTGCACTCATAACACATCTTCCGCACATCATCTATTACCCTCAATGTATTTTCAATGATATTCTTTCCCTTATTACTATCCCTGTGATTCAAACATTCCTCTGAACCATCACATAGCCTTTTTCTCTCCTTTATCATCCGAGGTCCTTATTGATAAATTCCACACCATCATAATTTTCATGCCTTCAGAACTAGTTGAATTACCCTGGAACACTTTAACAATAGTCCAGATGTCCTTGGTTTACATCATTTAATTTTAGAAAAATATTAAAAATTCTGTACATTCTATAAAGTTCCCTAACTTTGATATGCCGCAATATCGCGTACGTGATATCACAGCCACGCTATCGCATACGCAATATCACATTTAATATATATATATATACGAAATCCCCCTACGCCTATCAACATCATTTGCAACTATTCACGCAGGGGAAGTTTTTGAAATTTCTCTCTATGACTCATGATTTCGCATCCCTTGCTTTCATATCCATAACTCACTTGCTAGTACTCCGATTTTCATTCCGTTTGAACCTACTTGAACTTGGAGTGTTCAGCTTAGTCATGGGGGAGGGGCACATGCTAAATAGCGCATAAATTTTTTGAAATTCATCATTGCCTGAAGGACATTATTAAGGGCAATTAGTTATAAAATTAATGATAAATGCGTCAAAAACAATTTCATCTCCTTAGTTATACCAGGAAACTAGATTTGGAAACCACCTAGGCAAAGAGGATTAAATATCATAATCTTTTGGGGACATTTTCTCCTAATAATTAATGTCACATGGAGATCAAGAAAATTTAGTAAGGCAAGAAATAAGGTATAACCTAACCTTGGTAACAACCTTACTAACAATTGGTCACGTGTGATTGCATATGGCCCCGAAACGTGGACAATAGGAAGGTCTTGCTCAAGGTGTGATCAAGTAACCTAGGAGAGGTGAACGACAAGTTCCTGCAAACAACATGCAGAGCAAGAAGAACAATCATTTAGTATCCATCAAGAAGACCCTACCATTTTATAATCAAGGCAGGTGGAAGGAGGAGTTGTTGCAATGTCTGAGCAGGGATGACATCTCACGTTGCCCAAGGATTGTGTTCAAGCCATCCATGAAAGGTCCATATTAACTGCAGTGATTATGGAAATAAACTTTGAACCTTTCATAGAATTTTCTCTGGAGGTTGTTAGGGATCACCTCAAAGGGTCCCCATTGTGGCCTACCCTCTCTCAAAGCGGTGCCTAGTACTTAGGGGATATGTACCAATTTTTGCACAACAAAGAAGAAGGCACCATGGTTAACATTTGTGGTGTGACTATTGATTTCTCTGTTCAAGCCATTTTGGAAGTATTAAACCTTTTGAATACAAGGCCAAAGGTTGTTCGATTGTCTACCCACTCAGACCATGATGCATGATGAGTTTGGTTAGACAGGGCGTACGGCAAGGAAGATAAGACCTATGGGGAGTTGACAACAGAAGAGAAGATTTATTTCAAAATAGGTACTTATCACATTTTTCCCACAAGAGGTTTAAAAATAGTTTCAACATATGCTGTAAGAGGATGTGTAGTCTTGATGGGAAAGGCTAATGCTAACCTGCCTCATCTATATTTTATGAAGATCCTAAGGTAGTTTGAAGAATAGAAAATAAGGAAGTTTGTGTTGCCCTTCCCTTGTCTTACCAGGAAGCTGTGCTATCATGCTAGTATCAGAGGATATACTAATGATGTCCTCTAAAAAGCCCAAAATGCTTCGTATGTTGAACTGATAAAGCCACTACCTACAAGAAAAATCATTGGTGAGACACTGGAGCCGAAACAAGAAAAAGAATAGACGGAAGGGCCAACTGCAACTCAACTTCTGGGGCCTAGCCAACTTCCAAACATAGGACCTAGTCAACAATAAGAAGTAGGGCCTAGCATGGACCAGTAGGATCAACCACCGCCACCATCGCAAGATTACAAATGGTCGATGAGACATCTCAGGGCCATCGCTGAGATGGTCAGTTGGGGAAGTCGTGATGATGCAAATCTCTTCCACGTCATCGATGATGTTGTAAAGCCTATAGTTTCTATGGATCGTGTGTGGGATGAAGTGCCCATTCAGATAGGAGGAGGGGAGAGAGATTGGTCACAATAGATTTCAAGGAACACTATGTCCTTTCAGGTGTAGTTGGAAACTGGTGAAGGCGCCACAGTGGTGGTCATGCAGCACTAGGATGCAGTAGGTGCCACAAAAGTTGTTGCAAACCACATTAAAGAATCATTCAATGTGCCTGTTATGGCACCGGTAGATCTTACAAGAGCATCGGATGCTCAAACTCTGGTCGGTACCTCAATGACTCCTACGAAACATGAGGATGTACTCGATTGATTACTGCAAATAGGACAGGTAATTCCATCCTTATTTGACATCCCATAGGATATTATAGCAAATAAAATCAGATAGCATTTCCACCAAGGGGAAGTTGATAATGATAGAGATGAGGGTCGAGCACGTTGAAGTAGAAGTGAAAAGATTGCAAGAAAGGCTCGTGACCCTACAAGTAGCGCAGTGGGATCCTTCTTAATTCATTCCCATAGACCAGCTAGACACTTTCAAAACTAAGCAACTCAATAAATTGTTGACAAAGAATAAATGGATGGTGAAATAAAAAGAGAAGATTGACTGGGATGCCTCTGTGGCACAAGCACAAACTTATGCACACGCCAACGAACTCAAGGCCTTACAAGAATAGAATAAACAACTTGTTGCTGACAACCTTCAGTTGACCTTTGTTAAGAAGCAAAAGAATGTTCTCAAGGAACATTTTCAGTAGTTGCAAGAACAACTAATCAAGGTCAACCAAGACATGAACTATTTAGTCAAGGAAAATCAAATCCTCTCAATGGAGGAGGTACACACCATCCATTAGAAGATGTCCATTGAAATAAGCACGTGGCAGAATGAGTCTAAATGACATGAAAAGCTAAAGGAGAATTTCCAGAACTAGGTAGGTATGTATAAACAAATCATCGAAAAGAAGATCCATATGGCCAAGGCCCACATCAACGCTCTTAGTGCTCAGCACACTGACTAACGGGCCATATTGGACACATACATGTTTTTCCACTAGGTGGAAGTTAAGAGCTGGGCCAACCTGTAGATCTAGGACCTTACGGAGTACATGGAGTTGGCAAACCTGCGGTATGCGAACCTTGCCATGTTAACAGCAAGGTGCCTAGGAACAGAGCTCAAGTAACAAGTAGCCACCACCTATGCCAAATATGAAACAGAATTTGCAGAACATAGGAAAACATTGCAAAAATTGGAGGTTGCACATTCTGAACTCAAGGTGGTTAAAGCAAGCTACCAAGGGTAGAAAGGTATTGTAATAGACTTGGCTTAACGACTCATAAATTTTCAAGAATACAAAGACAAAGCTAGAGACTACAAGGAGGAACGGCAGGTGTTTGCAGCTTGGTATGTCAAAGCAAATAAAATGTTTCCCCAACTACCATTTCCATGGGAGGTGCTAACTTCATCAAACATTGGAACATTAGCATGGATGACACAAGATCCCCAAACTGAAGAGGTGAAACTCTAGGCCATACTTCAGTGCCATCAAATCCCAAGACCTGGAGCACAAGACAAAGGAAAGGCACCCATGGAGGAGCCACTGCCACTAGGAACTACATGAGTTCTATCCAATTTTGTAGTTATAGGATTTTCTTTTGCATTCTTCGTGTTGTGTCTCAATTTTGTTCTAATTCCACATTGCCGCATGAATCCATTCTAGTCAATCAATAATCTCATACCTATCCACTGTGTAATCAATGGAGCTTGTTCTCACTTTAACTCAAGGACTAGTTTTCATTTAGTCATGGCAGTATGATGAGTCATGAATTGTTGGTTGCGGTATTGCGTACATGATATCGCAGCCTAGACGCGATATCGGATACATGATATTGCGGTCTGTCTCCTCATCTATAAATAAGAGGTAGGTGGATTTGGTTTAGGAGCTAGCTTTAGTATTAAGGTAGGGACTTTTGGTCAATCTTTCCTCTCAACCCTTTCTCCTAGTGCATGCTCATAGTGTGATGATTGTAATTTNTGATGATTGTAATTGTACGGCATCCTTATTCGAGTGTGATGTACTTGGAGACACACATGATTCGCAATAAAGATCGAGATTACTTCATCATTGCAGCATCCGCTTAGCTTAATTATTTAATTATTATTGTAATTTATTACTTTCTTAGTTAATATCTCTCTACCCTTATCTCCTAGTAATGCGGAATGAGTATGAATTAATCATGAGCATTTAACTATGACTACTTAGTAACCCAATAGCGTACCTAGGCCATGCACTTGGTAATCCTAGTGGTAGTTGTGCACGAGGTCCAAGATGTGTATGGATGATTAAGGAATGGATGCTCATCGCACTTAGGCTAGTTTAGATTCTCTCTCACCCTCTCTCTCCTAGCTTAGTTGATATTATTTCCCATCATACCCAAGAGTAGCATTAGTGTAAGAACACATCATATACCTCACTCTGGACTAAACCATATGTGGCAAAGCTAATACTAGTCCAGGTGGAAAGATAGTGAACTGCAATCTATGAGTAACTATCTAGATACCCCAACTAGTTCATCTACGAAGTTCGACAGGATCGTGCATGAAGCACTCATATTTATATGGTTGAGTGTAGGGGTACCTCGCCACTCATCACTTGGCAAGCATAAGATGTTGCAATAATAAATTCAGCCTCTGTGGTTGATAATGTGACAATTGATTGCTTCTTAGATAACCATGAAATAGCCCGTATGCCCATCATAAAAATATATCCCGAAGTGCTCTTCCTATCATCTTGATCTCCTACATAATCACTATCAGTAAATCCCACAAAATCAAATTTCTTACCTTTCTTGCAAAATAGCCCAAAATATTTAGTCCCTTGCAAGTAATGAAATATTCTTTTAGTAGCCAACAAATGCATCTTCTTTGGAGACTCCATGTATCTACTAATAAGACACATAGCATGCATTATATCAGGTTTGGTTGTAGTCAAATACATTAGACTTCCAACAATTTGCTTGTAAAATGTAGCTTCCACCTTACTTTCTTTAGGATCTTTGTTTAGCCTCAAGTTAATCTCAATTGGAGTGTTTATAGGATTGCAATCCTTCATCTTAAACCTCTTCAAAATTTCTCTGACATACTTCTTTTGAGAAATAAAGATTCCAACAAGGGATTGCACTGCTTCCATGTTAAGATAGTAATGCATTTTTTCAAGATTAGCCATTTCAAACTCATCCATCATTGACTTCTTAAATTTTTCAAACAAATCACTATCATTCCCAATGAAAATAACATCATCAACATATAAACATATAATGAGCACTTTTTCTCCATCAATCTTTGTAAAATGTGTATGCTCATATGGACATTTTTGAAATATCTCCTTAAAAAAATAGGTATTTATACAACTATACCAAGCTCTTAAATCTTGTTTTAGTCCATATAAAACCTTTTTTAATTTATAGGCATTGTGCTCACTACCAAGCTTCACAAAACCAAGGGGATGATCAATAAATACATGTTACTAAAAGCATAACTTACCTGATGACAATGAACCCCTGCTGGCCACTAAGAGCCTAACGCCTATACAAAAGGCTATTCGAATCTCCTGTAGGCATCGTAAAGAGAGCCATCTACCCAGGCTCAATTTAAACAACTTCCCTAATTTCTTAGGAGGCTATGACTTAGATCTGCATCAACATCTACAAGCCTTCCACGATGCCTGTGTATGGAACAACATTGATAACAGTTGGCAAAAACTCAAGCTCTTCCCTATGACACTCGTTGGCCAAGAAAAAGTATGGTATAGATCATTAAAACCAAATTCCATATGACATTGGCCAACAATAGTAGAAGTCTTTAATGAAAGATATCAAACCTATGCAAGAGTGTCGGTGTTGAGAAAACAAATCCAAGAGAGGAAATAAGCACAACATGAACCCTTGGACATGGCCTTAGAAAGATATTATGCATTGTTAAAAAACTATCTAGGCCATAAGTTCTCCAAAGAAAGACTAATGTACCATATCATTGATGGGCTTCATGATGAAACAAGAAAGACCCTAGGGATGTATGCCCAAGGACAACTATACAAACTATGAACCCATCAATTACAAGAGCTTATTAAGCAGGTAGCAAAAGAAGAAAGAGAAATGGCTAGATGGGAGAGTTGAAAAACATCAACATGACCAAAATCTTAACTTAACAAAGGTCCATGACCATAAAAAGGAGAGATCAACCTATCACAAGAAGAAAGAACCATCTTTGTCGGTACAGCAATCATTAGAAGAAGTCAAGGCAAAGATCAATAAGATGTTGGAATGGATGTATAAAAAAGTATGGAGAATTTATCAATATTATTGGAGATAGAGTTTTGACAACCCAAGAAGTAGGACAAAATATTACTAGACATTTGGAAAGAAGGGATAAAGAAAATAAGAGCTCAACTGCCAATCATACGTATGAATGTAACATTTTCTTGTACGATCACCCCAAGTTTCAATGCCCAATCTTTTCACATTTATATGAGCATTGGGAAAATACGTTACATCCAGAGTTCGTATAGAGATACTATTTTCGATCACAGTGGCAACAATCCCAGTCGTGGGGGAATCCACCCCTAAACTAGAGACACCCTTCATATTATCCGAATCCAAATGCTTATCTAGTTCAACATCCTGTTTCTCCAACTGGGCCAACATACTCTATCTCACCACATTACCATTCTCCACAATACTATTAGGCCATGTTCTCAACACCACAACCACCACCTTGTGCATCTTACACTTCTCCCAATTTTCAACATTCTCATCCTTTTCCTCCTTCTATATTACCACCAACTGTTCCTAAGGTATCTACACCATAGCAACAACCCACAAATGTTACTTGTGCTACTAGTTCCAACAGCGGTGATAGACCTTAGCAACATCGAAGACGTCCCTTCATTAGAAATGACCCTAGGAAGAGACAACACAATTCCAAGGCCACTACATCCTCCAGCTCAGCACAAGTCCCACACTGTGGTGCACCGTTATCTTCAAACCCAACGCCTCATGTAATCTCATCAGGGCCACCAACTAACACTCCAACAACCATACAGCCCAATTAACACAGTCATGGAAGGCAACATCCTAATCCTTGCATACCATCTAATGCTCCCAAATATCATAGTGAATCAACTCATTATCCAGGAACTACATCATATAAATTTCTCCACTATGCTTATTATAATCAATTGTGTGAAACCCGATGGGGTAAGTATGATAGGACCCCAATATTTCAAACATGCAAGGATCCCCATCATCATTTATTAATCCTTGCCACCCTCAATCATTTAGCTATGAGGGATATCCCCCATTCTAATAGCAAGCAGGATTAATAACCACTGTTTTTTTAATTTTACAACTTTTTTTTTCAATTTTTTCTTTTTTGTTTTTCAATTTCTTGTTTTATTTTTTTTATCTTTTTGTCTTTCTATCCTTTCATGTTTTTTTATAAGTAATCTCATCTATGAATAAAACACTCATGTGGATCGTTGGTTGAGGTGTGCTATATGTTATCAAGTCTCAAGTGATCAATTATTTAGAATAGTAAGCCCATTACACCCACTCATCCACTCTACAAATAAGAGGTTCTATTTGAGGGTACAATGATATTGTTGACATTTGTAAAACTTAAAATTAATTTTTTGTTCATTGTACCCAAAATGAAGAAGGATGGACCAAAAGTGAATGATTAAGGTGTGACATCAAGGGGATTTACAGATTCTCTTTGATGACATCTGTGGATGTTATCATGCAAAGTGGTCATACTAAGATCCTTGTAGATCTAATGAAAAATGGGAATAAGAGTAATCAAAAGGACACTCAAAAATCCAAAGCTATTCTAGGGGGTCCCATTGGAAAGACATGCACCCATGCCTGAAGGTTGGCAGCTTCTCTAGATTTCGTATTCAAAAAAAAAAAGAGCCAAAGTGCCACAAAACAAAAATTACTCCTCCCTTGAATAGAACGCCAAGTGATCATATGCCTTGTTGTTACGGTACTCTCATAGTTTCTCATCATGGTATGAAATAATGCGATGTCACTGATTAGAGGAATGGACTTGGTCCTGATCTTGGAATGATGGGTTAATGACACATTAATCATGTTTTACATGCAAGATTCACTGTGCCCTTGGTTAGTTACCTCATGTCCCAATCTCTACGATCCCATCTATACTTTGCACATCTCACTGTTCGTGTAATTGTAGCTCGTGTCGTGTGTAACATAGAATTCTTACCTCATTCTAGTGATAATTACATATGTGTGTTTTATGGAATTAGTGCAGATTACATCTAACCCTTCTAGTGCTCACAGACAATTTAAGTGTGCTTACACAAGGGCATTATATGTTGAAACTTGCTTTGGGGAGGATCCACCTGTGTAATATTTACTTATGACATAGCTCACACACATCATTTCTGACCCTCAACATAATTTTTCTTATAATTCTTTCCCTATTATTATCCCTATAAATTATTATCCCTTCACTTATCACATAGCTTTTTTCTCCCATCCAAGGTTTTATTGATAAAACCCACAGATCATTATTTGTGCCTTCAAAACCATCTAATTACCCAATGTATCATACGCGATATCGTGTCCCTCCAAACCTATAAATAGGTGATCCCCCCACAACACTTAGCATCATTTTTTTCATTTACACGGGGGAGTTTTCAAATTTTTTCTCTACAACTTGCGATTGAGAAACCCTTACTTTTCTAACTATATCTCGCTCGATGGTACTCCCTTTTTGATTCCGTCTGAACCTGCTTAAACTGGAGTGTTTAGCTTAGTCGTGGGGGAGGGACACCTACTGAATAACACCTAATTTTTTTAGAATTTATCATCACCCGAAGGACATCATCTAGGGTAATTAATTATAACACTTAGAATAATTGTGCCTAAAAAATATTTAACCCTTAGGTATACCGAGAAATTAAAATTGAAAAACCACCTAAGTAAAAAGAACCCATTATTACAATCTTTCAAGCAATATCATACAAAGATAAAATGAATTAATTAATTAAGGCAAGTAGTAAGGTATAACTTAACTTCAAAAACAACCTTACTAATTCTTGGCCCATGTGATTGCAGATGGCTGAGAAACATGGACAACAAAAAGGTTCTACTCAAGGTGGAAGCAAGAAATCTTAGAGAGGTGGAAGAAAAGGTCTTGCTGGACAACATGCAAAATAGGAGGAATAATCATTTAGCATTCATCAAGAAGATCCTCCTACCATACAGTCTAGGTAGGCAGAAGGAGGAGCTACTACAACACTTGAATAGGGAAAACATCTCACATTGTCCCAAGATTGTGTTCAGGCCATCCATGAAAAGTCCACATTCACTGCGGTGATTGTGGAATTGAACTTCGAATCTTTTGCAGAGTTTGATCCTGAGGCCTACTCTTTCTAAAAGTGCTGCTTGGTACCTAGGAGAGACGTACCAATTTTGGCACAATAGGGAGAAGGCACCACAGTTAAAAATTCTGGTGTGACTATTGATTTCTCTGTTCAAGCCATTTTAGAAGTATTAAACCTTCCAAATACAAGGCCAAAGGTTGCTCAGAACCAACTAGACACTTTCAGAATCAAGCAACTTAATAACCTATTGACAGAGAATAAAAGGGTGGCGGAAGAAAAAGAGAAGGCTGACTGGAATGCCTCTATGGCACAAGCGCAAACTTACATGCATGCCAAGGCACTCATGGTCTTACAAGAGGAGAAACTTTAGGCCATACTTCAACGCCATCAAATCCCAATACTTAGAGAACAAGAAAATGGAAAGACACCTATGGAGGAGCCACTGCCACCAGGAACTACATGAGTTCCACTAATTTTGTAATCATAGGATTTTCTTTTGTGTTGTATCTCAATTTTGTTCTGACTCCACACTACAGCATGAATCCATCCTAGTTAGTCAATAATCCCATACCTATCCACTGTGTAATCAATGGAGCTTGTCCTTTCTGTAACTTGAGGACGAGTTTTCATTCAGTCATGGGGATATGATGAGTCATGAATTTGCTGGCTATGATATCAATGTCATGATATCACTACCTTGATATCACAGTGGCTATGATATCACTACCGTGATATCCCAGCCGTGATATCCCATGGGCTTCTGTATTGCGTACGTGATATCACAGCTACAATATCAAATCAGTCGCAACGTGATATCACGGCCTGCCTAAATTCTTATAAATAAGAGGCAGCTTTCCCATTTTTAGGCACTTAGATTTAGACCCTTAGCTAGAATCTTGTAGTTTTATCATTCCAAAGTTAGAATATTTCCTAGTGTGGTAATTGTAATTGTACGACATCCTTTATTTGAGTGTGATGTACTTGGACACGCACATGATCGAAAATAAAAATTGAGATTACTTCATCATTATAGCATTCACTTTGTTTAATTAATTATTTATTTATTTGTTATTTACTACTTTCTTAATTAAATCTCTCTCACCCTTAAACTCATGTTAAAACGTGGAATGTGTACGACTTGATTACGAGCATTTAAGTGTGACTACTTGGTAACCCAGTGGCGTACCTAGGATTTGCGCTTGGTAATCCCAGTAGTAGTCGTGCACAAAGTCCAAGATTTTTACGGATAATCAAGGAATGGATGCTCATCGCACTTAGGCTAGTTTAGATTCTCTTACCCTTTTCCTTTTAGCTTAGTTAATCTTATTTTCCTTTACGTTTAGAAGTAGCATTAAGTTAGAACACATAATACACCTCATTCTAGACTAAGCCATACATGAAAAAGATCATACTAGTCCAGGTGGGAAGATAGCGAACTATGACCTAAGGCTAACTCATGAGTGGTGAGGTACCACTACACTCAACCATACGAAATGAGCATAACACACACGATCCAGTTGAACTCCGTAGACTAAATGCCTACATGCCTCATGGAACACTTAAGGATAACCATTCGTTGTCTTCCCATACTTACTTGTAGTTGTCACAGTGTATGGTTAAGTAAGTCCAAGGTATATGATTTTTATGTCTTTTTATGTTTTTCTCCTATGCTATGAGGTGAAAGGTTGAGAAGATTAACTAACTCTAACTAATGAATAGTTCTAACTTAACTAGCGTCAACATCCGTTCCCACTTACTGTACACACCCTAAACCGATGCAACCGTGGCTACCAAATGCTAATCGTCACTGGGATCACCATGCATAATGCACATGCTTGAAATGGTCATACTGAGGCACTTAACTAGGAGGAAAGGGTTGAGAGAGCCTATCTAGCCTAAGTGCAATGAGTGGCCGATTCCTTGATTAACTGTACACATCGGGGTGTATGACTACCACTGGGATTACCAAGCGTAGATCTTGGATACGCCACTGGGTTACCAAGTAGTCACACTAGATGCTCGTAATCAAGTCATACTCATATTGCATGCGATGAGCAGCCGATTCCTTGACTAACCGTACACATCCGTAGATGCTTGTAACCAAGTCGTACTCATACTGTATTCTAGGAGTTTAAGGGTGAGAAAGAAAACAATAAATAAAATCCTATTCCATGCACTGCAAGGTTTATCTAGGAAGTTCATCTTTATTTCGGTACACAACTTGTGTTCAGGTACAATGTTGCTCGAATAAAGATCCATTCACTTTAGGACTCCTATACGGGCGCATGGAAAAATAATCTATCTCTGGAGTGATCAAACTGCCAGAGTTTCCCTACTTCTAGACTAGGATGAGAAATAAGGGGAGTGCCACCTCTTATTTATAGATATGGCGGTTGATCATGATATTAGAGGGGATGACATGATATTGCGGCTCGTGCAAATCGTGTCTCATCATACCCCCATGACTGAATGAAAACTCATCCTCGAGTTCCTTACAAAATATTGGGAAGGTATGGGATTATTAAGGGGAGTGGAACTAATGGGATGACATGTGAATGTATCATCATTACAAGACTTGATAAAACTGGTGTTCATGATAACAAGGGTGAACACCTTATTACAATGACATCAGGCCATAGTTGGTAGCTGAGAGAAAGAGAGAGAGAGAGAAAGAAGTGTTGCTGCTGCCAATGCCAAGATTGCACCTTTCGTTGTCCATCGGTAAGCGCACCATCAATCTTGCTCCTTACATACCTATTGTAGTGCTGCTCTATTCCATGTGTTCCCTCCAGATCCGGTCTGTTGTTGCATGATTGTCATCTGCACACACAACACAATCGTATATTAGCAAGGGTAAATGAATCATTATGTAATTGATACCTTTCTTTCTGTGTAAGTCTAATGGCTAAGTTGTGGTATGGCTGATACAGATCTAGAGATATATTACTGATGACTATTGAAGGTGTAGGGGTTAGGAAGAAAATTAAAAATTTTGGGGCTAGGAGAAAATCAAAAAAATTGGGCCCCATACCCCCATGACTAATTGCAAACCTCCAGTAGCGTTAGAATGGAGAAAGGAAAGGAGTAAGAAAGATAGATAAAAAGGGACAACTAAAAACATTAGTGAAACGGATGTCAAGATGGAATTGAATGAAATAAAATTAATTGCAAAAATGTTAGGGAGAAGAAGTTAACTGTTTCTCCAAATAGGAAGGTTAGTGGGTCCTCCCCAAAGTAAGCTCATGCCTTTAATGCCCTGAAAAACCCACATTCAAAGAGTCCGTAGGCTTTGGGAATGTCATTTGGAACAAGAGTTAAAGTCTTAACCACAAGAATTTACTGAGAAGAAAACAATGTGTCAACCAAAATATAAACACTAATGATACAACCGGCAATGAGGTGAACAATGAAGAGAAGGATGGAGAGAAGAGAGAATGGAATGCAATCCCAAGAACAAGGTGGTGTACAACCCCTTGTGTGTTTTATGATTAAAGTGACTTGGAAAATCTCATTCGAACTCTAGCCTCAAACAAACCACATCCAATGACTTCGCATTAATACATTTGGCCAAACCATCCTCTTGAATAATAAGAATGGTTCCTCCAAGAGCCACCACCATTCCGACGGAACAAAGGAGAGAATGGGAAGCAAGAAGGGCCTTAGTTATAGGGAACACCTTTGGTTCCATAACCAGTGCTTGTAGCCCAAGTATTTATTTCATCTAAGCGGTGTGCTTTGAATTATCACTTTTTTTTTGTGTTTTTATGCGTGAGAACCACACCATGCAAAGACTTGATTATTTTTATTGTCTCAACTTCTGATAATTGGGTAACATCGGAATGGTAAAAAAACTCAACAAGAAAAAAATCCAAGCACCCAAGAGAATGGCCAACACAAATACATCAAGTTCCCTTGAAGTCACACCCTTTTCAATCCTTGAGTCCTTCCTTAGTTTGAGAAATGCCCAGTCACTAATTCGTTAAAGTTTTTATTAGAAAGGGACTGTACATTTCCAAGCCGAGAGAGACCATAGAACTGGTGGAGAAATGGATGAAGTGATATCATTGCCTGCCATATCAAAAGAAACATTTCTTAGTATCAACATTGTGACTTAAAGGTAAAAACCAAACATCAGTAATCAACATGAAAATAGTTCATACCATCAGTCCAAACACTTATTGGGTGACAAACTTACAGGATGGATTACACACACACACACACACTCAAAATGAAAAAGTATAACAATGTTGTAAAACAAAAATAAGAAAAGTTAAAGAAATTTGTAAAACAAAAAGGTGTAAGACAAAAACGTGAAAAAAATGTGTAAAACAAAAAATGTGTAAAACAAAAATGTGTAAAACAAAAATGTGTAAAATAAAAACATTGTAAAATAAAAACTTAAAAGAACTGAGGGCCCCATATGATTACCATAGGTGGCCATCTCCCCCATGATTGAGTTGTAAGGGAGAGATCTAAAATGATGAATGCCTATTTGAATTTCGTAGAAGTATCCAACTTCTCCCAATTGATGATCTTAGACTAAGGGGTGGAATTTGGCGACCTTCATATTCCAATGTGTCTATGCCTTCGTTGTTGGCATGGCTTGTCTCCTCAGTTCGTTTCATGCATATTTGTCTGCTTCTTCTAGTAGCTATCAACCATGGGGTATCTACTACTTCTTGTGTGGTTGCTACATACAGGCATCTTTGTTTCAAATTTTCAAGGCCACACCTATTGCATGGAGGCAATTCCTCCATGTCATCACCCGATGAATCACTGTATGTGATGCATGGAACTTTCTTCTTCTTGATCTTTCCATAAATTTTTATCTTAGATATTTCCAAGGAAAGATCGCGGATCCTAAGGCATGCGTCTACTGTAGTTAGCCATGCCCTTCCCATTATAATTGGGAAGTCTCCTTCGTTGTTGTTCACTTTAATCACCAGGAAATCAACTGGGTAGGACCAACCATACATAGTGGTAATGATGTCCTCCACAAATCCCAAGGGAATGGTGATGGACTAGTCTGCTACCTCTAGTTGAATGTTGCTCTTCTTGAGTTGTGGTAGGCTCCAGGCATGATACATCTCTCATGAAATTAAGGTGACTCCGGAACCTGAGTCAAGAAGAGCCCTATGTGGTTCATTTTCGGCAAATTGAAGGTAGATTAAGGGACTCCTAGGGTCAGTTAGTTTCCTAGGAAGGTGGCCTACCTTGATCCAGTTGGTTATGGTATGGGTTAACATAACTGTATGCGTGAAGATCTGATTTTGGATGGAAGGGTGCTCCAAAGTGTTAGATGGTGGAGGAGTGTACTTGGACTCAACCGCTTATTGTTGCGAGAGTTTGTCTAGGCTTTTGGTTCCGAAGAAGGATCTTCTCTTTTTATAGTTGTCAGAACCAGTAGCAGGTTGAATATTTATAGCTCTCGCAGTGTGACATTGTTGCAGTTGAGGAGGAAGTTCCCCTTGCATTGTTGGAGCAGGAGGTGTTATGGGAACTACTACTAGTGGAAGAGGCATGGATAGATTAGGAGGATGGTGTGGGTATGGAGTATCTCCTGGAGAAGAAGGAGTCCTTCTGAAGCACTCCCAAACTTGGTAGTGATGGTGGGGATTTGTGTGACTCGTAGAGTCACTTAGAGAAATCGGCTACTGCACATAATATCCATAAGGTTCAGGCTATCGATAAGGATATTGATGTTTTGGTGATGGCATCCCCCATGAATGTGGGTAATACCAGTATTGATGCTATCCAATGGGTTGTGATGGAGTTTCACTTGGATAATATGTTAATGGTTGGTGGAACTACCTTGGGTTACCTTGGGAATAAGGTAACCTTCGGGGTGTTTGCCGTTGGTTAAGTCATGAATTAAATGCATACACCCCAGACTCTTGTAGATGTGAGATGATTGGACAACATCCCTTAGGATGGTCATAGTGGCAGATCTCACATGCACCGTCATTGTTTGAATCCGAATCCATAGCCACATTGGAGATAGTAATTTTCCCTTACCCTTGTCACATCTAGGGCCTGAATTTCTCCTCTTTGTCTTACCTTTGTCACTACTTTGTTCTGCCTTAGACTCTTCTACGATTTTCAAGACAGTTTCAATTTTAAAGTCTAAGGAACTCCATACATCATCTATCTTAGCTGCTAATTTTTTTGTGAATTTTTGAATCGTCAAGGTTTTCCTGTTTACCAACTCTTCGATTGGTGACTCATCCTCTTCATCGCAAAATTCCACTTCCTTCCTTCGAAGANCCACATTGTAGATGGGCTCAGACATGAAACTAGAAGAACCCTTGGAACTTATGCCCAAGGGAGACTATCACAACTTAGAGCCCATGAAGTTCATCGCTTATTGGAGTAAGTAGCAAATGAAGAAGGGGATCTATGAAAAAGGGAAAGTGCGAAAGAATACAATTGTGATCCCTCTCTTCGAAGGAAGGAAGTGGAATTTTGCGATGAAGAGGATGAGTCACCAATCGAAGAGTTGGTAAACAGGAAAACCTTGACGATTCAAAAATTCACAAAAAAATTAGCAGCTAAGATAGATGATGTATGGAGTTCCTTAGACTTTAAAATTGAAACTGTCTTGAAAATCGTAGAAGAGTCTAAGGCAGAACAAAGTAGTGACAAAGGTAAGACAAAGAGGAGAAATTCAGGCCCTAGATGTGACAAGGGTAAGGGAAAATTACTATCTCCAATGTGGCTATGGATTC
>MNCI01002538.1:574269-597554 GCA_015680685.1 Gnetum montanum | reverse complement strand
GTGGCGATGTTTCCTACCTTCTCTTCGGCTACTTCGGCCCCGATCATGGTGATGATCAAAGTGCCTATCCTTATCTTTTGTTTTTGTTCCCTCTATGAATAGCTGGTGTTCACGGCCATCAGAACCATGGTTGTGTATTGTTGAGCGTAAGTTCTAATTCCCAACCTCCTCACCATCGTTAGGAGCAGGAACATCTCTTAATAGAGAACCTGTTGTGAGTGGTTCACCATCTCTAGGCTCACTAAGGACATGTAGGCCTTTGTCCTTCAACAGTGTATGTTGGCTCTCCTGCCTTGTGTCCCACATACGTTGTGCTTTTGTGGGATAATAATCACTCATGTCAAAGTTTTCCACAACGTATTCGGCATATAAATATGTCATGCCTATCTGTGCCAAGGCATGAAGAAGCATGTTAGACATTGCACGATCTAGAGGTAACACTATGTTACCTTGTAGATCTCTCCAGTGCAACTATTCATCTTGATGGAAGATAAAAGCAAAATCAAGTATATACTCATCAGGATGAGTATATGTCACTTTGTATTTTTGAGGAACTAGTTGATTTTGGCTATGTGTTTTTGATTGCTAACTGTTCTTTGTATGATCCTTAGGCGATGTGCTCTTGTGAGAAGAAGAAGAACAAGACATAATGTCTTATAGGTGTGCTAATTTTACTGTTATTTATTTTTCGTTATGATTAATCCTAAGGTTTGTTTAAGCTCCCAACGATGTGAGTAATATCCTCTTATGTCCTACTTAGTGCACAAACACTTAGTCCCTAGCAATGGCGCCAATGATGAGTGGCGAGGTACCCCTACACTCAACCATACGAAACGAGCATAGCACGTGTGATCCAGTTAAACTCCGCAGACTAAATGCCTACACTCCTCATGGAAGACTTAAGTTTAACCATTCGTTATCTTCCCAGACTTACTTGTAGTTGTCACGGTGTATGGTTAAGTAAGTCCGAGGTATATGATTTTTATGTCTTTTTATGTTTTTCTCCTATGCTATGAGGTGAAGGGTTGAGAAAATTAACTAACTCTAACTAATAACTAAGTCTAACTTAACTAGCGTCAGCATCCGTTCCCACTTACCGTACACACCCTAAACCGATGCAACCATGGCTACCAAATGCTAATCATCACTGCGATCACCATGCGTAACACACATGCTCGAAGTGGTTTTACTGAGGCACTTAACTAGGAGGAAAGGGTTGAGAGAGCCTATCTAGCCTAAGTGCGATGAGCAGCTGATTCCTTGACTAACCGTACACATCAGGGTGTACAACTACCACTGGAATTACCAAGTGTCAATCTTGGATACGCCACTGGGTTACCAAGTAGTCACACTAGATGCTCGTAATCAAGTCATACTCATATCGCATGCAATGAGTAGTCGATTCTTTGACTAACCGTACACATTCGTAGATGCTCGTAATCAAGTTGTACTCATACTGCATTCTAGGAGTTTAAGGGTGAGAGAGAAAACAATAAATAATATCTTATTCCATGCACTGCAAGGTTTATCTAGGAAGTTTATCTTTATTTCCGTACACAACTTGTGTTCAGGTACAATGTTTCTCTAGAGTGATCAAACTTCCAGAGTTTCCCTACTTCTAGACTAGGATGGGAAATAAGGGGAGTGCCACCTATTATTTATAGATATGGCGGCGGACTACGATATCGCGGACTGTGATATTGCGTATCCAATATCGCAAGGGACGACGTGATATTGTGTACGCGATATCGCATGGGATGCGATATCGCGGCTCGTGTGAATCGCATCTCATCACTAACTATCTAGGTGCCACAACTAGTCTATCTATGGAGTTTGACCAGATCGTGCTTGTTATGCTCGTATTCATATGCTAAATAAATTCCTACTCAACTTCCTAATAAATTCCTACTCAACTTCCTGAAAAATTAATAGAAGATTAAATAACTAAAAAAGACATGAAACTTTAGAATATTCTTCAAATTAAATATTAGAATCTAGAGTCTATGTACAAATGACTAGAGAGGTGTTGGAACTCTAAAAAAATTGCAATATAGCTACACCCGAAGATATATAGTCCAATTAGAACTTTATAATTCAACATTGCCCACCTTAATCAAACCCATGACTTAGAGCTTTGAAATCAAGATATATAGTCCATTTTATAATGATTAAAATTGCATGCTTATCTATAAATTGTTGATTCTAGTATAAACTTTAGAAATTGTTACTCTGCTTATCCTAAATGGTCATGTTGTGGTTTAGAAGCAAGACAAAGAAATGAATTTATCAAGTCCAAATTCAAGGTAATAAAAATCCATATCTACATATGGAAATATAGGAAAAGCACATAGCCAAACCTTAAATCTCAAGAGAAGACAAAAATCAAGTGAAGCCAAAATGATTTTTTTGTAAAATAGAGACCAAAGTCATGTAATTTATATTTGAATTCTTATGATAAATAAGATAAGATATGAAATTCTATTATTTATATTTTTATTAAAAAATTGATAGGTGAATGTAATTAAAGAATGACCCCAATCTTTCATGTCTCTTGAATTTCTAGTCCATTTTTCCATAAAATACACTTGTCCTATTATATTTTATTATAGCACATTATTTGGCTATAAATAAGTGAGCAAATCATGATTTTAAGAGACGTAATTGATGATATTAAGGTAATTTGATGCTACAACAATAAGATAGTTTATGTTCATCATACTATAGGTTTTCTAAGATGTAAGAAGATTTGAAAGAATTCTTAATTTGCAGAGTTTTGGTATAATGTGGGCAGCCCAAATAAGAAAAATTGATTTTTTAATTTGGTAGTTGAGATATCTTTACTATTTGAAAGAGTTTTGGGAAAATCTTAGGCTTGTTCAAAAACTTGTTCTACAATCTATAAGCCTATAAAATCTCAAATCAGTTAGATTATATTTGATCATTTAAGTCTGGCCCCAAAGAAGAGATCTTAAATAAAACTGTTTAGCATTTAAAATAAAAATTGCTATTTTTTAAGATGAATATCTTTGTGAGATGAGAGAGTTATGGAGGGAGTGAATACTTGATACAAAGATCTTTCAAGAATATACCATCATGAAAAATTTGGAATTAATTTGAGTTGATTTAATAGTTGAAAGTGATTATACAAGAGTTGCCCAAAATGTGATTATTCAACTTCTTGATTAATGAGAATTAGTGAATAGGATGAATTAAGCATGAATGAACTTGTAATGGGATAAATTATAAAATTGTGAATGGGATTGTAGATGATAAAAAAGATATGAGATTATGAGATAAATTGTGGAATTGCTTCACTTACAAATATGATTTTCTCACATATTTATAGCCAAATGATGGAGCCATAATACAATATGATGAGACAAGCTTATTTTATAAAAAATTGGGCTAGAAATTTAAGAAACATGAGAGATTGGGTTCATTTTCTAATTACGTCTGCCCATCAAACTTTTAATAAAAGTAAAAATAATAGAATTTCCTATCTTGTCTTATGTGACATAATAATTCAAATATAAATTACATGGCTTTGATCTATATTTAAAAAAAAAACAAAAAAACAAAAAAACTATTTTGGTTTCACTTGATCTTTGTCTTTTCTCGAAGTTTCAACTATGATTATGTACGTATACTATATTTCTATATGTAGATATGGCATTATATTACCTTGAATCTGGGCTTGTTAAATTTTCTTATTTGTCTTACTTCTAAATTGCAACATGGACATTTAAAATAAGTGGAGTAAGAGTTTCCAAAGTGCATACTAGAACCAACAATACCTCCTTTACGATGCACTTTGGAGTTAATGTAGGATGTCTTTTAATTTAACTAACCTTTAATTGTTTTGGAAACCTGCTCAATGTCTTTTATTATTGTTCTCCTTGGTTGAACTTCTATTTATTGATTTTGAACTTTAGTAGTTGATTCTTATTTTGAATTGTCTTTTTCCTTTTTTTATTACTTTAGTAAGGTGGTTGGAAATTTTTTTCCTTCTTTTGAATTTGACAGAGGTGAGTCAACATTTTTTCTTTCTTCATGTACTTCTTCAATCTTTGATATTATGGCATTGGCAACTTGCTTTTCTTATTTGAATAAATTGTGTAGGAAAAGTTCTAGGTCTTTTATTTCTTTAATTTTCTTTTTAGTTTCTGGAGGCATCTTTTGATTTTCTCTATCTTGAATTCTTTGACTTTGAAGCTATTTCTAGGTAATAGATCTTATTCCCAAGCATATCAAATTTGGCTTTTATATTGTTTTCATCATAAATGATGCATGTGTTTTTATTAAATACTAATTTATTGTCATCATTTTGTTAATTGGCAAACTAATAGGAAGGATTTTTCAAGATTTGGAACATAAGATACATTTTTAATTTTGAAATAATTTCCATATTTTATATTTATATTTATTGAACTTTTTCCAAGAATTTGAAGTTCTCTACCATCCTCAAAATATACTTTTTCAAGGCCTCTTTCCAATGATACATTAGTAAATTCATTGATTCTTGAAGTCATGTGATTTCCACAACTTGTTTTTAGTAGCCACTTGTTTGAAAAACTTTTCTTATTTGAATGGTAAAATGTAGGAATGATTGGTTGTTTATTTTTTGATGGTGTTGGCCCTCCTTCAGTTTTTAACTTCTTACTTTACTTCTCTTTTGAAACTTTGTGTTGTGAAGTGTATGATTTGTCCTCCTTCTTTGCATTCTTCTTGGTTTTTTGAGTATGAGTTTCCCTTACTTGATTACTTATAGTTTCTACTTTTGTTTTAATTGTTTCCTTGTCTTTATATTTTTCTTGGATGAATTGCCATATTTTCTTACTATTCTTCAATTTTGAATTTACATTTCTAATTCTTTCATACATAGAATTACATATAATGCCTTCTGCCAATTCTTCTTTTTAATTATTTTTTGGAATTTCTTTCTTAGATTTTTATTCACTGTTTTAGGAGTTTTACTGATTTTGTCCATAATACTCCAAACATCATTATGATATAATAGTCATGTGTTAATTCCTACAGTAACCTAAAATTTTGATTACCATCATAAATTATTGAACATGCTAGAAAATTCTTACTTGTATCTCCCACAGCCCCATCCTGTTCTCTCATACCAATTGTAGATTCTTTTGGATATATAAAGATTCAAAAAAAAATAAATTATTTTACAGATTTTTGGCAGCCTAATAATTTAATGATGTGGTTGGCTCAAGTAAGAAAAATTAATTTTTTTCTAATTTTGTAATTGTAATATCTTTATGATCAAGATGCCTTTGAGCTAATCTTAGGCTTGTTAGAAAGAGCATTCTACAATGTATTAGTTTGTAAAATTTTAGATTAATTTGAATTTATTTGATGATCTAGATTTGGCTCAAAAAAGGGATCAAGAATAAAACTATTTAGCATCTAAAATAGAAATTGCTGATTTTCAAAAGGAATATCTCTATGATCCAAGAGAGTTATGAAGTGAATGAATACTTGATACAAAGCTCTCTCAACAATGTACCTACTACAAAGTTTGTAAATTATTTGAATTGATTTGATTGTTAAAATTTATTACATAGAAGTGGCTTCAATTATGATTTTCAACTTATTTGATTAATGAGAATTGATGAATATGATGACTTAAGGATGGATGAACTTCTAATGAGATAACTTGTGAAATTGTAAATGGGATTGTAGATGATAAATAGGATATGGGATTATAGATAAATTGTGCAATTGCTTCACTTATGAACATACTTTGCTCATATATTTATAGCCAAATGATGCAGTCGTAATAGAATATGATGGAACAAACCTATTTTATGAAAATTTGGGCTAGAAATTTAAGATACATGATAAATTGAAGTCATTTTCTATGTACATCTGCCCATAAATCCTTTAATAAAATTTAAAATAATAGAATTTCCTATCTTGTCTTATGTGACATAATAATTCAAATATAAATTACATAGCTTTGGTCCCTATTTACAAAAAAACCAAAAGCTATTTTGGCTTCACTTGATTTGTCTTCATAAGGTTTGAGTTTTGACTATATACTTTTACTATATTTCCATATGTAGATATTGCCTTCTATTACCTTAACTTTGGGCTTGCTAAATTTGTTTCTTTGTCTTACTTCTAAATCACAAAATGGGCATTTAGATGACTAGAGTAATAGTTTCCAAAGTGCATACCAAAACCAACACATCCTTCATGAATTCATCATATTCACCATTTCATTATTCAAGGAGTTGAATAATCACATTCGAGGCCACTTTTGTGTTATAGATTTTAACAATCAAATCAACTCAAATCAATTCCAAAATTTTTAAGCAAGTATATTATTGAAAGAGCTTTATACCAAGTATTCACTCTCTCTGTAACTCTCTCATATTGTAGAGATATTCATTGTGCAAATCACTAATCTCTATTCTAGACATTGAACAATTTTATTCAAAATCCTTTTTTGGGATAGATTTAAATTACTAAATAAATTCCAATTAAGCTAAAAGTTTACAAACTTATAGATTGTAGAGAAAAATTTTCAACAAGCTTAAAACAAGCCCAAAACTCATCCGAACCGCAAAGATATCACAACTATAAAATTAGAAAAAATTCAAATTTTCTAAGTTGAGCTACCCACATCATCCAATATATTGGGTTTCCAAGAATCTACAAAATAAAACATTCTTTCAAATCTTGTTACATCCAAGGAAATCTACATGAATGACCTTATATTTAGGACATGCACCATCAAAACATTGCTTACTTAACAAGTAAAACAAATTGAAAATAACACCTAGCTTGAAGGATTTGAATGCCATCTTTTTTTAATCTTGAAACAAAACTTTGATTACTAGGCATGTAACTGAAAATTTGAATGAACACATCTTGTGATATAGGATCAATCTCTATAATGAAAATTTCCAATTACCAAAATAAAGATGCATGATAAAAAGGTTGGTACAATAGGGGCACACTCTTCAACCTCTATAGAGGTTGGACAAGCAAATGCACCTTAAGTACTTCCTTTAGGTAACAATCCAAACTATTCAAAGTAAATATTCCTTTCTAAATTCCGTAGTAATAAATGAAGTAAAAGAGGCTTCAAGATAGATGGTGTGTGTTGTAATTTGAAGGACTTAGTAAAAATCAGAAAAATAAATGGTTAGAAAATAGGGAAGGATTTGACTTAAATATTCAAGCCAAGGTTTTAAAGGCTCCTCTAGTTATTATATTATATCATAAAACATGATATAATGTATTTCAACTCTTATGAAAATGCAGAATGTTCAGTACCATGGTTAGAATAATGCATTATTTATGTTGTAAATTCCTTTTTGTAGCCATCCCCTAAACAGAAGTTCTAAATTGATGGCAAGTTAGTAGAATGAAATACCATTTTTCATTTACAAAAATAGTATTGTATCTCTACATTAATTTAGCAATTCCTTTAACCAAAAATTAAAATAGAATTATTATATATATAATAGATAGTAATTTAGGAAAACAAAGACCTTAAAGCTTTTTTATTGAATTAATTGACACAATATTCTAATGCAGAAAATTAGTGTAAAATGATCACCCTAGCCGAGAAATCTGAAATGGTTTCCCTACATCAACAAGACAGTACTTATTTTTTGAATAGACAAAAAGAAAAATATAACTATTTCATTTGCATAGCCATGGTCTAGTATAGAAGGTTCATTTTTACAAATGTTTCATTGAGGCTGGTGGGAGTTGACATGGACCCAGCCTGTTCTTTTCATGAACCTGAACATGCAGGGAAAGCTCAGATCTTTAAAATCTATGAAATGAATCAAATACATTACTTTATGAATTATCAGGGCTGTCACAGATGTAGCGGTTAAAATGATATAAAAACTAGATTAAAAATCAAACATGTGAAGCCTTTCACCACAAGAAAAGATGATGCTGTTGGATAATCAAAGTCTCTCATCAGCCAAGATATTCCTAAATCAGAGAGCTTGACAGTCATATCATCATCCAACAGTACATTCTCTGGTTTGATGTCACAGTGAATGACCTGAAATTCACAATCATGATGCAAATAACTAAGCCCCTTCGCTAACTCTCTTAATATTTTCACTCTGATTGCCAAATTTAATGGAGTCAATCGACCATCTTCTCTACTTTGAAGAACAAAATGGAGATTTCCATGGCTCATGAAAGGTATTACCAGGGCTTTTAATTCCTCAGACCAGACCACAGTGATATTCTTCAAAATTTTGCAATGTCTCACTTTCTCTAAAGCATGACATTCCTTTTTGAAGTTTTTCTCAGTTCCACTTTGGGTTGAAGATGTGAAACGTTTTACAGCAACCAGTAATCTAGAGGTTAAAATACCCCCTAGACTTTTCCATGGCTGCCTTCACCTACCAAGTTTGAATCACCGAAATTGTCCGTTGCCTTTTGAAGTTGCTCCACAGGTATCTTTAAGAATTTTTCACGTACCCATAGATTTTGCTCTATGGATGTTTTGGATCTTCTAAAAATAAATGAAATCGCTGCAACAACCAGCAATAAAAGGCCACATAGAATGCCAAGCACGTTTTTGTTAAAATAAGACTTGTGTTGCTGCGTAGGAGACGGTAGACAACCTTTCAGACCAAAACATCTTCCACATAAATTCAAATTACCAAGAAACGACCATCTTGTCAATCTTAGCTTCTTTGAGGAAGAACTGTGCAGATAGGGGACTTTTCCATCAAAGTAGTTGCAGGAAAAGTTCAAAAAATACAGGTTGGAGTGATTGAACAGGGACGTAGGCACAGGTCCGGTAGAGTTGTTACCAGACATATCTATGCTTTCAAGTTGGGTGAGCTTATTCCCAATTGATTTGGAAACGTTGCCACTGAAATGATTAGAACTGAGATTGATTTGGCAGGCATCCAACCAGCCATCCATGTAAGATGTGATGTTTCCATAAATATGGTTGCTTGAAAGATTTATATATTGTGCCATCTGTAATCCTTCTATTCCCCGCGGGTACTTCTCCTGTGAAACCATTTGCCGACAAATCAAAATTGAATACAATGGTTTTGAGACTGGCAACTTCTGGTGGAACTGGCCCAGACAGATTGTTTGCTTTTAGTACAAGGTTTTCAAGAACAGGGCAGTCTCCTATCTTCTGAAGGAATTTGTCCTGACAGCAGATTCCTATAACATTGCACAATATGGGAGTTGACTCCCGTAGACTCTTACCCACTGGCAGGAAATGGTGTCAGCGAACGTCATTCTGTTACTCCACCCCATCCTTCCTCAAAATGCATTGAAAATATTTTATTTTCGATTAAACCCCATCCATCCTCTCTCTAAAACCGTGTTATTCCACCACGATATTAAGCTGACCAACATTCTGCTGGACAAGAGAAGAACATGAATCCGTGCATTGCGGATTTCAGGCTAGCACGGAGTCATCGTGGGTGACAACCAACGTCACCGACAGACGTGGGTACCTGGCATGACCGAGTATGCTCTCTGTCGGTAGTTCAATGACAAGAGCGATGCCTTATAAGACGTGAAACATGAATGAACTTTGTGAAAAACTTTTGGATAGTTCGGGCTGTTTTTATATGTTAAATACTTGTATATGTCTTTACATTCATTAAATGTAAAAGATATGTATTACAAATACCCTATTGCAATGATCAAAGAAGAAATAATATTTATGATTTTATATTTCATAATTTTTGGGTATTTTATAAATATGAGGACAAGCAATAAATAACACACATGCATCGCAATCTTTTGTAGGACAAGTGGCAATGGTTATATGGAAAGCATAAAATGGCTCCTAGTCATAACGTCAATGGCTTAACACCATGCTACATTATTATGACATCCTCAAATAAGGATGAATCGTCATAACCCAATACGATAAGAACAAATAAATAAACAAATGAATGAATTGATTAATCAATTCATATGATATGCATAAAGTTCATATTTTTGGTATTTTTATGGTTTAAGGCATTTCAGTTGTAGAACAAATGGAAAATGATGAGCTTTATTCACAATGGAAATCACTGGACTATGCATCAACCAAATGGTTCTAAGCTAAGAAAGTAAGGTACCACTTTGATAGAGTCTAGTCAAACTTGTAAAAGTGATAACTCAAAACACACACAAATGGGAAGGAAATCACCCTTACCTAAGGGAGAAGGAGCTCTTCATACAAACTAGATACCACAACTACTTTGGAAACTTCAAAAGCCAAAAGTTCCTTAAGGAGAGCTCTACCCAAGTATTTATAGTTTCACAATGAAATGGTTCAAGTTTATTAACACTTAGGTGTTAATCAAGGTCTATCAAACAACCTAGTAATTCTTGATCATAATTTAGGTGAAGCTCAATGATGAAGGATTGCATTGAGGTGTTGGCACACTAGTGCTGACATAGGGGATGCATCAATACCCCTACACTGATATAGGGGATGCACTTATGCCCTAGGTTCAATGCACCCCCAACAACCCTTACATCCAATGAACAAACTTGGGAAAAGTTAAAACCAAGGGGACATGTCCCAAGGAGTTTCAAAAGCCTAAACAAGGTTAAAAATATCCAAAGAGGCTCAAGACATGCATACCACATAGAAAGATGATATCAGTTATAAGGTTGCAAGCCCAAGAGATAAAAACCTTAATCAAACATACTAGAAATACAAACATAGGGTACACATGATACTTCCTAAGTCTAGGGCTTACAATTGACTTCAAAATATCCCTAAATGAGTCATCATCCCCCCATAACTAAGTAAAGCTAGTTCCATAGTTTTTAACACCCAAAAACTTGAAATAGGGATGAAACACATGACAAGACAAATGTGAAGGATATAAAAATGTACGAAATTAACCATGACCATGATATATATAAGCCACCTAGTAAGAAGAATGAGGAGATGATGGTTGAGGATGAAATCCCCCTAATGTACTTGCTTGGTATGAGAAGAAGCCTAAAGTAATGGGTATGGACATATGAAGTCGTTGCAGTTGCATCTCAAGGTTCATCACCCTGACCTAGAGTTGTTGGTTCTATTCTTGCATCAATTCCTACTCATGGAGTAGTGATCATCTACAATCTTTACCTCTACTTGGAAATGCATATGGAAATCTTTCGATTCTATGTGTGTATATATATGTTTGTATCCTCAGCAACACGAGTGCCTAGTTTTTAGTTTAACAAATGTTGAAAACATCAGAAGGCTCTTGTAAGTAAAGAACCATAGCTAACAGGTGTAACCCATTTTGTTACCATCACATTCATTAATGCAATCTTGGCAATGCATACATATCCTACCATACTCACTAATTATATTTATATATTTTTGGGTCCTACCATTGTTAAATATATTTATATATTTTTGGACCCATCACTGCCTACTAGCTGCTAACAATGGCAAAAGAAGGAATATAGTATTGTTAACATTGATTGAAAAATGTTGTTATCATGTACTATAACAATAAAAAATTTATAAATTCACAAATGAAGAATGCATTAAGACTAAATGTTTCTCTTGTCGTTGAACTACCCATAGAGAGCATACTCGGGCACCAGGTACCCTTGCATGCTGGTGAGGTGGGTGGTCACCCACGATGACTCCACACCAATGGTGATCTATGCTAGCCCAAAATCCGCAATGCAAGGATTCATGTCCTTGTCTAGTAGAATGTTGGTCGGCTGAATATCGTAGTGGAATAACATGGTTTTAGAGGGAGGATGGATGGGGTTTTATCAAAAATAAAAATATTTCCAATGCATTTTGAGAGAGGATGGGGTGGAGTAACTGGATAACATCTGCACCTACTGGCTACTAAGGGTGGGTAAGAGTCTATGGGAGTCAACTCCTGTATTGTGCAATGTTACCCATATTCCTACCAAGGTGCTGCTCTAGCAGATTGACTAGTTTTCCAATGCCAACGGGAATGGAATCAAACAACATATTATTTGAGAGATAGAGATAGCCAAGTGAGTTTTTCAATAGTGATATCTCAGTGGGAAGGTGGCCTTTTAGCTTATTTCTTTGAAGAGCAATTCTTTGCAGTGACTTCACATTTGCAATATGAGGAGGAATGGTACCACTTATTGCATTACCACCCAGTTCAAGCTTCGAAAGAGATGAAAAGTTTCCTACACTAGGAGGGATGTTGCTAGAGATGAAATTTTCAAATAAAAACAAACACTAAAGATTGGGCAAGGAGCTTCAAAATTTGTATGGTAACATTCCTGTTAAAAGGTTACCATAAACACATGGATAAGTTAGAAGAGAAGAATTGGATAGAGTTAGGAGGATTGGAATCGGTTGCTCGGGCATGCTCACTTCACTAGTGAGGTAATTATAGCCAAGACTGAGAATCATGAGTTGAGTCTAGTGTTTTTCCAACTACAACGGTGGTGTTCCCCACAATCTGTTGTTGGAAAAGTCAAGGAGTTGGAGTTGGGTTAGATTTTGCCATGACTTTGGGATGTTGCCAGTGAATTTGTTTTTAAATAAAGACAAAACTGGTAGTTTGTTAAAGTTGCCCAACTAGGTAGGAAGATGACCATGCAAATTGTTAGCAAATAACTCTAGCTTTATAAGAGCCATGAGGTTGCGTAAATAGGGAGGAATGGTTCCACTCACATTGCTTTTTCCAAGAAAAACTTCAACAAGACAGTAGAGCCTCGCAAGTGAGCAAGAAATAAAACCGTTCAAATGATTGTCTTGAAGACTAAGATGTTGCAAGAAAGAAAAGTTACCCAGTTGAGTAGGAATGACACTGTGAATGTTGTTCTCAACTAGCTCAAGGAATTCAATTTTGTGGAGTGCTCCTAGCCCCCAAGGGATTTTTCCATTCAACTAATTTTGGTAAACATCAAACAGGTTAAGGTTTTTTAATATTTAAAGAGACTAAGGAATGTTTGTAAGAAAATAATTGTGCAGAAAACCAGATGGCACAAGCAATCAAATTATAGAATGCATAAGCAAATGAGACAATAAATTCACATGCATAAATAACTATAAATGCATAATTCTTGAGCAAATGAAATTGTCCTCCAGCCATTGATGCCTCAGATTAAATTTGGCATTCTGATTCTTCTTTTACATGGGCACTTTGCAACAATGGTGTATGCAATCTTCAAGCATTTGTTTAAAGGACCAGAACTACAATCCAACTGTGATTCATGGTGCCTTTGTTCTCCCATCAAGAATGAATTTATAGGCCACAGAATCGATTACCATAAGAAACCCAATGTCAACCTATAAAAAATGCATTACTGGATATGGTGACCACCTTGATGCATTAACCAACTCATAAAAACATGTTAGTGGGTATCGTGGCTACTTTCATGCATTACCTAACCCATAAAAATGCATTAGTGTGTATGGTGGCCACTTTCATGCATTAACTAATCCATAAAAAACGTTAGTGGGCATGGTGGTCACTTTCATGCATTAACTAATGCATAAAGTGCATTAGTCTACAATTTTCCACCTGGTCTTCATATTTAATTATATTTAGAGTTCAAGAAATAAATGCATGAATCATTGTGATAGTTCCTCTTAATGTGAGTATTGTCTTCCATGTATTACAATGCATAATCTTTCAAATGTAATTCCTTATATGGTAGCTTAACTTTATGAATAAACCAAATGTTCATTCTAGGTCTTCAATATGTGTATTTTCTTTAATAACTGTATGTGTTTCATTAAGACTATCAGTTGTACGTACAACAAATTACATTATGGAACCAAGTCCCATCAGAACTACATGAACCTTAAATGACTTTGGTGGCATTCCTTTTGTCAAAGGATTAGCTATCATTAATTTAGTGCTTATATGCACAATGACCACTTTGTTTTCCTTAATGGGTCCCATATGGCTAAGTACTTAATGTCGATGTATTTACTTCAAATACCACTTTTATTATTCTTAGTCATAAAGATAGTAGCTAAATTGTCACAAAACATTCTTAATGGCCTAGATATAGAATCCATAATTCTAAGCCCGGATATGAAACTCTTTAGCCATACACCATGTGAGGTAGCCTCAAAACAAGAAACAAACTTTGCCTCCATGGTAGAAGTAGCAACCAAAGTTTTCTTTCCAGTCCTCCAGGATATAGCTTCTCCACCTAGCATAAAAACATAACCAGATGTTGATTTCTACGAATCAACATAGCCAGCAAAATCTAAGTTAGAGTAGCTAATTACCTCCAAGTTAGTTCATTTATACACAAGCATGTAGTCTTTTGTACCTTGAAGGTACCTCATTACTTTCTTTGTAGCCCTCCAATGGTCAATACCTGAATTAGTTTGATATATGTCCAACATTTCCACAACAAATGCAATGTTAGATCTTGTGTAGACCTGAGCATACATAAGGCTTCCAACAGTTAAAGCATATGGAATGTTGCTCATCTAACTTTTCTATAAATCATTCCTAAGACACCAAGTCAAATTGAACCTATCACCCTTCAAAATGGGTGCTATACTTGGTGAACAATCTTTCATCTGAAACCTCTCTAAAACTTTATTGATATAGGTTTCTTATGACAATCCTAGAATACATCTAAATCTATCCCTATGGATCTATATGCCAATGACATAAGATGCCTCACCCATATCCTTCATGTTGAAATTATTAGAGAGAAAATGTTTCACCTCATATAGAAATCCACTATTATTGGTTGCAAGAAGGATATCATCCACATATAGAACAAGGAAATAGATTTTTCTCCCACTGACCTTTTGGTATATACATTGATCCATGATGTTTTATTTAAAACCAAATGAAGTGATTATATCATGGAATTTTAAGTACTATTGACATGAGTCCTATTTCAATTCATATATGAATTTCTTGAGCTTGCATACCAATTGCTCACCATCATTAGAGAAAAATCCTTTAGGTTTTTTCATATAAACCTCTTCCTCTAAATCACCATTAACAAATGTTGTTTTCACATCCATTTTATGTAATTCAAGATTAAAATGGCCAACCAATGCCATGATAACACGAAGGGAGTCATTCTTAGATATAAGAGAAAAGGTCTCCTTGTAATCTATTCCCTCTTTCTGAGTGAACCCTTTTGCAACAAGTCTAGCCTTATATCTTTCAGTGTTTCACAATGAGTCTTTCTTAGTCTTTAAGACCCATTTTCATCCAATGGCTTTTACACCATTAGGCAACTTGACAAGATCCTAGACTCCATTAGATGACATAGAGTTCATTTCATCTTTCATGGCATCATATCACAAGTTAGATTGCTTACAACTCATGGCTTATGAAAATGTTTCAAGATCATTTTCATCTCCATTGTTGTAGTCAAAATCCTATAGATACACCATATAGTCACTAGGAATTGTTGATCGCCTTACTCTAGTAGATCTTCTTAATGTTGATTCATCATTCTCTTGAGGATCATGATGTTCAACAAGTTGTTCAATAGGTTCTGGTATCTATTATTTAGCTAGATCTACTACTTCTTGATCAATAGTCTATGGAACTTCAATGATTTGTTGTTGTTTAGTACTTATTTGTACTCTAGGTGTATTGTGCATAACAATCAATCTATCATTTGAAATAGTGGCTTAAGTCTCTCTATGATCTATCTCAGGAACAATGTTCCAAGATCTACTACTCCTACTAATCAAGTCATTCTCAAGAAATTTAGCATTCCTTGATTCCACAAACCTAGTAGTATGTGATGGGCAATAAAATCTATATCCCTTGGACCATTTAGCATATCCAACAAAATACCCACTTATGGTCCTTGTATCTATCTTCTTTCCTTGTGGATTATAGACTCTTACTTTAGACGGGCATTCCCAAATGCATATATGTCGCAAACTCAATTTTCAACCTTTCCATGATTCAAATGGTGTTTGTAAGATAGCCTTGGTTGGAACTCGATTTAATATATACACCACTATCCTAAGAGCTTTAGTCCACAAGGACCTGGGAAGCTTGAAGTGACTAAGCATACTCTACACCATGTCCAATAATGTTTAGTTTCTTCTTTTTGCCACAACATTCTGGTCTAGAGAACCAAGCATAGTGTACTAGGCAACAATCCCATGCCCTTGAAGAAAATTAGCAAATGGACTAGGTGCTTGTCCATCATTAGTATATCTACCATAGTATTCACCACCTCTATCAGATCTCACTATCTTTATTTGCTTACTGCATTTTTTCTCTACTTCAACCTTAAACACCATAAAGGCATCTAAAGCTTCACTCTTGTTATGAAGCAAGTAGAGATACATATATCATGAGTAATCATCAATAAAGGTAATTAAATAATTTTGACCATATGCATCCATATCTGGACTACAAATATCTATATGTATGATCTCTAATATGTTTGAACTCCTCTTGGCACCTTTCTTTGACATTTTGGTTTGCTTTCCCTTTATGCAATCCACGTAAGTGTTAAAGTCAGTAAAATCCAAAGTACTAAGTACTCCATCATTTACTAATTTCTTTATTCTTTTAATAGGGATATGTCCCAATCTATGATGCCACAACATAGAGGATTTGTCATTCATAACACATCTCTTAATGCCAGCATGAACATGCATAGAAGTATAAGAAGTTTCATTTTGTAAATTAATTTTGAAAAGATCATCTGTCAATGTACCATTTGCAAGAAGTTCAGATCTATAATATAAATTGAATATAGTGTCTAAAAAATTAAAGGAAAATCCCAATGATACAATCCTTGAAACAAAAATTGAATTTCTTAAAAAACTTGGAATATAAAATGTCTTTTCCAATTCTAAAACAAAGTCACTACTTAGAACTAAAATGCATGTTCTCATTGCCTTCACATGTGAGCACATCTTTTTGCTTGAATAGATGCATGACTCACTTCTCATTGGCTTCCTTAAGTTTTTCACCCCTGCAAGGAATTGCTAACATGGATTGTAGAACCAAAATCAATCCACCATGTGTCATAGCCAACATCAACCATATTAGATTCAAAATAAACAAGTGAGACCTGAGTACCTTTCTTTTTAAGCCATTTCTAATATTTAGAATAATCCTTCTTTATATGCCCTTTCTTTTTGCAAAAAAAACCTCTAGATTCTTTTTTAATATTAGCTTGTGCAGCAATTTGACCTTCCACTTGCCTTTGTCTTGTCCTTTATTCTTTCCTTGTATAGCTAGATGCACACTCTCTTTCGCTTCCATAGCAAGTCTCCTCTCTTCTTGCACACACATGGTCATTAGTTCATTGATTGACCATTTGTCCTTATGTGTGTTATAAGAAATATTAAAGGGTCTGTATTATGGTGGGAGCATGTTTAAGATGTAGTGCACAAGGAAAGATCTTGACATCTCAATCTCAAGTGTTTTGAGTTAAGCTGCTATATCCCTCATTTGCATGATGTGATCTCGCACAACACAAATTTCAATGAGCTTCATAGATGAGAACTTCATTATCATGGTGCTAGCCAACATCTTGTCTAATGACTGAAATTGTTCATCAATGGCCTTTAACAAAGAATGCACATTGTCATACTATTCCAGTGAACCACACATACTAGTTGAGATCTTGATTTTTATGAACATGACGTAGAGGCGATTAGATAGCTCCCATTTTTCATAATTACCAATATCATCTCGACAGCTGATTACTGTAACAACAGGTGGTTCATCTTTACAGATAGCATAATTAATGTCCATCTAGCCTAAAGAAGAATTCTCTTCTTCCACACCTTATAATTATCACCCTTAAATTCACGAGTGTCACATTTAAAATCAGAGTAGCTTATAGATTGTATAACTACATAATCAAACATGCTTATGCCACTAAATTTGAGGTTAAAATACCATAAGACATGTTTACCAATGTAAATCATGAAAAATATGAATCAAATGACATAAAATTGCCTATGGGCTAACTTTTAATTCAAACATATTCATATATCATTACGATGAAACTATTAAATTATATTTCTTTTCTTAATCCTTATGGCTATATTAAGAAAAATAATTTAATATATCATCCTAATTAATCATATTAAATATAACTAAAAATCCTGTGAGACAAATTTTATCATATTACATATGATTAATCACAATTTTTTAATGTTGTGTATCATATGTGATCCAAAGGCTCTTAGTACATAATTTTGCATAATTAAAGATGCTACAACTACTCTCTAATTATACAAAATTATATAGATCACTTGTTATAATTCATATGCAGAAAATGATACATACATATACAAAATTATCCATAAAATTGATAAATTACCAAATTCAACATGGTATAAATATAATTCATTCAATTATTCCAGCCCAAGATGCCCATGTGGAGGCCAAAGTACCAAAAGAAAACCCTATAGAATGACACTAATTCATTGGCCCACCTGAAAAAACACTAGAAATCATAATAATAATGATGAATGCTAGATATACAAGGTAGAATGGAGAAAGTGCATATATAATTCACAAAATTTAGGTATGAGCAAAGGGAATAAACATCTATTACCTTTAAGACTGCTCAAGTTAAACCAAATCATGCTCAACCTTTGAAAACATTTACATAATGATAGCTATTGCAAGCCAACGATGCAAATAGCATACTGTCGCATGAGAAAAAAATTGCAAACAGCATAACTAGACTAGCTCTCTAAAACAACAAAAGAAAATATCCTCATTGCCACAGTAGTAATGGTTTCTATTTTCTAGTTCTACGATGCACAAGAATGCAACAAAATGTGAGAGTGAAATATGTTTCACCAGGCAAAAACTAGAAGAGAGTGAACTTCCTCAAACTACAAAGCATAGAAATATTAAAAAAAAACATTGTTTCTTGATTGCACCATCATCAAAAATCGAAACGTTGCTCTGATACCAAATGTAAGAAAATAATTGTGCAGAAAACTAGATGGCACAACTAATCAAAGTACGGAATGCAGAAGGCAATGGCACAAGAAATTGACATGCATAAATAATTGGAAACACACAATTCTTGAGCAAATAGCATGAATCTCTAGCTATTGATCCCTTAGATTAAATTTGGCATTCTGATTCTTCTTTTACATGGGCACTCTGCAACAATGGTGTATGTAATCTTCAAGTGTTTGTGAAAGGGACCGAAACTACAATATTGTTGTGATTCATGGTGGCTTTGTTCTTTTATCAAGAACAAATTTATGGGCCACAAAATCAGTTACCATAAGAGACCTAATGCCAACGCATAAAAAACACGTGACCAGATGGAGACCACTTTGATGTGTTAACCAACTCATAAAAACGCGTTAGTGGGTATGGTGGTCACTTTCATGCATAGCTAACCCATAAAACGTGTTAGTGGGCATGGTAGACACTTTTATGCATTGACTAATGCATAAAGCGCATTAGTGGGTAACACATGCTCCAATGTCACCAACCAAGGAATTGGTACAAAGAGTAAGAAATTGCAATGAAGAAAGGTTTCCTATCAGATAAGGAATCCCACCTTCAAATTCATTGCAACATAGATCCAATTGTTTAAGCCTCTACAATGTACCAAGGGATGGTGGGATTGTACCAGAAAAAGAGTTATTGTATTGTAAACGTCAGGTGCCTACAGGAATGATAGGTTGGAGAGGTGGGGAGAGAGAGATCCATGTAGAGTGCCATTTTCTAGAACAATCTCCACAACTCGGCCTTGATGTTTGGGGGAGCAGCTAATTCTAGTCCAATTGCATGTGTTGGCATCATGATCATCCCAATGGTGGAAAAGAGTTGATTGTTGGTGATGCATTTCTTAAATTGAATTAGTGCTCTCATATCATTCACAACTCCATCATGATGGGTATGAGTTGCAATAGTAGCAGCAAAGAAGAAAAAGAGAAAGAAAAACCACAAGCAGAGAAGAAGGCAAAGAGAAGGAGCAGCAACAGAGGAGGAGGAGGCCATTGTGATGCTCTAAGGATGTGGTATGGGTAAGAGACTGAAGGAAAGGCGTATGTAATAATACATGCTGTTGATGTTGAGCTCAATTCAAACTCCTCTACCCATCTCCTCTGCCCATGTTTAGTCATTTGACTAGACATTGACTTTTCTTCATAAATATATGTGGTGCATGAGAAATCAGCTTCATCTTTTTGGAATTCTGTAGTCCGCGTAATTGCCATGTCCATTTGAAGTTCTAAATTCCATGAATTCTTAATACATGCTTTGGTACCGAGTCAATAAAATCATTGTTGGGTGACCTTTTCGACAGTCATCTTTAATGCCATGTCGTGTCGTGTTGGACAGAAATCTGATTTCTACATTCCGTGTGAGAAGAGTCAGCCCAACGCATTTCCCCAGAATTTTCATGGAACAAACTTGACCATGGAAAGTATATGCAATTTTAATTGAAACTCGAGTCCATTCCATGCCAATGAATTATTTACCCATTTAATCCCCATGGGATAGGTTAGTGCAAAGCTACCGTTGTACTGCAAATTTTTCACAATTTCTGAAAATTTCAGAATCGAACGTGGCTTACCGTTCAAACTCTTCAACTTGATTCTTTCTTAGTGAATAAAAAGTCCAAATAAAAATTAAGATATGTAAATTACGATATGTACATAGTGTATGATTGCATAATTTGTGTAATGGCTATATTATCCTTTCTTCAACTTTTAACTATATGCCTTGTGGTGATTAAAAATCGACAATTTTTATACCTTTTGAAATTAATTTGCAATGAAATAACTTTGGCAATAAATTTGTTGAGCATAATTTCAATTACATTTTGATAGAGGTGAAAATGTATTATGTAAATGATTTACTTGATTATGTATTTTGATGGCTAATGATAAAATACTCAAAAAGGCCAAATATCATTAACTCTATGTTTATTAAAAGAAATGACAAAAATGAACTATGTTGAGTGTGTGTATATAGATTTGAGGAGGTGCTACATTGTGATACAAAACAACTATGTAAATGTACTAGAGATAAAACACTTTTGCACATATAGGATAATCCAATAGGTAAAAAATAATTCTACCTAACTAATATTAGTGAAGGCTTCAATACAAAAACAACTTATTTATGTGCTCCTATATCCCTTCATCTACGACATCAAATTAACTAAGAAAGATTGGGCCCTCACTATTTTAGAATTTAAACAAGGAGATGGATCAAGAATCCACAAGAAGAGAGAATTTGCCACCTATGCAATTAGCGAGTAATTGAAGATGATCATCACATAGTTTTGCAATGTCCTATTTTAGAGCATTGTTACCACAAATAGCAAATTACAACTAAAAGCTTAAAAGACATATTATCATTTGTAAGCAACATGAGTACAACCACTTCAAGCATAATATACTAGCTTATATATATCTATATATATAAATTGGTCGACATGATTTTTTTAAAAAATGATGTTAACCAAGCCCAACTACTAGACGAAGTAACAAGATAACTAAAAATGGAATCACTCATCCCTCCTCTATTTCTCTACCACTTACCCAATTTAGTTTTACCCTCTTGGTCAAGTTTGCTCTTTTTTTGCTTGTTCATGGCATTTTTGAGAAATAAATCTCTAGCAAAAATAATGCTAAAAAATGCCATGAACAAACAAAGAAAGAGGAAACTTGATCGGGAGGGTAAAACTAGATCAGGTAAGTGGCAGAGAAATAGAAGAGGGATGAGTGATTCCATTTTTAGTTATCTTGTTACCTCATCCAGTAGTCGGGCTTGGTTAACATTATTTTTTTAAAAAAATTATCTCAACCAGTTTATATATATATATATATATCTAGGGTAGTGGATCAGTTTTGCGGGCTACGTGTAGAACTTAATTAGTTATCATCACTATTTGCATTCCAAATAATATATACTGGTAAACATAAATTAGTTAAAATAAAAGTTTATATATTTTGTATATGTTGATGAAGGAATACATTGCATAATTATTACAACAAACATTACAGAGCTATATAATAGGATTGAGAAAAAGGAAAAATACAATGATAAGTATGAACTTAATATACCTAATCCTCCAATTGAGCAAAATGAACTTCCTATGCAATTCTACTTTGTAGATGTTTAGCATCTAAAATCTTTCTGTATCTTTGCACATAGAAAAGAGGACGAATCCTTAAAGAATCAATAATCTTAACTCCAGATAATGCAACAAACATTAGACCCGTAAGTTCTCTTGGGTAGTGGTTTCATGGGCTATGAGTAGAATTTAATTTTTTTTTTATTTTTTAAGTTATCATCACTATTTGCATTCCAAATAATATATACTGGTAAACATAAATTGGTTAAAATAAAAGTTTATATATTTTTTATATGTTGATGAAGGAATACATTGCACAATTATTGCAACAAACATTACAGAGTTGTATAATAGGATTGAGCAAAAGGTAAAATACAATGATAAGTGTGAACTTAATATGCCTAATCCTCTAATTGAGCAAAACGAACTACTTGTGCAATTCTACTTTGGAGATGTTTAGCATCTAAAATCTTTCTGTATCTTTGCACATGGAAAGGAGGATGAATCTTTAAAGAATCAATGGTCTTGACTCCAGATAATGCAACAAATGTTAGACCCATAACTTCTCTTGAACCAATGTGAATAGTAACCTTATCTAGTGTCATTCCTTGAGATTTATGAATATTCATGGCCCATGCCAACCATAATGGTAACTGACGAGATGCTCCTTGGACCACAGATACAATTGAGACATGATGAGGATTACCATTATCAAAGGCACATCTGATGTAGTTGTCAAAATCAACAATAACATATAATGGTAATGCAGGTGGCTATTTACGTTAAGGATACATAATATTGTGAATCATGTCAAGTGCACCATTCAGCAATCCTACTTCAGGTCAAAGGTTAACTGTAAGCATTACCCTTGCACCTTCACATATAAGTAGAGTTTGCATTACTTGTTGTAGTAGATAATTGTTTCACTACTTGTTGCAGTAGATGGTTGTTGTTGCTGATCTTGAAGAAAGTGTTCTTCACCTTCTCTATTGGGACTAATAACAGAATCCATGTTTCTAAAAATGCATGAATTCCAATATTGCACCTCTTAATCTTGTAACACGATTCCTAAGTTCAATATCTTTAAATACTTCATCACATCATAACCGTCATCACCTTAACCGTTGCCATGATCGTAACCATCACTGTAATCATAATTATCATCGTTTATAATAATAATAAATATTCATTATTACTATAATCATAACCATCACCATTTATCATAATAATAAATATTTGATATTACCCACCATTTATAATAATAAATATTCATTATTACC
>MNCI01002538.1:527728-573714 GCA_015680685.1 Gnetum montanum | reverse complement strand
TATATAATCATTTATGTTTATGATTATAAATATATCATTATATATAACTGAGATTATGAATAACCAAGATAAATATAATTATTAGTTCCCCTACAATGGCTCTTTGGCTATGAAAGATTTATAAATAATTTGTTATTTATGATTATGGCAAGATAGGTGCATCGGCAAAGAGCTCGTTACCATTTTCCTCAGCATTGGTTAGGATCATCACAACATGATCTTGCTAGAGATCTTCTTAGGGTCTAGGTTGTCAGAGGTGTAGAAGTTCTCATGTTTAAAATTTACCAGGTTAACAACCATATCATCCATTAGATTCCATCAATCAAAGAATATGTACATAAAGAAAAGGCCTCATTGTATGTGAGAAGGTAAGAAGAAATTATCAAATTTGAACTCTTTAAGTCCTCCCAATAAGCAGGAAAATTGTTAAAATTATGACCAAAATCATCGTGACATCTCGAATTGGCTAATAATTTTCATGTGCTAGAAAAAATGCTAATACTTTTACATTTTATTAAAATACATATTGCAAATGAAAAAGTAGTCACAATCATAACAACTAAACGCATCTACTCCATGGTAACTATTGAATTTCAAAGCACAATCATAGATATGATAAAACCTACATAAAATATATAATGAGATAAAGAGAAAATGAACTTAAAAATTTTCGTTTACATTAAAAAAGGATGTAGCAAAAGAAGATTACTCAAGATAGTAGTAGAAAATTACAATTTCAGAATTCCCTACCACTCCAGAAAGCATTGAAAAAAGAAATCTAAATTTTATATAGAAAAAAAAGAAATCTAAATGAAGGGATCTTTTAGCTATTATAACAAAAATTGTATTATGATTGTCGATGATGTGTGCATGTCATGGCCCTTGGTGTTAAGCAAGGATGCAACAAGGGCTGACTGGCCAATGAGCTTGTTATTGTGGGTAAAGCATGGGCCACCATCGTAGGTGTCTTTCCAATGCTCTGGTTGAGCTCTAAAGCTGGCGTCATCGAAGTTGGTTTGGTTGGGCTAGGTGGCCTGCAACAGTAGTTGCAAATGGAGATGGAGACAGAATGGAAATGGAATTCTCATTCTCATTCCCATTTCCATTTTTCATTCGGTTACATTTGGCCTTTTTATGTGTGCAATGGGAATATGAAAATCTATGGCTCTTTGGTTCACATTCTATGCAACAGGAATATGAAAAGATGTGGCTCTTAGATTCATGTTTTTTTCCATTTCATGGGATCTTACATGGCACGTGACATTGAGGGCAACAAATGCACTCTCCACCTCCCCCCTATCCTACAAGACGATTTGGCCTCTCTGCCAAAATTAACACTTGGTAATCCTAGCAATGGATACTTGGTACACCTAGTAATAAACACTTGGTAACCTAGCAACATTAGCATATGTTCAAGATATATATATAGAAAGTGGAAATGGATACTTCACATTTAGGCTAGTTAGTTAATTAAGTAGTTAATTAGTTAGTTAATGTAAATATTAATATTTCTTCACTTAGTCATTTCATAAGTAGAGAAAATAATAAGTATAAAAATAAATATCTTACACTCAATCACACTTAATCCTACACATGAATTAACACAATTATTGATTGGAAAGATAACGAATAATAACTATATATATTTTACCATCTAAGAATATTGGCCATTTAGATAAATAAAGTCCATGGAATTTGACCAAATTATGCATACACGTTGGTGATTCATATAGTTGGGTGTAGAAAATACCTATTGCTCATCACACAATGAGACTAAACCCCAAGATTCTTACACATGCTAGTGAAAGAATATTACTAGGTACGTGAAGGGGTTTCTCCAAGGTACAAACAACCTCTCTTTGATTGTAGAAAAATCAATTCTACTCTCTCATTTCACAACCATAGATAAAGGACCAACTCACATGTCAACTAAGTAGATTGTGCTCCAGGTAGAAAGGTTGGTATAGTTTGCATGAAAAAGGATAAACCTCTTCTTCCTAAAATCGAGTTGTGTGAACATATCTAAGCCTCTATTAAATGACTAGATATGTAGGCTTGCAAAGGAGCTTTGGCTTCAATGCTCAACCCACCACCCTCTCTTTGAAGTTAGGCTTAAGACTACATGTGTTACTATAGGAATGTATAGTAGTCCTTCTAGGAAAGTTTGTGTATTGTGTTCCTACTATGTATGTGTATGTATGCATACAATCGATTGATTTGGTTCCATAATTAATGCTTATGATCTTACTAAGTCATCTAACCATTAGCTAAGGGGTTGTGTGCTATGCTATAACACAAGGTGTTAAGAATTAAGGTGTAGTCCACCTTGAGTTTGTCATCTCATATTGTTGCTGCTAGGACTCTTAGGTGGTGTCAAATGATGTTTTCCAAGGTGATGAAGTGTATTTTCTCTGGCTTCGATTTCAAATATCAAATCTGATATTGGAGCCTTAATATCAAATACCCTATATTGGGGCCCAAGAAGCGATGTCAAATATCCAATATTGTGGGATGTATGCTAACCTCTAAATATAGCACTTGGGCACATGGTTTGGGAATAGTTTTGTCAATAGAGTAGCTAAACTCTTGTAGTTTTGTTTTGTAGTCTTATAGAATAGTCATTGAGTGGCCATAGTATGGGCATGACCAATTTTAAGCATAAACATGTATTCGCTTGGTAACCCTAGTAGCATTATTACTTGGTTTGCCTAGTAAATAGGAATTTGGTAGTCCTAGTAGTGGATATGTGGGTTTAGGACATGTATGACAAGCTAGGAATGGACACTTATCACCCATAGGCTAGTTTAGACTTTACTTTTCATTATTAATTAGTTAAATAATTGATTTCTTTATCATCTTTAGAAGTAGCATATGACTGAAATAACATCAATTATCATATACCTCACTCTAGACTAAACCATACATGACAAAGCTACCACTAGTCCAAGTGGGAAAATAATGAATTGTGATCAAGGAATAACAATATAGATGCCACAACTAGTCCCATCCATGGAATTTGACTAGATCATGCATAAACACTTGTGATTCGTATGGTTGGGTGTAGGGGGTACCTCTCTACTCATCACAAGGATAACACCATCATAGTGGCTATAGTAGTTATGTCACCTACCAAAGAGAGAATGAGGCTAGAGTGATGATCTTGTCTCCATCAGTTGAGGAAGGCTAGGAAGAATCTAGGTAAGCTTGGTAGCTACCCTAGTTACATGCACCTAAGAAAGACAAAGTGCACAAAGTGTAGTTTCTAGATGTTGTTGGATTGGACGAAAAATTATTCTAATAGCTTCACCACCTCTTGCCATAACTATGGGAGGGATAACTTGGGGATTTGGCCACTCCCTATTTTTGAGACTGGCCCATTGAAAAACCTTTATGCATCCTATAGCCTTTACCTTATAGGCAACATAATCTCACCTACCACATGTAGGCTTGAATACTCCACAATAGCTACTTCAATGAGATGCATATGGACACCATGAAATGTGGTAAAATCACCTCTCCATAACCTATAAAATGGAGCATAGGAGAGGTTAAGATCATTGATGTGGAGGGGAAGAAGGTCATCCCACCTAATCTATACCACCATGTCCCATTGTAGTTGATTTCTCTTAAAACCCTTGTAGCTTGATTCGAATTTAGGGATCACCATCATTGCCACTGTAACTTCCTTCCAATACTATCTAGCATGCAAAACAATTTGTGATGATGCACTAAGCAAGGAGGCCTCAAATATTAGTTTGTTGCATGCTTGCCAAAGGGCCTAAAGTACTACACTTATCACAGAGTCGTTGCTAAGTCGTTGTGGAGGCATGATGCCTAATGCTCTCTAGATTACTCTAGTAAAGAGACAGAGGTGGATGAAAAGCTCTACAAGATGGCAAAGGGGATATCTGTTATTTATTAGAAGACCATGTTCCTAGAGTAAGGCTTGAACTAAGAGGTTGCCTTAGAGTATGAGCCACAAGAAGCACTTAATTTTTTTTATAGTAATCCCCTTCAAATGTTTTTCCAACCATGAGTAGTGGGGCATTTATGTTTCATTATTTTCCATAGTGGCATCCCTAAGAGCCCTCTTTATGCATACATGCAAACTTTTTGCCATAAGTTAGAGTCCCACATGTTCCTATTCCATGATTGATATTTCCTTTCAAAATAATCACCTAGTGTGTCTATCCTCTATCCTCTTATATGAGTCAGTTAATAAGACACTGAAAACCCACTAGGATGATATCCTAAAAACCCATCACCTTAACCCCTAAGTTCTTCAACCATGCCACGTTTTACCAACATATAAGTTGCAACCAATTGCCTTCATTTCCTCTTAACTAGATTAAGTTTTCAATTATTTGGTCTAGTTTGGTGATAACCCCTTTTTGGAGATGTAGCCATTGAAGAAATAAACTTGGACATGAGAGAAAGGACCAATGAGGCTAGTAGCATCTACTCTTTCCTTGTTTGAAAGCAAGAAGTCTAGTGTTATACACTAGATTGGATCTTTTGAATTAGACAATTGTAGGTGATATTCCTATTCCATGCAAACATGGGCACTCCTAAGTAGGATTCTTGAGGATATCTTAATAGGATTTCAAGAATGCAACATATTTCTTTAACATTTGTTTCTATACAAAAGAAATTAGCACTAGAATTGTCCCAATTAATAGTACGACAAATTTCCTAGGACATTCTCATGAGGGCTCTAGCCATGTCCTACACCTATGATATAGCCACCCTTGTAACCAATATCATGTCATCTACATAGAATTCATCAATACATGTGATTCCCACAATGTTTATTCCTTTAACCCCTTCTAACTTATAGTATGAATTCATTGTGTCCATGGCAATAATGAACATGTATAGTGGGAGGGGATTGCCTCGGTGTAGTTTCCAGTGTGGGGAGAAAAACCCTCATAAACATTCATTGATATTAAAGGAATAGGCTCCAGTGACCTCAAGGTTTATACATAAAATAATAAAGTTGATGTCTTTGAGGGAGCCCCAATACATGGTTATCATATGCCTTAGCAATATCTAATTTAATACACATACCTTGAAATTTGACTTTCTAAACTGAATGTGTAACTTCATGTAACATTGGTATCCAGTCCTAAATAAACATTTTCTTAACAAATCTATCTTGCTGGATGTCCATGAGGAATCACATTAGTGGTTGGATTCACATGACCAAGATCTTTGTGAATAGTTTTAGAAGTGTATTGCATGCTCTGATGGATCTAAAGTGTGCTGGCTTTGTAGGGTTCTAGATTTTCCATATGGGCATAATTCTTGAGTAGTTAATCTCATGTTTGACCTGTTCCCATTGAAGCATAAGTTTGAAGACATCAACGATGTTATCCCCTAAGAGGTCAAAAAATTCTTTGAAGAACTTAATTGACCATCCATCCAATCCTGAGGCCCAAGTAGTTTTCAATGATCTCATGACTTCTAAGAGTTCCTACTTAGTAATAGGAGCAATTAGTCTTTCATTGCCCTAATTCTAAATAATCTGCTGGATTGGAATGGAGATAGGAAAGGGATCACCCCCATTCCAGATTCTAGACCATTACTACTGCATTACTTGGGCAATATTATGTGTATTGTGAACCAAGTTTGCCCCTTAGGAAACAACATTAATCCTTTTAGCCTCGTTAGGTGTCATCACAACAAAAAATAATTTTGGATTTCAATCATCATCCCTTACCTATTTTGTATGTGATCTTTCTTTACAATATTCTTCTTCTTCTTCTTCTTATAGTTGTTGTAGTTGGAGAAGAAGGTCATGCTCCTCCTCATTTAAAGAGTCCCCCCATTGAATGTATAAAAATCATTGTTCCTTCTTTCACGTATTATTTTCATTATAAGAATACCAAAACTATGGATATATTCCTTAATAAATATCTACCCTTGCATTTCATATTCAACTTCCATGTATCCACTGGGGGATGTATGACATTATCAACATTTTTCTGCATATCTCCTGTTCAAACCCTCATAACTAACCATTAGGTGGCCCATTGTGTGCTTGTTTGCCTTGTTCTCTCTATTGTGTGTGGGGCTACACCATGGTCTCAAGGTAGTAGGGTACTTGGGAGCTACTATGTTGCACAACGACTCCTCTAGTTAGAATTTCTCCTATATTTTGGGCTTTTTAATATTTTGCTACATTTTCTACTGCCGTGTTGCTATGCTATCTTGGCTTCCTAGATTGTTGTGTTGCGCTGTGCTCCAGTGGCTAAGGGACAATGGTTTTGGTGGGCAGTGAGGTCTACATTATAGTGCTATTGCTACTAGTTGGGCGAGGGCTACTACTCTACTACTTGCTAGGTTGTTGAGGGTGTTGCTGCATTGGTGGTGGTAGTGTCTAAGGGTTTCTTGTGTGGTTTCTTTTGGTGTAGCCACCATTGCGCTCTCCTCATGGGTTGGTGTGGTGGTTGGTGATGCTATTCTATGCTATTGTCATGGGGTTTAACATTATAGTGGGTGGCTAAGTGGTGCTAGTTCTACAATGGCAAATTCTTCCAATTCTTCTCTACATCAAGGAAGTTCTTCTAACTTTTCCAAAATGGATTTCCTTCTTCTGGATGATATTTTTGAAGAATTTTTTAAATATTTTGCTATGCGTTTTATTTTTCTTCAAATAATGGAGTTTCTATTGAGGTCCCTAAGCATTAACACACAAATTCAAAACCTGCTTCTACCATAGGGCATTCAAGTTTCTCATGCCCGTTACTCTACTCATAACTATATTCTAATAGAATTATCTGAGGCCTCTCAAGTTGAGAAGGCTCTCTTCCTAAAAATTTTTCCAACTTGGAATGCCACTTTAATTGCACGTTCCTAGAGATTTGACTTTAATGTTAATGACCCAACATATAACACAATTTCCTATTATGTGAAATTTCCAAATCTTCCACTCATTCATAGAGAGGGACATTGTGAGTACCCTTAGTCTAGTTATTTCTAAACATAGCACTATGATCAATGCAACTCAAATTTTTTGCTTCTATATCGAACTTGATATAGCTCTTAGAAAAACCTTGTTAACCCTCATAGCCAATCAGAAACTCTTCACCCAAAAAGTTAATTACTTCTATCTTCCAAACTTATGCAGCTACTATCATTGGGTCAAGCATCATATCTTTGCATGTCCCTCCTTAACTAGGAAAAAATAATCCACCACATTTCAAAAAACCCAGTTTCCAAAGATATCTTCCCACCTACCATCAAAATTCTTTAGGTTCAAATCCTTCTTCTAAAATATCTCCAAAGTCTTCATCTTTGTCCAACCTCACAAAGGCACTAGCATCATAGTTTGGTGCACACACCTTAGCACATGTTATCCCCTCAAAGTTCTTCAAGGACTTTGTCATTGATAAGGAGTTTATGATGGGCAGTGCAAGTAAATGAGTCAAAGCTTCTTTCCCTATAACTCCACCCTCCACTTTCTCTCCTCTGAACACTTCTGTGGCCCCTATCATTATAAACAACTTCTTTTCCATTCTTTTATAGACAATGGAAGTGGATACTTTGACTTTCAATCCTTTTTTTAACCTCTCATTTGACATGCCCTATGCTTCCCCATGAATCTCTTGTCATGGAATGTCCAAGGCCTTATTCATAGGCTTCAACAAAAGTGTGCAGGAAACTTTCTTTCTAATCTAAATATTGGTTTAGGTTTCATTCTCCTTCAAGAAATTAAAATTTCAGTAGATCATTTATCTCCTTTAGCCCAATGGTTTCTTCCTCACTCCTCAATTCTTACTATGTCCCACATGAGTGGGAAAGGGGGAGTTGCCATTATCTTCTCGACCCATCGAAAGGATAAAATCATTCAAAGTGGTTTTGATTCTAGCCATAGAGCTTCATGGAGTACCTTCTCTTCCTTGCATTTCCCTTTTGGTATTTTCTCAATTTATGCCCCTAACGATTCTACAAAACATGCTCTCCTATGGTAGGAACTTGCTAATTCTATTCCTCCAATACCTTGGATTTTTTAAGAAGATTTTAATATGATAGAATTCCCTCAAGATAAGATTGAGGGTGTTTTTTCAACTACCAAATTCCAAGTATTAGATGTAGTCAACTTTTAAGAAAAAAATCTACCTCTCAGATGGGATGGATGCCTCTGCTAATAATCCCCTTCATAGATGTACTTGGATCAATCTACATATTAGGTAGGCACACATATATAGTAAGTTAGACAAGTTCTATTTTTTCATCCCCTCTTTGTGGCAAGCCTTCTCCACTACCATGATTCATCATCATGCTATCTTATAAAACCATCTTCCCATCTCTATCTCTATCTAGATTCATGGTAATAGCCATCGACATAAATTCCATCTTTTTCAGCTACATAACCACTATTTCGCTACCCTTTCTACCTGTTTCTCTACCCTTTCTACCTGACTTCTTTTTTGTAACCTTTGGAATGCTGAATCTCCATCCTTAGATTAGGTGGGTTGGATTCAGTGGTGGCATCATGATTTTTGTAGAGTGTGGAACTTTACTTGTTCATATGGTAAGGTAATTGCTACTCAGGCTAAACAAGAGTACAACAACATTTACCTTACTATTGAACATGTATCTGATATATTAGCTCAAGATCCCTTCAACACTCTTGTTTATGAGGACTTAGCTAGAACCCGGTTAGCCTTCCAACATTGGGAGGTGTATAGAGCACAAAGTACCTTAACTAAAAGTAGACTCACTTGGTTAAATATTCAAGATGAACATTATAAGAAAATTTTCAAGTATCTAAATAGCTCTTCCCCCTTACATTGTTCAGACAAAATCTCTAATGATGACTCCACCATCACTGACCATAATAATATTCTCACATTTCTCAAAAATCATTATTAAATCCTATTTTCAGCTAACCCTATGGACATATCATCATTTGAGGCTACTACCCTCAATTATCCTAGACATATTAATTCTACCATGTTACAAAGTTTGGATGCTGATATCACCAAATAGGAGCTTCAGGTAGCTTGTTCCAAGTTGAGTTATGGGAAGGCTCCCAGTTTTGATGGTTTCCCCATTGAATTTTTCAAAACTCATTAGGATTTGGTGTGAAATGACCTTCTCCAAGTTATCAAAGAGGCTATCATTACTGGTACCCTTGGGCTCAATCTTAATTAAGGGATTATTCACCTCCTTCCTAAATCTGAGGATCCTACGTGTATCTCCAATTGACATCCTATAATCTTTCTTAACGTGGTGTATAAAATTTGGGCCAGGTGCTTAGATCTATGATTGAAAAGACTTCTTGGCCAAATTATATCTCCCCAGTAAATAAGATTTTTTCCTGTTAGATATATTTTAAACAAGGTGATCACTACATGGAAAGGTCTCAAGTGGGTGGAGGATGATGATCAAGATATTATCCTCTTGAAGCTTGACTATGCTAAGGCATATGACAACATGAAGCGGTACTTTATTCTACAAACCATGAATAAACTTGGGTTTGCCCCTAAGTTCGTTCATATGGTGAAATGTTTGTTCTTAGATACTACTGCAAGAATAGCCACTACCTTCAGCATCACTTCTTCCTTTCCTATCCATTGACTAGTGTAGCAAGGATGTCCTCTTGCTCCTTATCTATTTATCATTGTAGTTAACTTTCTCTATCATTAGTTAAATTATGATATTAAGAATGAAGTAATCACTAGGGTCCACATCTCTTCACCTCAACATTAGCTTCTTAACATGAATGTCACTAATGATTCCTTTTTTCTTTTTCAAAACACTGCTGATAATTTGCACTAACTCTTTTCCTAGGTTGAGCAATATTTCTCAATCTCAAGAAAAAATATTAATTGGAACAAATCTTCTATCTATAGCTTTACCGATAACTATACTCATGTGACCAAATTTAATTGATAGTTTTTCTAAGATTAAGACATCATTGAGATTCTGGGCATTTTCTTCCACTTTAGAGGTTCTACCTCTACTCTCTAGGAGCATGTGATTTTTTGGATTCAAAAGAAACTTGAAAAATGGAAGACTAAAACCCTCACTCTAACTGGGAAGTACCTTGTATGTAAATCTATATGTGCATCTATTCATGTGTATTACTCTTCATGTTGGACTCCCTCCCAAGCTACTTATCAGAAGCTTGAATGATTATTTCATGACTTCATATGGTCTTCTAAGGACTCTAAAAAAGGATTTCATCGTGTCGCTTGGAATATTGTTACTCTTCCTAAGAACAATGGTGGCCTAGGTCTTTTGAACTTGTTCAAGCATGGGATTATTTTAGTTGCCAAGTGGTTGGTCTAGCATCTTTGGGACTCTCCTCCAATTAAGGGTTCAACAAGCATTTCCCAAAAATAAGCCCTTCTGGAAAGGAACCCATTTTGTTAACTAGATACTTTCCCCCCATACTATCACTATTTCTGAATCTCATGTTTTCAAAAGCCTTTGGAGGGCCTAACAACTTCTTCACCGATATATAGATTAGACAAATGTCATGATCAATCCTACTCTTCTCTCTAAGTTATGTCCTTGGTGGTTATCTTTGTAGCCTACTCCCCTTGCCATTATGAATGCTAAGGTTTCTACCTCCTAGTACTGGAAGGAGTTATTTCTCTAACTTATCTTCAACTTGTTGATCAATGGATTTCTACGGCTTAGTTTAATAATTTTTATGGAGATTCTACAATAATGCACCATTTCCTAGCTTCGGTGTATACCTTCATTCAATACCATTTGTAGCTAGATGATTTGATGCATAGCACCTTTCATGGTCTCCAATGGATTAATTGGTCAAAACTTCTACCCTACAAGCCACATGTTGCCTTTAACCTTTTGCAAGAATCATCAAGTGTCATTCAATAATGTAACAAGTTTTAGGAAAAATAAGAGTTGGAACAATTCTTGATCCCTCTCTTCTAATGTATTTGGAAATTACCAACTCTCCCTAAAATTAAGTAGTTCCTTTGGTGTCTCATCCATCAAGGTTTACCTATTAACAAACAGCTTGAGTATCTCAAGTTTCATAGTCCCAATTTCCCTCTCTATGGTGGTTAAGAGGAGTTTGCTCATGTGTTTTGGCTTTTCCCCTTCACTCATCACATGTGGACATGGGCTTCCAAAGTAATTCCAATATGCAAGCTATCTTAAGATGTTATATTTTGCCATCACTTTTGCTAATTTTAAATTTCTATGAAAAGTCATTAGACCTATTATTATTTATTACATTTGGAAGTGTAGATGTAATGTTATCTTTAAAAGGATTGATTATTCTAATAAATGTCATCTAACAATGTAGGTGAAATTGCAGATATTCTACCTCATTTATTTCCAACTCAAATCTCAAGCATCAAAGCTAAAACTGGATACTAAGCAGTTGATTCATCTTTTGTAGCCTTGGGAAGGACCCATGCTCTTAAGCAATGCTCTTTAGTAGGGATATCTACATAGAAGCTTTCCTCCTTAAATTTGACCATAGTCTTCATACGAGGGTCTCTCTACCTTTTATTGAGTGCTATCAGCCTCATCGAAATTTCTGCCACTCTCTCTTGTAATAGATTGGCTGGTTGGTGGATGGTATTTCCCCAAATTAGGGTTATCCCTTTCATGAATAGTTATTTATGAGGATGTTTCATAGAGTTTAATCCCCAATGTTCTTAGTTTTTCATATTTTTATCTTTGTGACTTAATGCGGTTTATGTATTTGACACTCTTTTTATTAATAAAATGTCTTTTCCGGGTCCAACACCCCCCAATGTATCCATCAGGAGGAAAAAAATCATGAGCCTCATTTTGAATTGAGGTAAAAGATTTTCAAGATTATCATTCTAAAAGATTTATTTTATCTAGCACTAGCCTGAGTTATTTAGTTTTTTGTTGAATCATTATTTTAGTACCCATAAATCTAGTTATAATTAGAGATTGAGTGTCAAAGAATAACTTTGCTAAACCAAAATTTGTATTCTTAGGTTCAATTGAACTTTTGGTTGACTAAAATATTGGCTACTATGGTCTAGTAAAATGTTGGCTACTATGATATCTCAATCAATGATTTTGATATTCAAGTCTTCGTGCAAGCACAATAGTGTCTTAGCAACCCCTATGATTATGTTTAAACTTCATCACTAATTTCAATCCATTGTTTGGTCTCCTCTACATTGGAAGAGATCATAAACCATAATATTATTTCCTTGGCCAATAATAGAGGTATTGAATGCTACAAGTTGCATCAGTGCCTTCGCTAGATTATCAATGCAAGTCAAGGCTCTGCATTATTTAAAAGTTACACTAGAGATCCAGGTCAAGTCAATTCTATGCATTATTTGAAAGTTGAAGTGAACATCCCAAGGTCCATCCAGTCAAGTCTATGCATTGTTTAAAAGTTAGATTTTGAATTGGACATCCTAGCATGCATCAAAGTTTAAGTCTATGAATTATTTAAAAGTTGGATTGGACATCCATCAAACTTCAATGACAAGTTAAGTCTAAGCATTATTGCAAAACTTGGATATGAATTTTATTGAATTAAAATTGAAATTGAGTGAGGATTTTACCTTTACAAGGTCAAAGAATTCATTGGATATACATAATCTTTTATGATAGTTAAATATAATTAATAATAAAATATTTTAGGCTTTTTTGCTACAGTAGTATATTTTTCTCTCAAGTGATCAATATAAGAACAACTAAGCAAAAGATGATACTTATCCTCAAGATCTCTTGACTAACAAAGCCTGTATGTGCATTATTCTCTAGGAAGTTGCATCTACGTTTCACTTTCTATTATAAGATTTGAATTTAAATTAAGCTTGCTAACAAAAATGTAACATATCATCATGAGTACAGATGATAATGAAATTCTGTATTTAATTTTGTAGTCCACCTTAGTACAATGCTATAATACTTCTAAAGTATAATTCTTTAGTTGTGGAGAATTGGGACATAAGCAATGGGAATGTAAGAAACTTAAGTCTTTAAAAGGCAAGGAAATATAGTATTTGGAGAGAAAGGAGAGTCTTTAAATGAAGGTAATCCTAATCCTCCTTTAATTTAATATGTTACTAAATTTAATTCATTTATGGGAAATTTCAATACTAGTGAAGATCGTTTGAGGAAAATACTGTTTAAAATTTGGGCTAAATATCTCTCTAGTAGAAAATGGCTTCACATCCTGATAGATGAAGGTGCTCAAGAGAATTTTATTTCTTTTATGATTGTTAATAGAGTTGGACTGAAGAAATTTCCCCTTCCTAAGCCCTACAGAGTGTATTGGCTCTCTAAAAATCATTTCCAATAGGTAAAGGAAATGTATATTTTGTTTTTCAGAATTGGTTCTTTCAAAGATTAAGCAAAATGTATCATTCTTCCTATAGTGGTGATGTTATACTTGGTAGACATTAGAATTATGTTAGAAAAGCTACTAATGATGGATCTAAGAATATTTGATTAGTCCCTCATAGAAATAGAATTCATTAATTAATTCCAATGATCGTGTAGCAATACAAGGACAATGTATATATTAATGCTTCATTGATTTTGCTTTGTGAAAAAGAATATCTCAAGGAACATTATGATCATGTTCATGGATTTTTCATTATTTCTACCATTGCAACATGTGAAGAAGAGGCATAAATTGAACTTCTACCAACTATTCAATATTTAGCAAAAGAATTTGTTAATGTCTTCAAAGGCAAATCGGAAAGGCTTCCTCCAATGAGATCCATTCAACATCAAATTAACTACATGCTTGGAGCTACAATTCCAAATGAAAGGACTTAATAAATGACTTTGCATTAGAGGGATGTGTTCCATAAGCAAGTAAGCTACTTTCTAATGGTTTTATTAAGAAATCTATTTCTCCATGTATTGTTCAAGTTGTTGTTCTTTACAAGAAAGATATAAATAAGATGAGAATGTGTATTGATTCTAATGTTGATAATAAAATCACTATTAAGTAAAAATTTCCTATTTTAAAATGGATGATATTCTTAATGTTTTGGTTAATGTTGAAATATTTTCAAAGATTGATTTGAAAAGTGAATATTATCAAATTAGAATTAGACTAGGATATGAATGGAAAATGACATTCAAGACATATGATAGTTTGTATGAGTGGGCAGTCATGAATTTTGGACTAACTAATGCTCTAGTCATATTTAGAAGGATTATCCATGATGTCTTAATAGACCTTCTTGGAAAATGTTGCATTGTTTTCTTTAGTGATATTCTTGTTTATAGCTCAAATGAAGATGATCATGTGTAATACTTGAAATTAGTGTGCTCAAAGCTACATAAAAGCTTAATTGGTGATCAATGCCAAGAAATATCATTTTATGAAGAAGGAAATTATCTTCTTAGGTCATATTATATCTAAGAATCAAGTTAAGATGAATCAAAGTAAGATCAAGAGAATCAAAGAGTGGCATTTACCTTAGATGTAGGAGAGGTGAGATCTTTTCTTAGTTTAGCTACTTTCTATAAATTATTCGTTAGAAAATTCAGTTCTGTTACATAGCTTACACTATCTTATTTAAAAAAGAATTTAAATTTTGTATGGAATGATACAAATGAGAATTCTTTTCAAGCATTAAAGGAAAATATTTGTAGTGCTCTAATTTTGGCAATTTCAAATGTTTCAAAGCTATTTGAAGTAGAGGTGGATGCAAGTTGGTTTGCTATTGGAGGTTGGCTTTCTCAAGAGAGTAAGCCAATTACATTCTTTTCTAAAACAATTAAATGAATCTAAAAAAATGTATAGTGCAGATAATAAGGAATTATATGCTATACTTTAATCTATTAAGCATTAAAGATGTTACTTGCTAGAACTTGAATTTCTTTCATTAATTGATCATAGAACACTCTAATTCTTGAATTCTCAAAATAAATTGATTGCTAAGCATATGAAATGGGTAATATAGTTGAAATAATTTCATTGTTTTTGAAACATACAAGTATTAAGTCAAGAATTTATATTATTAATTTTCGTGTAGAGCTCAAACGATTTGAGTCTTTTGAAATAATTTATATTCAAGATTTGTGTTTTGAAATAGTAACATTGTATTTTATTAAAAAATTATATTTTGAATCTAAAAAGCATAATAGTGGCATTTGAAATAATATATCATCTAGAGAAAATCATAACAATGGTATTTTGTTTAGAGATGGTAAAATTAATGTTCCCAAATTCTATAAAGTAGAACTAGTGAGGAAAATTGAAGCAGAGGGACCCCATGGAGTCTTTCTTTAATAGGTAATTTTTTAGATTTTTTTTATTTGGGATGAATTTTCATAAAATAAGGGTACATGTTTTCATCCCTAATGGCTTTACTGAAGTGGATGAACCTTCCAATGTTAATTTGTCCAACATGTAAGTGGCTCATAATAATGTGCCAAATATTTTGAAGATTCAAATGGTAATAACAAGTGAAAATTAAATAGGCAAAGAGGAGGGTACTAGTAGTATCAATAAGCATGTATTAATGTAGTCTCAAGGCCTATTCATACAAGGAATTATATGTTATAATTATTAAAAATGCACATTTTGGTAGAGGTAACTATTGTTGATGAGAGACAATGTCCAATTGTTAACAAATGATAATACTAAAGTTAGTCGAATGTGAAAACCTCACATGAATCAATATTAATGATTTTCATGCCAAAATAGTAATACTTACCAATATCTCTTTGAAAAAATATATATATTTTATATAGTCATCTTTGTAATGAAACTTATATTTTGTGGAGTGTTTCAGCATGTCTACTTGTAGAAAGAATCTTGATAGTGACATTTTTTTAACAAAATATAATGTGATAATCTTTTTTCATCATCATTTACAAATAATTTCAAAACATGTATAGAAACTTCAAATTATTTTATATTTGAAATTATGTATGTCTCACAAATTTTGCAAGTTTTAGTGAACATGAATTTAATTTACACATGTTTGGGGATGGTTCTTAATTTTCATGACCTCTATTCATCATTATTTTGATCTAAAAGAATATAATAAAAGAAATTGATGATGTTATTTAATAATTGAATTTTAATTTCTCTTGTGTTCAAATACATTACAATCATAAATGATTACCTTTGACATAATATCTACAATGGTTAAGAATGGTATTGTATGTGTGGAGGCCTTTAAATAGCCTCATTCTCTTAAAATAAATGGTGAATGAAGAGTAATAACAAGTATCAGGTAACATCCCAGCCTCGCCTACTTTAAAGATAAAAGGTATTAATTTTTCAACCAATTTTTTATTGCATAATATGCATGACCTGTCTATATGATAACTTGAGAAATGACATAGATAAGCTAAAAATGATTCCGGTAGAAAAACTCAAAGCCAAGAAATAGATCATGTTGCCTATAGATACACGAATAAGCTAACATAATATAAGCCACTTAGATTTTACATTAGGAATGAGATGCATGTAATGCTCATTTACATAATAGTATTAATTGCTTAATTATTATTCTTATTTAGCTGTTATTTTATTTTTAGTTTGTGATATTTCATTCCTAGATGTCAGAAAAAATGTCAAATATATGTGACATTTAACATTATGCGTAGTGAATACAAAAGGAAAAATGCAAAAAGGAAATAACAAGGAAGGTTTATTAATGTAGAAATAGTCTATTTGGATCATGCTATAAGGGCTACTTAGGGTTATCTTCCTTCAACATCTACTCTATAGCAGTAATCTAGCATTGCCATCATAATTAGGCTTTTATCGAACAGGATAACTATTCACCTTTCTATCCGACTTTACTCAATAGTTGTTACTCATATATACTGGCTTCATAACTTTATATTAGCATGACCTCTAATACCTTAGGGCATACCTCCAAAGGTCACCTCAAGAGACATGCTTGTTATTACAACATGTCCTTTTGGGCTTACTACAATAATTACATCATTTATTACAAAGTGATACCATCTTATATATGGAATGGCTCCATTTTGAAATTTTAGTTTTATATTATTAATTAAAATTTAAAAATTTTATATTATTATTCAATTTTTCTTCTTTTATTACAACAATATTTTTATTTGTTAAGTACATGGTTGTGCATTTGAGTCTATGCCTCAAATTTTAAATGTAATATTATTTTCTTTAACTTTATAAACCTCTCAAAATTAATGTAATTCATAGCATTTTTTATGAAAATATTCTAACCTTGATATCTTCTAAATCATAAATTTGATAAGGAAAAATTAGTACCACTAAGATTTTCTTAACAAGTACTATGTGTTGGCCATTTTTTATGGATTAAAAACTAAGTTAAATTTCCATGATTTTGGAAGACTAAAATAACCTATTTTGGTTGAATTGACATGCGTAATGTAGAATCTTGCTAAAATTAGGACTTGTAACAGATTCTCTTCCATTATAATGTAATTGCAAACTAGGTGAATGGGATAAGGATTACCATGCTTAGTTTATCTAGTAAGTTAACAGGCTAGAAGAACTTATTATTATCTAATAGGGATTGGTTTTCCTACCAACTCTTGTTATTTATCATTATTGGTTAAATATGAGTGAGAGAATCATATGGATAGCTTGACTTCCTTATGTTCATTGATGGTTAAAATATAAATGTGGATATGTAATATCAAACTATTAGCATTCACATGTTTAGGGAAGGCAAGACTCATAGTAAGGTAACATATTAAAATACTTTGGATATAGGTTACTAGCATTATGAAAGAGATATAAGAATTATATTAGATAACTAAGGTGAAAATCTAATGTTACTATGAAATGATTAAAAGTTACCTAGATCAATGTTACCATTATCTTACTAGAGTCTTTGTAGTTTGTGTATCTTGTCGTGTGTAGTCCAGTCTCCTTGAACTCTAGTTATGTATATCCATGGATGTTTTTGGGAAGGTATCATCTTAGTTACATGATTCATCTTTGACATGATGCATATTTGGTGATGGTTTATGATTTTTCTTGGATTGTGGCTTATGGTTCATCACTAGATTGTAGTCAACCCTTGATTGTTATTAGTCCACGATTATGGTTTGCTCTAAAACAAATTGTGATATTCCTTTTTTGGATGTCATGGTAAATGTCAAATATACATAACATTCAAAATTATGTGTAATGAATGTGATAGGAAAAATGTAGAAAGAAATGAAACAGAAGCTTCATTAATGTGACAATAGTATACCTATATCATGCTTTGAGGGAGCTTTGAGGTTATCTTCATTCAACATTTATCCCATAGAAGTAATCTAGTACTACTACCATGGTTAGGCCTATACTTGGTCAAAAGAGATGGCTAATAACCTTCCTATCCCACTTTACCTAACACTTGTTACTTGCCTTTACTAACTCTAAAATTCCATGTTGGCACGACCTCTAATTCCTAGGTATAAATAGCTAAGGTCAAAACACCAAAGGTTACCTCAAGAGATATGAACATTATTCAAATATGCAATTTTGAGTCTTATTAAAATGATTACATCATTTGTTACAAAGTAATAACATCTTAGTTCTAGAATAGCTCGATTTTGGAAATGGGAGTGTGATAGCCTTAAAACACTATGATAAGTTGGAGTGAGTGATATAGCTTACTTTGAGGCTAATAACATTGGAAAAATTTGTGCATAAATGTACAATTTTGAATTTCTTTTGGAACATTTGATACTACACATACTTTAATATTATTTATAACATAATGAATTTTCTAATGTATTATTAATATAGGCTATGTACTAATCTGTTACTATTTGGCTTATGTTATGGAATTGCACTGTCTTCTATGAAAGAAGTATGCATCATGTATTTCTTTTCATTATTTGTTAGAGTTTGGTTTTACATCTCTTGGCCAACTCTAATTTTATAAGGATCTTTTAAGTTATGAGAAAAATTAACATATGATTTATTGATTGAACAAGTTATTAATTATACATCTTTCTTAATTACGTTGTTTCACATTCAATAGTCTCTCTCTTTGTGTTTTACTAACTCATCATGAATCTCTTCTTTGTAACATATTCTTCTTTTTTACATCCTTATGATGGCTGCCTTTTCATGTTATGTATGACAGGTCTTCTAGGAATTGTCTTTGTTGGTTGGTGTTACATAGACTAGGCCCTCACAGACTCTGTCAACAATCCACAACTTCTCTTATTATGGACTACTACCTCATTTGTAACCTTTTCTCTTTGTATTATTTCTCTTTACTCCATCATAACCTTTTGGATAGTCATATTTTCCTCTTTAGGAAACTAGACCAAATTAAGAATGGCTAAACTTGGATCTTTTCTTTCTATTTAAAAAACTAGATCCTTATTCACTTCTTTTGTTTACAAGTAACTTAATAACCTTTTAGTTTCTGTTAATTATTAAAAATCTAGAGATCATAATGACTTATATGTTTTATTATAATTTATGTTGCAAGCTTCTTTCATTGCTCTAGATATATATTTGTTGCTTCTTGTCATCATGATTCTAATTTTCTACTACAAGATACTATGTTCAGCACCTTATCTAATGATTCATTAATTCTTGGACTTACTATCTCATTGACATATAACTATTTTACATGTCTTCTTTTTCATTGTTATTTCCATTATTGCTCTATAATTAATTGATGGCTGCTTATGTTTTATGGAAAGGTTGTGATGGTTCCTGAGATATGAGTCATAGCTTTTTATTATGACTTGTTTAGAAGTCATTATGAATAGTTTTAATTAGTTATGAAACTAATTATTGTATATTGTGTTACAATCATATTCTAACACTTCCTTTCAAGCATTAGTTTCACAACTTCATTTGCTATTATAACATTTACTTCAAGCACTTCAACTTTTGTTACATCCACTGGTGATTGTAGATGTAGCACTTCTAATTATTGCTATTTTATGGATGCCTTCAACACTTTCATCTCCCTTCATAACTTTGCAAGTTCTACCTTGTGGACCTTGACTTCATTTTGTTTTATGATGAGCTACTATGGATATTCTTCTATTGATGAATTAACAAGATACATCCATTGCTTAACCTCTTGGTTATTGGTCTATAGTGTTTGATGCCCTATTACAAATTTTTAATTGGTATTATAAAGATCTTTAAGCTATGTTTTTAGCTATTAAGCTTTATTTTGAAGCTCTTCCATCCTTTGTAAATGTTGCTCCTCGATCTTCATAACTTATTCTAGTTCTTTTGTAGATGGAAATCCCTAACTTGGTCCTTGATCTAGTAGTTGTAATTTAGACTTGATATATGCCTTCTATTATTTCACAGTCTATACAAGCTTTTGAAAATATGATTTTATTCTATCATATTTACTAATTTGAATTTACAAGATAGCTTTTCATTCTTCTTTCTTCTCGATCAATAATAATTTCTTGATGGACTCCAAGATGTCATTCTTCTTGCAACTTTGTGCTTTCTTAAATTCTATGTAATGAATCATAGATTCAACATAAAGATATACACTAGCTTTTATGACATCATGATCATTAATTATATTTATTTTCTTGGTATCTAGCCAATATCACACTTCCCTCATTATTGCTACATCTGCATCCTTAATCTAGTATTCAATCAATTCTTTCAACAGCATCTTATTATTATTTCATTCAAAAGAATAGGAAATTTGTATATACAATAAATAATTTTTTGCTTCTAATAATTTATAAGTGCTGGTAGTCATTAATTCAATATAGGCTCTTAGACTAGTAGATGCTTTAGTCATGATTATGAATTAATGATGATCAACTAAAGCAGTAACTTCAAAAATTGAAAAGCCTGTATATGAATTAATTTCTATAGTATCAAAATACTTGGGAGGGATAGAAAGGAACTCATCGCCTATGTCCTTCTTGTCAGTTGTAGTCTTACGAACAACAAGTACGATCCTTAGCTTTTTTATAGCACCTTCTTCTTCTAAGGTTAGTGCCAAGGTACACTTGAGTGGTCTCTTAGTGGATGTCCTAGTAATGGTAGTCACTATAGTCATCTTCTTTTTTGAGGTCATGAATGATGTTTCTAGAGACATCACTTATTTCTTATTACTTAGGTTTGTAACCTTATTTTCTGCCAAAATAACAAGAATCACCAAACATGCCAATAGTTGTGTAGTAACATTCTCATTGCAAAAACCCTTTGCTGGTAGCTTAAGAAGTTCTCCAAAACCAAAATGACTATTTGTACCCTCAATATTCGTAAGTACATAATAAAAATTATGCACTATAATTATTTTCCATGTGCATTTGAGGTTTAGAGATTGAATATAAAAGAGGGTCTTGATGATGTCCCACTAGACTATGGTACGAGGATAAGTGCAATCAATCCATGCATTATAGATTTTACACATGGAATAGATAGGGTCTACCAGTAGGTTTGCATTTACCCAAACAATTGATCTATGATCCTCTAAATATTTACTAGAAAGAAATGCATGTGCAAGGACTTCATAATTAATTAAATGGGTATCTACAAATGATAAGTAGACATTCTTATCATCAATGATAAAATGAATGGCTTCCTCAAATATGGATCCTTGAGCAGACGTACCTTGATAAAATATTTCCATTACACCATTAGAGTATGTTTTTAGTGAATGATTCATTTCCTCATCGATCATTTTCTTGGAGGCCTAGAGATCAAATTGTATGAAGCCACTCATGTTGACTATCTTTAGCTTGTCGTGTATCTCTAGTTCCACCATTAGTTGTGGAAAATTTGAGTCATAGGTAATTTTATGCTTCAACTTAAGATTTCCTTGAATAGGATTCATCATTAGCATCTTAAAGGCTTCCTTTCTAGCTAGAATTTCATTATAATTGATCTTTTTTTTCTTTTGCATTCATCTTGATTCTAAATATGATGCTTACTCTCATACTTAAAATGGGCACAAATTGAGTTCATAGAGTTCACAAATAAATATTCTCATTAGAATGAACTGAAAATCCTTATTTTAAATATGCTTAAACCCTTTCTCTGGATTGAAAATTTGGGAATTTTCATGCTTCACTCTTGGTATTTCTAAAAACTCATGTTCTTGATAGTGCAATTAATGTTTATGATGGTCATTTTTTGTAGCACATGAAGTTTTCATAAAAATACCCTTTTTTTATCTCTTTTCTTTATAGTGCATGATATTATAGGGTTCAAGTTAAGTTTCACAATAATGTAACTTATTTTTTCCATACATTATAAAGGATAGGCTTACCATCATGCAATTTAGGATAAGAGAATTGAGGGTAGTTGGTTCCTTGACTCTTAAGATATTGAGGCTTATTTTTAGGCCTTTAGCTATGATCATATGGTCTCCTTTCTTGTCTATTGTTATTTTTGTTGCCATATCTTTGTTTGTCTTCATAGCATTTTGTAGAGTTTTCCCCCATCTTCAAGTGTTGTAGTAACTCATCTAGATTGTCTTCCATTTTTAGGAGTATGTATATAATGTACTCCATATGATGTTCAAGAAGTGGATGATCTTGTGTGCTATTTCTCTAATCTACTGATGTTGTAGGAGATTCTAGCATTCCTTCTAGGGTCATTTTCAAGAGCCTCATCTAATCATGAAATTACTTAATGTTTCATTCTTCCCCTCTACTATACTCTAATCTTTCTACTTTTTAACATCTTATGATACATTAGTCTATGTTCTTATTTCTTACACCCTTTCCTCCTTATATAGTGCTAAATCACTTGACTATCACATGTAGCTATCTCATACAACTATTTGTTGTTTCACATCTTTTGGAAAACTCTAGTTTTATAAGGATCTTTTAGGTTATGAGAAAATTTAACATATGATTTATTAATTAAACAATTATTAATTATACATCTTTCATAATTATATTATTTTTTATTTAGCAACCACTCTATTGATATTTGACTAACTCATCACAAATATCTTCTTCATAACATATTTTTATTAACTACATCGTTATGATGTGTGCTTTTTCTTGTTGCTTATGATAGGTCTTTTGGAAAATATTCTAGTTGGTTAGTCTTACATGGATTGGGCCCTCATGGAATTCTCTAGTAACCCATAGCTTCACCTATTATGGACTATTACCTCATTCATAGCATGTTCATTTTGTAATCATTTTCAATTATCCATCATAACCTTTTGGATAGTCTTCTTTTCCTCTTTAGGAAACTAGACTAAATTAAGAATGGCTCATCTTGGATCTTTTCTTCTTATTTAGGAAACTAGATCCTTCTTCACTTATTTTGTTTATGAGTAACTTGATAACCATTTTGTTTCTAATCATCATTATGAATCTATGGATTGTAACAAGTTTTGTGTGTGTGGAGATATAGCTAGTGCTCCTATTGGATGTGTGTGTGTAGCTAGTCTAATGATTTAATTTATGATGCCTCATTGGAAGGCATCTCATCTTCTAAATTTGAAACTATTGTAGTAATCTTAAGATATCATCTTGGGGTTACCACCATGGAATTTTCCTAGTCCCTCATCCCTACGAAGGTGGGATGGTTTCCCATATGATTGAGTATGCCTACTAATTCACAGATTTTTCATATTAACCCTAGAAAGACGTATACTTCCCTCTTATCATGACCCACATCTTGAATTTTCTGAGTTAGGAGCTTGAAGAAAAATTAAGGAATATTAATGGAACTCCTCTCCCTTATCATCACTATAATTTTAGCTCTTTGGGATAAGATAACCAAGTGGAATTCTAACTTTGTCTATTTCTTGAAAGTAAGGTATTATGACAAACTCATATCTACTAGGTCTCTTCTTATTTAATTTAGTTGTTTACTTCTATGGAACTTTTGATTACTATAATCAAGGCATATGAAACTAAAATTTTAACATGGTGTGTATCCCTATTTATGATCCTCATCTTAAGCTACAATAGCAAAAATAACTATTTCCTCTTTTATGAGCCTTAATCATATCCCTTTTTTCTTGAGGATGACTAATTCCTAAGGGTTCAAGTTGAGAGTTTAGAAGAAGATCGAGATGTAGTTATGTAGGCTTAGTATCCAAAAGCTATGGACAAGGTATAATATGTTTTCCTATTTATTTCCAAATCTATTTGTTACTATTATTATATTCTTTTATGATAACAAACTTTAGAAAGTAGATCAATTGTGGGGTTGATACTAGTTAAAATATTTTAAGGAAAGATAAAGTAATTGAACTAGTTTCCACGGTATTTTCTTATTATTCTATAATAATAATAATAATATCATCTTTCTTTTATTATTTACCTCTTTTTTTAATAATCTTTGGTTTTATTTAATTAGATGTTACCCACAAATGATTAAGGTCCTAGTGGGATTGATAAAGAGAAAGAATAAGTAGTAACTCATATCTATTTATATTGGTTTATTTACTTTTCTTTCAATGTACTTTTAGCACTCTATTTCAATGGAAACTATTATTAACCTAGTGATTCTTTATCTAGGAAATAGAAAGAGAAGGAATGAAGTCCATGCCTCATTGTTGACCTAACAAGACTACTACACCACTATCATAATCTCCGAAGTCTCCCTAGCTAGTATCTTCATAGATCACTTCTATCAAGACTTCTTCTTTAGCTAATGTTCACAATATTGTAACAACTCCTTCCTCTAGTCTAGTGTCTATCATTATGTCACCATTAGTTTCCATCAAGGGTTCTTCCTACTCCCTTGCATAGTTAGTTGCTAATAATGAAAAGAAGGTTCTTTTGTTTCATTAGCTTCGTGATTGAATTACTACGAACATCCCAAGTTCTATTTAGAATGAATTATTTTATTTAAGTCTTAATTTTATAACTTCAAGAGTGATTTTGCATTGGTAGAATCTAATAGTATTTCTAAATTTCATTCAATTCCGAAGGATTCTCAAGAGATAATAAAAAAATTTGAGCAGATCTTAAAAGAGTTGGATAGTTTGTCTTATTTATTATTCTACCTATTGAATTGTAAATAACTAGTGTATATGAAAAATAATTTTCTTCATTTAAGAATTAAATTTTTCTATTTACTTATATTTTTCTTTTATTTTTATTTTTCTTCTCCTTTCTTATCTTATATGTTTTTTTTCTGTAGAGAAAAAGAGAAAGAATATAAGAAGAATATTGATTAGTGTGATGTCCAAGTTTAGTTATAGTAGAAAAATCTTGTAAAGACTGAAGATTCCAAGGAACCTATAAGGAGCACTACTAGATACCTAAATTAGTTTTATAGTGGATTAGTAGCATGTCATAATCTAATTTAGAAGGATAATGCAATTGAGGAGGAATGGGAGGTTGAGCCAAATATGGATGAAGGTTTGATTCATTTGTTTGGACTAAAATTTTAAACTCATTCTTATTCCATAAAATTTGAAACTAATCCTTATTCCATGTTATCTTTCATCATGATTCCATTTCCTTTCTTGTCCCATTGTTTCCTATTATTATTACCACACTTCTTCTTAATGATGTATTTGGTTTTAAACTTAATAAAATATAGGATTTTATATATCACTTAATTTCACTATTGGCTCTTAGATGGTGGTTTTCTTTGATACTAAAAGTGACATTACATTTCTATATGTTATAAATAAATGATGTCTCATCACTGATAACTCAAGTAATATACTTTAAATAAAATAACAACACTATGATTTAATGAAAAAAAGAAGGAATCAACTTTATGGATAATGATAATATTGGAAACAATGTTTATACAAGCCCTTGGAATTGTCTTACTGTGAAACTTAGGACTCTTAAAGGTAATCTAGGATTGCCACCATGGTTAGTCCATAAGACCAAAGGGGTGATTAGTCCATTCTTCTTGTACTTCACCTGACTCTTGTTACTCACATCTATTAGCTCTTTAACTTCATATTGGAATGATTTCTAATTTTCAGTATGGTACAATGAATGATTACAACTCCTCTTAATTAGGCAATTTTTCATCTAAATATTAATTACATTATTCAACATATATTATAAATTTACTTTGTAATTAAGAATAGGACTTTATAGTGATATTGTAGAGTTTTCCAAATCCTACTTAATTCATCAATCTCCTTCTTTTCTTTCTCTAGATGATACTACACTATGAAATCAAAATTGGCCAACATCTCCATCCATCATATTTGTTTCATGTTCAAGTGTGGCTGATTCATTATTTACTGTAAACTCTTATGATTTCTCCAAAATGTAATTTGTTCACCATGTAAGTCATCATCATCATCATTATCAAAGCCTTGTTCTAATAACATGAGATTGACTACTTCAATTTTTTTCACCAATCACCTCTATGAAGAGTTTGATATTTTTTTATTTGTAAGTTTTTCAAATTATCTTTGATTATTTTTTTCCATTTTTTCTTTGGTCTTTATTTGGAAGGCTTTCTTGAAACAATGATATATTAATCATTGTTTATATACTTATTATTTAATCTTATTTGCACATTTTGAAATCATATAAGCCAATATTCTTATAGATTATCTAAAATAGAAGCCACTCTAGGTCTTTCTATGATTTTTGTATTATGTAGTTTATCTCTTCTAGTAACATTCATTATCTAACAAAGCATTTATATTTCTATCATGTTGTACATTTATATATAAGATAGTAGGTGTAACTTTTTTCATATAAAATTTCTTCAATTTTATGAGTGGTCTTTTATAACATAGAACATCACTAGCCTATCTCCATTTTGAGCATCCTACCTTAGTTCTATTTCTTATATCTTTATTAATTTCACTATTTGATTAGAGGATTGATCCTAGGTAGTGAAATTATTTACTAGGATGAATTTTTTTACCTTGAATTGTTACTCCTATTTCACCATTATCTATGTTATTATTAAAATTACATTATATATATTCTATCTTACTTCTACGAATTTTTCAGTGTTTTAATTTTAGAGCATATTTTTACTTCTTCATTTTAGAAGTAATATTTTCTTAAGATATATCCACCAATATAATATCATCTACAAGTAGCATACAACAAAATATTTCATCTTGTATTTCCTTCATTAATTCATCTATAAAACAACAAATAAGTATAGGCTAAGTGTAGACCCTTGATGTAAACCTACTATAACAAGAAAATCAAATGTTATTCCACAAGGTGTTCACCAGATAAATAATGTATCCAAATCTTAAAATTAAAGATATTAACACTAATATCTAAATAATGAGTTGGATATCTAGTTTCATGAGATTTCCTCTACCTAAAGTATAGGTCACTACCTTATCATCTTGCATCAAAACACGACCTAGTCCTTGTCCTAAAGTATTTATGTATACATCATAGTGTTTGCTATGGATAGTAAGATCAAGATAAGTTTTGAAATTAATCATTCTTTGAAATTCATAATAGCCTTTTGACAAGAACTTAACTAAGAGATAATAGATTTCATTTTGAGTATATTTTGTAGAATTATTTTAATCTTAGATAAATCTTCTACAAACCTCCTATAATATCTTACTAAATCCAAGAAACATATAACTTTGTTCATTGAAGTTGAAACAAGCCCATCCTTAATCATTGCTATTTTAGAATGGTTAATGGATATACCTACTTCAAAAATCACATGTCTAAGAAACTACATCTGATCTTCCAAAATGTACATTTAGAAGCATGTTCATACAACTGTTGTTTCCTTAAGATCTATATCACTACTCTTAGATGCTCCCTATGTATTTTCTCATCCTTAGAATAGACTAAGGTATCATTAATAAATACAATGAAAAATTGATCTAAATAAAGATGTAACACATTATTCATCAAATGCATAAAGACTACTGGTATATTAATAGGTCCAAAAGGAATGGCTAAGAATTCATAATGACCATATCTTGTCCTAAAAGCTATTTTGGGTACATCCTCCTCTTACATTCTAACTTGATGATATTTTTAATTCAAATAAATCTTAGAGAACACCTTAGCTTCTATCAACTAAGTAAATAATTCATCAATCCTAGGTAAAGAATATTAGTTCTTAACTATCATTTGATTCAATTGTTTATAATCTCTACAAAACCTTAAACTATCATCTTTCTTCTTCACAAAGTGCACTGGTATATCCCAAGATGAAACACTCAGTCAAATCATGTTCATGTTTAATAGCTCCTAAATCTACAAGTTTAGCTAATTTCATTAGAGACATCCTATGATGTGCCTTGAAGATTGGTTGAGTTATAGGTTTAAGTGTAATATCAAACTTAATCTTCATTTATGGAGGTACTTCAAGTAGTTCTTTCTTGAATATGTTCGAGAACTCTTAAATCATTAGAAATTGAACCATGCTTAAGCAACTACTGATACTTCTTAGTTGTTACTAGGTCAATCTTAATCAATCTTGTACTTGTTTGGATTATAACCTTTTTTTCATTTCTTGAAATAAGTGTGAGGATCTTATTATTATAATTTAATTTTTCATCGTATTTAGCGAACTAGTCCATTCCATGAATACATCATACTCTCTAAGACTCATAATCATAAGATCATTATATCATCTATTACCTTATATCACTACTTCTATTGAAGGTAGCATCTTTGAAAGTACTGCACAAGGAGAATGGATTATGTGAATTATTAGAGGAGAACACATGATTATGAATTTAAGATGCACATGGGTCATAACTCTAGGGTCTATAAAAGAATGGCTAGCACTAGGGATAAACAAGATTAAGAAATAAAAATCACTAATGCTACATGTGGTGTCCATGATAGTGTGGGCAATTTATCTAATGGATGATTAGCTAGAATGTAAACTCTGCCCTTATGACCTTCATTTTTGTTCTAAGTTTTCTTGTTTCATGCATTGTTTGATTCACTAGATTGATTCTTATATGTCATATTGGAATACTTCCAACTGTTGTACCTTGGTTTGTCATATGCATGAGAGTTTAGATACTCACTTCTAAAATGTCCAACTTTGTTATAAGAAAAGCACACGGAAGGAATACTAGAAGTCCCATGATGTTCCATTTTAAGATGATCCAACTTCTTCTTCTTACATAATCTTATACTTCATTCTATAGCCAACACCTTAGTATCAGCCTTGTCATACTTAGTTAAATTAAGAGGAATGAAACCCACATGGATAGGTTTAATTAGTTGATCAACAACATGGCTAGTCATCTCTTCATCATCATCCTGTAGGTGAGGATCAAACTATACTAGTTAAAGGAACTTAACATCATACTCAAAAATAATGTGATCTTCTTGATCTAAGTTGGATAGCTCCTTGGCCTTAGCCTCCTGAACTCTTTAGAAACATACCTATCTTTAAATGATTTAATAATGTTAGTCCACTCTATTTCCCTATGCATCCAACCTCTAGCAACCTTAGTTGTCTATTATCAATGATTAGCCACACCCTTTAATTGAAGAGCAACCAATTGAATTTGTTGCATCAAAGCATAACCCATGACTTGGAATGCTTCTTTTGCCTTACAAAATAACTCCAAAGAACATACAAAGTCCTCTACATTATCAAAATATGGGAATTTTAGCCTTCTTAATTTCTCTAGAAATGCTTACCCAATGGACCTTCTACCAACAATGTTGAGATTCTTAAGCTAAAAGTATCCATTGCTGCTAGGCTTGGACTGGATTTGGCTCCTCAAATAACCATGTCCCTCATCACATCATTTTAAGAGTCTTTTCCATAAGGTTGATTAGAGTTTTTCCTATCCATGATCTCAAACATCTTTCTTGGTGGCATCCTACATGACAAATTTGAAAATACCTATTAAACCTTTATCTTTGATACCAACTTGTAATACCTCACTAACTAGGCTTTAGCTCGTGATACATTACTTATATAATTAAATAAAACGTGAAAAATATTAAAACATTGTATAATAAAATTGAATAGATGTTGAAAAAATCTAATAGACAAAGCAAACATCCATAAAAACAAGCACATTAGGGCAAGAGAAAAAGATAAAAAAACTATAACACTTTATCAAAATAGTAACGATAGCCCATGTTTCCAAACCTCACTTATACACTAATGAAAATGGGATGAATCTCTATTTTCAAAGTCACAAATTAATTATTATAATAGGAATAAAATATAATTAAAATACTAAAAAATTAATTTAATTACAAATATGAAATTGATAACTAATGGTAAAGTACATTTTCATCTACAAGGTAGTAGGCTCTAAAGTTGTATAACTATCAAATATAATTGTATGATAAGATTTTTAGCATAACAATAAATAAATAAAAGTTGGCCTATACCAAAAATAGACTAAGTATTATACCAATACAATAGCATAAGACTACAACCTAGCTAAACATTACAACATAGAATTAAACTTTTACTAGAAACATAATGCTAAATAGGATCCTTAATCATGAAATTAGTCATTAAATCCTCCTTATCTACATTAACATTATCAACTAAAAATCACTAAGAAAACTAAAGGGGTCACTCCAAAGACTAAGTAGGACAAGCTAAGCAATAAAATCTTCCCTTATGGGTTTGGTTAGAGAAATTAGGTAGTTAGGCAACTATGCATATGGGTAGTTCCAAACAAACATTAACCAAACAAGTACAAACCAAATACAAACAAGAATCAAATAATGATAATGGAAGTAAACTAACAAATTAAGAGATAGTAATTACAACTCCACCATCACCAACTAAACCAAAAAACTGAATAAAAAAAAAGGAATGTAGTTACTATGATATGCTTCATACTTTAAGTATTAGTTCACCATCATGATATGTTTCACGCTATAATCACTACAAATAGATGATACTTACCATGATATGCTTCATGTTGTAAACGTTTGGTTGACCATCATGTATGCCACATGCTATGGTCACTATAAAATAGTGCAAGAGGTTAACGAAACTGATTGTAAGTTCAAATAACCAACTTCCAAATCCAACTAAATGAACAAACTCCTTGGGTAGTTAGGAGACTAACCTAATTCATAGTCAAATGGTTGATGACTCTAAAACTCATATTTTTCTATGTGGATGATATTTTGAAGATTTTGTCGAAACGATTCACGTAGTCAAACTAAGAAGTTTCAAGGAAACAAACCATGTAATGTTATCAAACTAAGAAATTGGAGATGTTAAATTGAGCCAAAAATAACTATGGGATTATATGGAACCTAATAAAATATTAAAATGTTATGAAATAAGGAATATAAGTCACTTATGGTTATTATAAATTATTAAGGATGCTAAAATGTTATTGGTTATTATTTTCTAATTTTTGAACATTTTGAAAGCCCTAAAAATGATGTTTTTGTCCATTGTCATAATTCGTTGTTACTTGAAGGCCTAGGATCACTAAACAAAAATTGCTCAATTTTTTGTGTCACATCTAGAAATGATGTTATTCATCCATTGTGACCTTCATTGTGACCTTGTGACTAGGTCATGATGCACTAGGAAGGATCCTTAGATCTGCATCATGATGTTAAATAACCTTTGCTTCTAGTTTTTAGTGTTTGATATCATCCCAAGGATCAAACATGCAAGAAAGAAAAAAGCAAGAAACTCTAGTTTTATAGCTAAAAAATTAGTAGAATTTGAAATGAAGGAAAAACATGATCAAAAGTGATTAAAACATTGACTAACATCCCATGCATGAAATTAAATCTTAAAATTTGATAAATTTTAGAAAAATAATATTAATATAAATGATCTAAAAATTTAGGAAAATATAAAAATAGTTGTTGAATGAAAAAAATCAACCAAAAGAAAGTGAACTAATTAAAATGCCAAATCCAAAAGTAGAAAAATACCAAATTACCTTATTTGAAATCAACAATACTATAGAGAAGGATCCTCATGTAACTTTGATCTCCTAGCATGGCTTCAAATCCTAAGCAATATGGTAGATCAATGATGATTTCTAAGCAAGATCTAAAATGAAATTTGGAAATATGGCTTACCACAGCTCTTGGGTTAATAATGTAGATCTAGTTATCCATAGATCTAGATTTGACTAGCTCCTCTATAATTCAACAATGTTTTCCTCCTAGCTTTATCTCCCAAATGTCAGAAAGGCAATTTGAAAGGTTTCTCTCAAGGATAAGGTAACATTTTAAGCATTTTTTTCTCACAAACTTTAGGTTTAATATGTATGCCATTGATTCATGTAAATGGACTATGATTGAACAACATCATTTAGAATGTTCATATTAGCATAAATCATATCCATTTTCATCTCTTAAATAGGAATCAATAATCTCTTTAACAACAATAACTTTTCATTTATACTTATATTTAGCTTGTCTAGTTTCCTTATTTTTACTCATAATATTTTTAATTAATGCTTCCTCAATATTTTCCTCTATAATCTTTAATGTAGTTGTAAATTTTTCATCTATAGAATCCTTTTTCTTTTCAACCTTTGTTGCAATGTCATTAATAGATTTTTAAATTGGAAAGGTCTTCCTTTGAATCACATCTTCCATTGATTCTTCCATTTAGGTCTCACATACCCTAGCATCTCTTTTTCGAAGAGAATAATCTCTAGTATATTCTATTCCAAATTCTCTCTTTCTTAACTCTTCTTCTTCCTTAGTGACATATTCTAGTAACCTTTGTATATGATGACATCTTATTTTTGATAATTTGTGAGCATAAACTCTAAGGGTCTCTCTAGTCTTCTTTCTTAACCTATCAATTATGTGTCTCAATTATTCAATTTAAGAAAATTCATAGTTTAGGTATTGATGTAATATTGAATACTATCTATCCATTGCCACATTAAGGAATTCATGATCCTCCTACTTGCATCCTTTGATTTTCTTTCTCAATTTAGATACTCTTGAGTATGTCTAGTACTCGTTGAACAATTCTAGCATCTTAATTCACCTTCAAATAGACTCTAGTTTCAATGATCGATACTAGATTTTTCTTCTTTGATAAATTTTCATGAAAATAACTTAATTTTTTGCCACTCATTCTCAATATTCTGTAGTGTAGAAACATCTTGGTAGACCTCATGATGCTATTAAGGATCTACATTATATCATTGAAATTTGGAAATGTTATTCATGTCTAGACACTTGATGTGAAAATTCCTTTGATGTATTATTGAAATATGAAAAATATCATTAATATTTATCAGGCTTCTTATGATTAATAGGGGTTCATCATAATCATTAGGTTATCATATCAATCATAGTAGTGATGGCGTCTTTGATGCTCTTCTTCATATCTTCTCTTATGTCTATACTCATGTTCCCTTTCTTCTCCTCTTCTACTTTCATTTCCATCATGATGCTTTCTTCTTTCTGTGTGTCTACTATAATCTCTTCTTCTTTTAGTGTTAGGTATTCACTATAGATTGCTTTATGATGTGCCTTCTTCATTTCTACTTTCTCCATTGAGTGTGATGAAGAAGATGGAGAACTTGGAGAACAATGTTTGTTGGTTCTCTTACTCTGGTTACTTATTTCTTCCATTTTGAATCTACAAGAGATCCTTAGACTTAGGCCCCTTCTTGTTTTGAGGTCTACTCCATCCCTTGTAGGAGTTTCTGCTAAGGTGGAGCCCAGTTTTTGTTGTACAAAATATTTAGCATACAAAATAGATGGATGTGAATGAGAATGATAGTAGTGAGACTTTTTATCTTTATACTTTAAATCTTCTTTTCATAGATTTTGACTACTTGAGATGCTCATTTTTATTTTTTCTATTTAGATGTTGCTTTCATAAAAGCATCTCTCCTAATCTAGACTTATGTTGGCTAATAGGATCTAGTAATATTCTTTGTGACCTAATAGCCTCCATGGATATAACTAAGACTTGATCTAAGAATTGTTGCTACTTGAAGCATGAATGGAGTTAAATACTTTCATAGTAATATAATTTTATTTTGTAAATCTCTCAATATGAATTGTTCATCTTAATGAAAGATAAATGTGGATAAGGATAATATGGATTCGCATGAGCATAGGAGATCCTAGTTTACATTATTCCATTTCAATTTTTTTTATTGTGAATCTTATCATTTATTTTAATAATATCACTAATAGACAGGGAATTAACTTTGTGTGTTGTAGCCATGTTGATCTATTATTACTCAAGTGTGTGTTTAGGAATTGTTATATGTTTGGAAGATAAATCTTTAAAAGTGTTGACATAACAAACTCTTAATAAAATCAACTAACTAGTATACCTTGATAGCATCTTGAACAATGATACGAATGATGAGTAATGAGAGTTGCCAATGCCCAACCAGAGAAGTCACCAGTGTATGTAAGTGATCAAATCATAATCCATGGATGGAATAATCTTGTTATACTAGCTTTTTGATAATGAGTCCATAATCATTACTTTCCTACCTATGTTAGTGAAACTTGACATGCATTATTTAACTCTTGGTAAGGTATTGAATGAATGATATTGATCAGCTCTTAAAATGCTAAGGTAAAACATAGTAGAATGAATGTAAGATGCATTAAGTAAGGAATAGCCTAAATAAATCATTAACTAGCCTAGTGGTAACAAGCATCCATTCTTGATCTTTCATACATGCCTTGGGGTAGAATAACTACCACTAGGATTACCAAGTAACTTTGTTGTTAAGTAAATCAAGTAAAGCTACTATTTGGATGCTAGAAAATTTTACATTAGTGTTCAAAATTAGGTGTACTTATTCCATCAACACTAATGAACATGGAAAAAGTAAATGATATAGTAAAAGTAAATAACATTGGGAAAGTAAATCTAATCTAATTAAAATGCTGCAATGATAAAGAACAATCTTGATCTTTATTACCAAACATAGAATGCATGTAGGAACACCTACTTGAATAAAGATGTTGTACAACTATTAATCACCACATTGTGTACACTCACAACTATCTCTAAAATCACAAAAATAAATTGTAAGAGTTTGGTTACATAATGGACCAAAAGGTGAGTTTGACATGATGGTGGGCTTGTATATATAGGCATGACCTTAGCCTACTATATCATATCTTTGACATCATAGCATGAGCTACGATATTATATTTATGACATCATAGATATGATATCACAAGCATGTGAAAAAAATCAAATTATCACTATAGCACAAGACAAATTTAATTGATAGCACCTAATAATTGACTAGAGACAACTAATTTGTCTATCAATAGTAGCAATTTTTAGTGATAAGAAAGTCACTACTTATCAATCTACATCCCCAATGTGAGTTCCAATAATGACATTAGATTCAAAAAAATTTAAGATTTCACATGCAATTTGATACATGTTTCATGTGTTTAGGATAGATTTTGATTTATGCTTTAGTTTGTCTTTTATGCTCTATGATATGATATGGTACTATGTTTATATGTATGAATATGTAGTTAATATCTATGCTATATGTTTAGTAGTTTTGTTAATAGAGATAAATATTGCTATTCCCACTAAACTTTCTAGCAAGATGTCTCTTTAAATAGTTTTTAAACATTTAAAACTTATGATTTCTTAGCTAAACCACTTCCAAGTTTTAAGAGATCCCTAAGAAGGATGAGATTATTGACTAATTCTTTATTTTTTTGAGGAAAGACTTGTAAAGGAAGATGTGTGCTTTGTTGGCTATGCTTATTTACAAACATAAAAAAAACTTGACATACTTGTAAGCTAAGCTAGAATAAAGAATGAGGCACTTGAAAGCTCCAAGGAGAGTTTGTTATTTAGTAAGAGATTGTGTTGGATGTCTCAAGCAATCATGGGAAGTTCTAGATGATGATGTACTTAACAAGATTAAGGCAAGTTTCAAGTGAAGATTTAAAGCTTGAAGCCTCATTGCTACTTATGATTGAATGTTTTGTTCAAGTTGGAACATCAAGACAAAATTATTCTTTACCTTAGGTTAGAAATCCTATCTAGGATGAATGTTCAACTAAGACTAACCAATGCACATATTAGATACCCCAAGCTAGGATAAATGTCCCACCCAAAAGCAACTACATATAGTGGATGTTGCTACTCAAGCTAGATGTCCCAACAAAGGACTTAGGCATAGTGTAGATGTCTACATACCTTTGACTTTCTAACTAGCACTTTTAAGTAAAAAATAAATAAAATCAAAAGTCGAGTGCAAGCTATTGGTTAGCTTGTTGCCTCATAAGATTTGCACCCCAAAGTACTAGTTCCAAAGCCTAGTACTAACATTGCCCTTGCTTAAATACATGTTCCAATATAAATAATATAATCAAAATTATCTTTAAAAAATAAAAAGTAATAAAGGCTATGCTAGCCATAATTGAAAAATCACATTGGAAAATTGGTGGTCCTGTTTACAAATTGGATCTCAAAAATCTGAACAAATTAATGTAAAATGGTCAATATTAGCAAAATAGAGCACTTATATCCACCAACATTGGTAGATGCATTTTCCAATTTTTTTCATTTTAGTTAGAGTGGAAAGTCAAATATAGAAATTTTAGTTTTGTGTTGGCATCTGAATTAGTAATAAACAATATAGTAAACTTAAAAAATCAATAAAAATATAATACTATTTATTAGATAATACTATTTATTAGATTAAATGTCCGTAGATCTGGCCACTAATCGCAGATTTCTCAACGTATGATGCTAACTTGGATGCATGTTCTAAGAATAAGTAACGGAATCAACAATAAAAAGTGAAAGGTCGATTCTTCTTGTTTGATCACTCTAGTTTCACCGAGAGGGATTGAGGAAAGTTCGGAATTCTTGTTGTTTGCCCACTTTAGTTCGACTCAGAGTGATCAAGGAAAGTTCAGTAGTGCTGTGAAACTGATCAGCTACAAAAGGAAATGAGAGTAAAAAAGAAGAGGTTAAGTCTGTTCAATTTTTGTCGTCTCTACCTTACACACGCTGTTGCTTCTCTGGGACTTGCATCCGGCTTCAGGCAGGCTTCGAAGGCAAGCGCTGAAAAGAAAGCTTGGGAGCTACACCATAATCGATTCATCACATTTCCCGAGTTGTTTGAGTGCTGTAAAATTATTATTTGAGCTCTTCATTATTTTATAACACTTCATTGCATCTAGGGTTTTGCATGTTTCTTTGGTTTCTGAGCATTTAAAGCATTTGTTGCTTCTGGCAACTCGAAGTAAGTTGTATAGCTAATTCCAAAAATTATCCTGTCTACTTCTTGGGATGTCAAAGAAGGTTTTTAGCATTAAGATTCATAATTTTTTTGTGACATAATCGTATAGGCATGATAGGATACGATGTGCTGACATTAAATGCTGCTTTTATTTCACAGTTTTAAGCAGATGTGACTTACCGGAGATGACACATGCTTACTGCTAAGGAATAATACGGAATAATACATTTGGGAATAAGCTCATTTCAACGATCGCCTTGTTGGATGATAATAGTAGTGACATTCTTAATCCTGAATGGGATCTGTGTCTTGATGTTACATAGAAGAAGCAATCATTTGACTGTATCATTACCAACTTCTAATTGAATCCAAATAATTTACAAAACTGAACACATATCCCAACCGGAGATCAGTTGTCAGCAAACTATGGGATACCCCATTGTTTCCATCGTAGCGCTCTAGATGGACCATCCTAAATTGCTAGCGAGGAAATGACAGGATTGATGGTTGATTCCCTTGACTGGATTCTGTTGCATCAAGGTTGTTATTCAAATACAGAAATGCAGGCAACGTTGGATTTGGTAATTCGATTAAGTTACTTGAGAGCATGAGCACCACGGCGGACATGGGAGGCCTTAAACAGGGATCTGATTGCACGCATAACAGTCCCAAATGAACACACCTGCTCACTTGTTCATATTCACATGTGGATCTTATGCTCTCATCGATTACGTTCAGAACATGCCCTTCTTGAAATGATTTCCATGCCTAAATCCAAAGAACAATCAAGTCGTGTCAAAAATTACGGAAAGTGAAGTTGAATTATGCATGGAACAGTCACTCTTGATTTTACCACTTCTAAGATGCCGCCTTCACATTGGTCAATATCCGTATTCTTTCTTGCCTGGATAATTTCCATCACAAGAACACCAAAACTATAGACATCTACCTTTCTTGATAACTGACCATGCATTGCGTATTCTGGTGCCATGTATCCACTGAATAAAAGAAAAATTTTCATTTCACTTGTACATAGAAAATAATCAAATATACAACTATGAAACATAATTCATTAATATGCTTACTAGGTTCCAGCGACTCTCGTGTGAAAAGAAGTTTCAGTTTCTGTAGATAGCTTTGCTAAACCAAAGTCTGAAATCTTGGGGTTGAATTTGTCATCCAGCAGAATGTTGGCTGCTTTAATATCTTGATGAATGATTTTTAGTTTCGAATCTTCGTGCAAGTACAAAAGCCCCTTAGCAATCCCAAGGATTATGTTAAAACGCTCGGGCCAGTTAAGGCACACTTTCTTGTTCAAATCTGACACACATCAAATCGTTGGAAAAAGCTTTATGTTACACCAGTTACATATCAACATTAGAGAGTTGTAAAACTAAAACACACTCACCGAAGATGATTTTATCAAGGCTACCGTTGGAGAGATACTCGTAAACAAGGATTCTCTGGCTTCCCTCAACACAACAACCTAATAGATTGACAAGGTTTTTATGTTGAACGTTCACAAGCAGCTTGATTTCATTAGTAAATTCATTTTTCCCTTGCAAAGATTGTAAGGAAAACTTTTTCACTGCTACGTCGGTTCCGTTAGGGAGGGTTCCCTGTAAGAAACAACAGAAATCAGGTCAGGGTTAAATATATAATCCTAAATATTACACGTCTAAGTAAGAATGTCTTGGAAAACCTTGTAAACTTTCCCAAAACCGCCTTCCCCGAGTTTAAGATCTTCATGAAAGTCCTTGGTAGCATTATTCATCACTTCGGCACTAAAATAAATGGGATCAACCTCACGCGTGAGAATATCCTCTGAACCCCCTGCATTTGTAGGCGATTCGTCTGCATTGACAGTTTGACACAGAAAACGTTCAGGATCAAATCTTGTTTAAGGGGAAAGTTCAGAAGATTAACGAGGATCTATGTTCAGTCACCGCGTTGAGGCTGGTTGGTCGATCTTTTTCTTCTTGCAACCCATAGAAAGCACGCTAAAATAAGCAGCACAAAAACTGGGTCTAAAGTAGATTGCAAAATCACTACTAAGTCGTGGTGATGACTCGTTGATCCACCTACACAAAGGTTAACAAAAATCGAACACGGCTTTTCAGGACACCATGACGCTCCATTTTATAAAAGAAAAGAAAAGCCCAGAAATACATAGCATGTTGACATAAAATGAAGCATTTTAAAACTTAAAAGCGGACAGGTCGTGCATCACAGCTAAATAACTAACGGTATACAGGTTTAAATGAAAATAAAAAGAAAAAAAAAACTTCAACTTACAGTCTTACAGGAAGATAAAACCTGGAAAATATACCAATGACATTCGTTGAAAACTGTTCAATAAATACTTTACAATTTCCTTTTACCTGGAAGAGGATAGGACGGAGAAGCAGTTTTATGAGGAGGAGGATGGTTACTGTTATGATGAGGGGGAGGAGGGTGAATTGCAGGGGCTGCAAAAAGTGGCCAGGTTTGAAATTCAACATTGCAGCTTTTCAAGGTAGAATAGCCTCCTTGCTTGCCTCTTGTAAAATTAAAAAGGTATTGGAGAGCATGATCCAAGCAAACCCTACAATCATCCATGCAAATGTCTTGCCAACACTGAACCATTCCATAAATTTCAGGGATTCCCGCTGCAGTGGAGCCTGAGGCATAATACCGGATACCTCCCTTAGTGGAGGTTGCTTCCACAGACAGATTGGTGAGCAGCTGCTTCTTGGATTTGTCAAAGCTCTCAGGATCTGAAACACTAATATTCTTAACATCTTGAGCCGACAAAGGAGTAAGGTCACATCGGCGCGAGAAATTGTACATCTCAAATCGCATAAAGCAGGTCCAGTCGTACCAAATTGCGGATCCTGCGCTGTGGCTGCACTCCTGTTGAATGTTTCTGAGGGCATTCCTGGAGCAGTGGGAACACTCAGCTGCTGTCTTATCTCCTCTGCATTGGAATACACCATAGACTGTATTTTTACCCTCTCCAACTACCGACATGTTGAATGCTGCAGCTTGTGATGATGCCTTCAGCAGATTATCCAGCAGAGTGTCTATGTTTTCGGCTAACTGAGTGCCCTCTGTGTAATTGTTTTTGTTGCAAACTGGGTTTTCGTAACTGCAACAGACCCCCAAGCAGCAACAGCCGAAGATTGTGATGATGAAAACAGAGACAGATAAGCTGTAACCGTTATTAGTGCTCCCCATTTGCGTTTCGTGGCTTGCTAGAAATGTAAATCTTAAATGTAGGATACGTTTCCAAACGAAGGTGGTTTAATATAACAAGTTGCGGGATTGGAATAATGGTGGAAGTCTGAGGAAACATTTTCAGTCGCCCATGCAAAGCTTGGTTGAAAGTTCCAAGAATTGACTGGGAACTTTAAATGAATGGCAGTACCGACTTTCTCGTTAAAACAGGACCAGCCGAAATCGAGGATCTACAATTCCGCGTTCTCGTTGACAATATATCATTACACAGCACATGCAGGTTGAAATTTTCAGCCTTCGTTAACCTATCATAATATACAGTACCTTGACTTTTCAATTTCCTTGTATACTCGGTTCGTAGACTGTTGTGTCTTTTCACATTGACCTCATTCCGTGTGTCTTTCGATTTTGTAAAAAAATTGGACTTTTTTTTATTGCAAGTGGCAATTATTATATTTCATTCCGTGTTCACATGGAATTGGGAGAACTTAAGATATTCCCGTTGTTTTCTGGCCTGGCTCAACTAGAGAAGCAGCGCTTGAACGTGGTCGTGAAAATCAATGATTAAAAAGTCGGAAAATCAATGATTAAAAAGTGGGAAAAATTCTCGACACCGTTTCAAAAGTGCTTTGGAAAAATTGTGCAACTCCCATGGGTCACCAAAAAGCTCGGCCCATTTTAAAAATACATTAAAATATAGCAATGCTTTTAATTTTAAGCATTAAATGTTTTTGATTGAGAGAAAATGACTTCTACTAAAATCTTTTTCTTTTTTATTCTTTGAGAGGAGTAAAAGTCTCACCTTCTAATCTATTAACAAGCCTTAAAATCAATATGCAAGTTGCAATACCGTTATAATTAAAAACTATAATTTGCAATTTCAATACAATTACAATAAAAAACTATAATTTGTAATTTCAACAACCAAGTCCCCCCAAAAATAGATGGGATGCAAAGAAGGCAAACATAACAACTCTAGAATGTTTTATCAAGTTCTTAAGACAGGTGTTTTCAGTTTGGTACCAGATTTTATTAAGGTTGTTCATTTTGTTTTGTTGTTTTTTTTCTAATGACTTAAATATTATTTATTTTAAATTTAATTTGAATTACATATTAATCAGAATTTGGTTGGATTTATGCTATTAATCTGCAAAAATTAGAAAAAATCTGAAAGATTTGAAACAGGAGTCAAACCGAATTGTCATCTAAATCCAACCGGCAATTAATCTCAAAAGTGCTCCTTAAAAAATCATTTATGAAAATAATTACGTAAAATCATCCATGTAATATGGCCTGGAGACATGATTCATGATTTGAAATCATGTCTGAAATCTTTCCGCAGACAAAACTAAACCGTTAATGAGGGGCTTTGAAAAATGCATAACAGTCAATTCAACGAAGGAACGACGGCCTAATGTGCTTGTGAAAGGTCATGGGTCTATGGAAAACACATATAAAGTGCTTGAGAATTGCTTCCATGAATATTGAAGGTGTTCAAAGCGTGGGTCCATTTACCATCTTAGTATAATGGTTTTTTGAAAAACAGTGTGCTGTGGATTTTTTCTCTGCACTGGTATTGCCAAAATGGAAAACAATTAGGAAAGATGAGAATAGGGTGTCAAACCAATGGATTTGTCGGTAAAATGTTTCACGGTTGTTGACGCCAGATCCACTTGGGATGTTCTTTTCTTTACGAGATGGGTACAAAAATTTCTAAGGATAAATTAGATCAACTGTGTTGCAGCAGGATAAAACTTGAAATGCTAGTTATTTTGATCGAGAAGGCTGGAGTCATGCAGAATAAATTAGTCATAAAGTTGGACGTAGAGATGAACTTTTTCACAGCTGTAAGGAAAATAAATAACTATTGTCATAATGTTGGTAGAAAGATAAACTTTGATACAAAAATTATTATTATTTGGTTTTATGCTAAAAATCAATTATAAGGAAATCACTTCTAAGTTTTTATTAATTTCAAAAAAGAAAAAAAAAAGATTTTCATGGCCAAATATTAAATATATTTCATAAATATATACCTACACAAGTCTTAGGATCAATTATTTAGGGCAATTTTGACCTAGAGGCCAACTATAGGTGAGCCAAAAGGACCTTGTTTGGTCTACAATAAATAATTTTGTGGGGGTCATAATGCCAAGTCAGAACTTACTTGTCACTTTAAATAATGTAAATTGGTCTTAAGACCAAAGAGGATGTGAGGGGAGTTTTCTTGTTACAATAAATCATAAAGAATTTATGTTATCAATAGTTGGGAAACATAACCAAATCTTAAAGTTCTAGTTTGGGACTTCTAGCAAATTCTTTGCGTGGTTTGTCAAGCTTAAGGATTTTTTATAGGGTTATTGCAGCAAAAACACTTTAGATGAATAATGTGAAGATGAAAAATTCTAAAAGGTTTTATACGAGTGATTTAGACTATCTTTGAATGTTATGCAATTAATGTTTTACATTCTCACTATTTTTCCAAAATCTTTTTCCTAGTCAAACTGGCCAATTTTGAAATAGTTGAGAAATCATTGGATCTTAACATTTTTATAGATCAATCTAATACTTTTATTGCTTAGGAATGAAAAGTGGATTTTGATCCCTATTCTTTTGATTACTTAAAAATTATTTACTAGATTGAATTAGAAAATCTTCCTCTTATTTTTCAATGTTTTGAAAGCAAGATTGTTGGTAGCCTTAGCACAATCTTAAAGATAGAGTCAAAAACATTACTAGATGGTGTGTAGCATGCACGTTATTTTATAGAGATTGATTTAAGGCAGAGAAAGAATTAAAAGTCAATGTTAGTAATCAATATTTTTTCAAGAAAATTAGATACTATAATTTGCAAGGATGTTACAACTATTGTGATTGTGAAAGTCACATTGTTGAAATCTATTCTATTTTGAATAAAAAGGTTGTTCATGAAAAAAATAAATAGCAATATTCAAAAAAGATAAATAATGGCAATTTTTAGTAGACACATATGAAATTGTTTTTAACAAATTCTCAACCTTTTACTAATCCTTTTAATTCTAAAGGTGTAAGTAAACTCTTAATATCCAAAGAGGATTCATTTTTAAGGAAAAAAATTTTAGTATAGAACAAAATTGAAAATACTAATGTAGATAGATTTCACTTAGTGCAATACATAAAGAAGAGGCCTATAGATACTACTTTCAATTTAAAATCCCCAAAGGTATCTCCTCTCTCTACTTCTACTATTGTTTCAAATGTTTTTTTTATCAAACAATATTTTTTCACTTATTAATAACATGGATTGTGAGACAAATGCTAAGCTTAAAAAATTAAGGATGGATGCATTGCCCCCCACATCTTTGTGTTAGTTTTACCATGAAATGTTTAGGGCCTTTATAATAGGTCATGAGAAAAGATTATCGAGGAGTATCTTTCATGTTGGCATGTATCTTCAAATTTTATTTTCTTGCAAGAAATTTAAATTTTAGTGCATGATATTAGTTTCATTAGTAAATTCATTTTAAAAAATTGTATTGTTTTTTTAGCCAGTCATGAAGTTAATAAAGAAGGGGTTGCTATTCTTATTAATAAAAATTGCATTAAAAAAAGTTTTAAATTCTAGTTTTAACAACCTTGAAAGAGTTTTTTGGATTACTTATCATAGTGAAAAAGAAGAGTTTCAACTCTATAATATTTATGCTTCTAATAATTCAAAAGATAGATAAGAGGTTTGGAAATATCTTCTATTTTGTTTCAAGGTTTTTGGATTATTGGAGGTGATTTCAATATGGTTGAAAGTCATTGGGATAAACTTGGTAGTCTTTCTCTTAATATGCTATTGGTAACTACTTTGGACTACAATTGTTCCCTTATTAGTTTCCTAGCAACAAGAAATTTGTGGTGGGTGAAAGCTCTATTTAACACCAACATTAATCTCGTCCTCATGATAAAAATCATAAGGGTGAGGGTTCTTTTGAAACTCAAGTTTAGGTGTTTATTGGTCTTTAGAACCACCAAGGCTTGGATACCTCAAAACGAACTCAATCGTTATAAATAAACTGTGTTTTGGATTAACATAAGTTCTATATATCACAATATTATGTCTAGATTGTTCTAATAGTTAATTGTACCTTTAATGAAGAAGATTTAGCCACTTTTTACACTATTTGGCAAGTAAGAAATTTCTAGATATTAGAGCTACTTAGTCTATATAATCTTGATCATTTGCTACTTATACTAGTTTATCTTTTACCTATTGCTTAAGTGAAATTGATAAATCTATTACTAGATTTCCCTGGAGAAAAATTCTACAATAAATACTAGAAAACAAAGCAAGATTCAATGGATTTCAAAAGTATGACAATAAAATTGCATAAAATCTTAAGCATTAATATGAGCTATTATTGACATGAGTAAACACTTTGAAAAATAAAGTTATTCAAGTCAATCAAAAATACCAAATATTGCTAAATACTTAGCTCAAACAAGCAATTTATCAATTTCAAGAAATGAATTGTAAATCACAATATAATGCAATTGCTATCTAAGAAACTTTGATAAAGTAGAGACAATAAAAAAAGGACTCATTGAATAGAAGCAAATGAGCTGAATCAAATTGAACTTTAAAAGATCATTGTACAATAGTTAAATGTTCCTCCTTTCCTCTTCCCAAGATGATTCTCCATAAATCTTCTCTAGGCTTTATATAATGGCCCCTAGAAGTTATAGCCATTATAAAAATTTTAAAACTATAGTTGCTTGATGTTCTATTTATATTTATATAAATAGTTAAATAACTATTTAGCTTTTAAACAAATCCTTCTTATACTTTGAATATTGAAACCTTTCATTGATGCCTACTATGTTAGTTTTCCATCATTAAGAAGGACTTTAATGACCTAATTTATTATATTCAGTTCTAAGCTCTTAAGCCCCTTAAGCACATCTTCAGTGTGTGACCTTCCTAAATTTGATTCTATTATGAAGTTGATTAATTTTGTTAGTGCAACTCTCACATTTGAACAAGCTTTTTCCAAATCTAGCTTTTTTTTAGTAGTTTCACTCATGATTCTAGTAACTACCATCATCATTATATCTAGAAAGCCTTGTTTGTATTGTGTTAGTACATTCCTTTTTGCTCTAGCTATATCATATAGCTTTTGGCCTCTTCTCTCCATCTCCAGAAAAATAGCTTGTTTGCTCTTCATTCCCCTAATTTCTTCCTAAGTTTTTCATATCCATTCTCTATTGTAATTAACCTTTACAATTACATCTTTGAAATTTGGTTAAGCTAAGTATGAATAATTTAGGGCCTTCCTCTTTTTTGGCTTGCTTCAATTCAAAGTTGGTAATAACCAATCTCTCCTCTATTTAAGCNGTGTGTGAACCCCAATGGGGTGAGTATGGACCAGTTCCAATATTTCCAACATGCAAGGATCCTCAACCTTCATTTATTAATCCTTGGATACAATCTAACAGTCCCAAATATCATAGTGGGTTAACTTGTTATCCAAGAACTACGTTGTATAAAGTGCCCCACTATGCTTATTATAATCAAGTGTGTGAAGCCCAATTGAGTAAATATGACCAAGCTAGAATACTTTCAAAAAGAAAGGATTCCAGTCGTCATTTATTAGTCCTTGGCATCCTCAACCGTTTAGCTATGAGGGATACCCCCCATTCTACTATTAAGTAGGATTAATAAATGTTTTTCATTTTCTTTAATTTTTTAACTTTTTGTTTTTCAGTTTTTCATTTTTCAACTTTTTGTTTTTGTCTTTTTAT
>MNCI01002538.1:489452-518109 GCA_015680685.1 Gnetum montanum | reverse complement strand
CATCATCATTATATCTAGAAAGCCTTGTTTGTATTGTGTTAGTACATTCCTTTTTGCTCTAGCTATATCATATAGCTTTTGGCCTCTTCTCTCCATCTCCAGAAAAATAGCTTGTTTGCTCTTCATTCCCCTAATTTCTTCCTAAGTTTTTCATATCCATTCTCTATTGTAATTAACCTTTACAATTACATCTTTGGTTAAGCTAAGTATGAATAATTTAGGGCCTTCCCCTTTTTGGCTTTCTTCAATTAAAGGTTGGTGATAACCAATCTCTCCTCTATTTAAGTTGCCTCATGTTCTTTATTTTCTAGCAATGATTCCTTGATGGTTATCATTTCTTTTAGTTGTTCATTTTATTCTCTTAAGCTTTTCATCTTCTATGGTAGCTTGGATGTCTCTTGTTAATTTTGCACAATAAATTTTTTCAGTTTAGCTATTTGACCATTATCTATGTGTTCCATATCCTTAGTCAAAGTAGCTATTGTATATGATATCTCTTTATGTGACATCACAAGCTTTGGCTTCTCCGTTTACGGATCATCCTCCTTATATTAAAAGATGATACTAGCTTCTATGTCAAGTTTGGTATGAAGCTTCTAGATTAATATGATTCTACCTTATTTCTTTTTAATCTTAAATGATCATGTTGCTCCTTTCATTAAATATTCCAAATGAAAACTTAGAATAGTAAGGGCATATGATGAGGTTTCTTCCTTATTTTGTTGTTGCTGTTGTAGCTTTAGCTCTATCAATTTTACTGTTCTAGTAGCTACTGATGTAGCTATAGCTCTATTAATTTTTTTTATTCTAATAGCTACTACTATTGCTGCTCTTTCAACTTTTTCTCTTGTAGTTGCTACTGTAATTATTGTTGTTCCTTCTTAGCCCTAGCTTGTTCAACTTTGGCCTTTCTCATGGTTCTTATTCTGGCATATTTAGCTCCATCAAGGGGAAACCTCTCATCATGCATGCTATTCTTTGGCTCTAGGAGGTTTTAAGAAAAATAATTTTCTTCCATTATAGCTAGGTGATTTTTTGAGAAATTTATAGCCAAAGGGTGATCTTTATTCTCCATCCATCTACATACTTCAATAACTAGGGCATCATAGGTTGCAATCAATAACTTCATTGATAGGATTTTTTTCAACTATTGTGGAGCTTCCTCTTTGGCCTAATTGACCTCTTTGTTAGTAGCTTTGAAATAGACTACATTGGTATCATCTAGCTAATGAAACTTTCTAGTCTTGATAGTGGAGTATATTCGCTTCTAAGCTTCAGGAAAGTTACATTGCTCCATATATCTCCTAGCCATAGCTCTGAAATGCTAAAAATTAATGAATTTCCAAAATTCATATTTAAGGTATAAAACCTTCTTATGCTTGTAAACAAATAAGGGGTCACAAATCTTGGTATCTTGAAAGGATTTCCCTCAAATCTTGCTATGAGGATCTCGGTGTAATGAGAATGAAGAAAGAAAGCTTCATGGCATTTTCCCCTTATTTCATTAACAACCTACTAGTTGATCCTTGGAAGAAAAGCTCCTAAAATCAACTTTATTAGGTGAGGGTAAATACAATTCATCAAAAATTCCAAATCCTATGCATTGAAGTAGCTCCTCTAGTAAATGATTGGAAATAAGTCATAGCAAGGATCCTCTAGGCAAGCTCTTCTTTGCAATGCATAGCTTACAAAAATTAGAGCTATTCTCTTAGGCTTAGAAAATGGTTTAACAAAAATGAGCTAAGGCTTAATTGAAACCCTTGCTCATGAATCTCAAATCGATTCTGTTGTAGCACATTATTCATATATTATATAGGAAAGAAATGCCTTTTATTTTCTAAAGATATCTAGGCCTAGACATGGTAATCAACAATAGTATTGACCTCATAGCCAGGACAAAAATTAAAAGTAGAAAGAAATATTTTATGGGGAAGCCTAAGCTCCAAACATTTGGAAATGGTATTTTTGTACCACTAGACCTTTTCTAAATAGCTATTGGTAGCTTGATGCTCCTTTTGGATTTATGATGATTTTAGAATTTATTGCTGAGTACATCCTCATTATACTATCGAGCTTCTATTTCAGTAATAACTAGCTCAATTATCCCATAGAGCTCATATGCCTTTTTAACACTAATGTTAATAAAGTGCTCGATGTTACTCCTAAACTGCATTTTTCCCTTCTCATAAATTGTCTTTACTATCAAGTGATTTAGGATATCCCTTATTATGTTTACCCTAAGATTGAAACCAAGCTTATGTAGCCCTATTTTCTCATAAATTTCTCACCATTCCTACATTGATTTTGTAGATTGGAGGCCTAATTTCTTTACAAAATCATGGTCTTCATTAAAATTAAATAGGTCTACCTCTTCTACTTCTAGCTTCATGCATGGCACATCAATCCATTGATGGACTTGATAGCTGTTCAATTCAATTGTTGTAAGTAATTATAGAAAGCAAAGGTATATAGATCCTGAAACTTTTGGAGATCCTCTTTCTTCTCTTTATTCAACGTCTTGGCTATTTTCATGAGGATTTTGAAGCTTTTATACACTCTTCAATGGTTTCTCTATCCCTATTCTAAGCTCCAGCTTAATTCTTAACTCTACTTCAACTCTGAGCTTTGTTTGTTAATAGCTTTATGTTTGAAGTCTATCCAGATCTTGCTTATTAATGTTTATAACTTTGTTCTTTAATTTGCTATCTTTAGATACTTGTCATTTTATTATGAACCATTACCATTAGTGATAAGCTACTTATTAATATTAATATTATAATTATTGAAAAATGAGGTATTAGCTTAATGATAAGAGTCTTTGCTTTTTAATCCTAAGTCATAGGCATGATTCTACTAGGTAGCAATAATTTGTATCTTTTNTATATATAAAAGTTATAAATTCTTAAAAAATTCCATCAAAGAAATTATGAACTTACAATTTCATTATTAGATAAGGATGAATTTGTCGTATCAATACTTCATGTAGTAAAGTTAAAAATGTATATAGAAGCTTTTATTTCCTTTAGTTTCTCTACTTGAGTAGTAAAGTTAAAAACATATATAGAAGCTTCTATCTCCTTAAGTTTCTCTATTGATGCAATATAAATTTAAAAAAAAAATTGTAAAAGATATTAAAAAATTTTACTTTCAGTTTCAGTTTCATTTTCAAATAAGAATGAATTTATCATATCAGTACTTTATGTAGTAAAGTTATATATATATATATATATATAGAAGCTTCTATCTCCTTTAGTTTCTCTGCTATGACTTATTTTTTATCTATCATCAAATTTAGATTGGTTTTTCTATCCTTCACTTTTTTTATTTTTTCCTATTATTAAATTTAACATATTTTTTCTCTTCTTACGTTTAGTTTAATTTTTACATATACTTAATATATTTTTTATTTGGTTAAATTCATTTTCCTTGAGTAAAAAAAGATATACATTAATAAAAATTTCCTTCATGATACAAAAAAGTTACAAAAATTAGTAAGATTATAACATGTAATTAGTTGAATATAAGTCTTCTTACTTGCTTGTAATATCAATTGCATTTTGTAGTAAAGAGGATTGCTCTATACAAACAAACATTTATGAGAACTAAATAGTAAAAAAGAAAATCCATATGCTTAATGGGTCAACAAGACGAAAATTTTTCTTCTTAACTTCCTAAAGAATTAATAAAGGATTAAATACTTAGAAACAAAATAACAATAGATTTTTTTTAGATTAGGCATGAAAATCTAGATTCTAATTATGAATTGATTCCTCAAAATGATGGGGCATTAAAACTTGTAATAAATGAAACATAGGTACACCCCAAGATATACAGTCCAATTAGAACTTTATATAAATTAGCATTAGCCATTGGAATTGAACTTATGACTTGGAGCTTCCAAATCAAGTGTCTTACTATTAGGATAATGCTTCATTGTTAATTGATTACTTAAAATGAAAAAAATAGTTTTTAAAATTTCTAATTGATAACTATTCTTACTTTAGGTTGATTTTGAAATGTTTCCAAACTAATGTTTCTTATGTAATAGATTCTAAGTTTTAAATTTACTCATGTGATACATTTTAGTTAAGATAGGAGAAAACTTGTTTGTATAATTATTTTTTTAATATTTAAAATTAAAGTGTTAAATTTTTTTAAAAATTTAACATATATTTACATTAAAAATGAAAATTGAAAAATGAAATAAAATTTCATAATAATAAGAAGTAAAATAATTTTCTTTAAAGAAAAAGAGATTAAATACTTCAAAATTGATCTCTTACTTTAATTACAATGTATGACAAGATATGGTGTATTCACAAGGTAAGATTATATCCCATTGTAATCTATGATAACACATGATGCATTCATGCATTAAATAATAAGTGGTATAAGGCTCTATACTATGCCCAACTACAACTAGCAGGTGTTACTTTTGAATTGGTAGACTTGGGTTCTAACAAATATATGTAAAACTTCCAATATAAAATCAATTACATATGGATGCAAATACAATTGTACATTTTTATGCTTTTCTTTTTTTAAAGCTATTTTGACTTATCTAGTATTAAAAGAAAACTGAAATTAGTCCCTTAATATATAAATTATTTTTTAAAAATAAAATTATTTATTATTCATTGTCAATGAGTATTTTTATTATTATATGTTATAATACATATGTGATATCATGAAGCTTTGAAAGAGAGTTATACAGTAGCATCATAGACTTAAGTTAACGATATAAAAAAAAAAAAGATTTTTTCTAAAGAGATTAACTATAGGGACTATTTTCTTGATATGATAATTAATGTAGAAGTTTAGAAACATAAAGAAAATTTATATATGATCTTTATTAACATAAAAATGTTATGTTTTAGAGATAGCAACAAATACTAAATTTTGAATTTTTTTATATAGATTTCAAAATTTTCATTGATGCTTAAGCTTCTTGATGATGAATTACTTGAGCAATGATAATTATCCTCTAAGATTGTCAAAGAAGTGCTATTGTAGAAATTTTTTATGAACCCAAATATGAAAGCCAAATGTGACATGAAATGATGAATGGAAATGTTGAAACATTGTTGAAGATAGTTAAAGTTAGAATGAATGTGAAAGGAGATAATGGTAGATGAAGAGTAGATGAGAATGTCAAGGGAAATTTGTTCACAATATTTATTTTTAGTTCTAATAAGCATTATAACATAGTATGAACGTTTTATTTATTGAAAATAATTGGTGCCATACTAGGGGATGCTAAAAAGTCATTTTCCATTAATAATAATAAATAAAATTTAAAAATAATCATTAATTAGAGCATACACAAGTGCATCTATCCATCAATTTATAAAATTTTTAAAAATTAATTTTATTTTCTTACTTTAAGTGATGATAAGAATGATACATGACTTCCTTGGTTTCTAAGTTACAAAATAGACTAAAAATAATACTTTCATTACATACTATTATTAACAATTCTTTCTTTAGGGTAGAATACAAGTTTATTATTATTGTTCTCTTGGGTTTATAGTCTTCATGATGGCTATACAATGGCAAAGATACCCATTCCTATAATGTAAAAGAGAAATTAATCAATTTATTATTTGAATTCACATGTATGGATTTAATGTTGTTCTCCTTTACTTCTTGTTTTATGAAGAAGTACTTAATGTCAAATTCTTTAGAATGTTTATAGAGAACATGATTATTTGATAGTTGGATAGCTAAGATGTTATCACTCAAAATTTTTATGGGGAGCTCTACATGAAAGTCTAGATGGGTTATAAATTTTTCAATCAAAAGCATGTGTTGTCTACACTTAGTCATGGTTATGATGTTCACTTCATAAGTTAATATAATCATTAATGTGAGAGATGTCCCATGATGGAGGTTCTACTAGTCTCTTCCCATGGTTTAGGGACCATGGAACACTCTAATGTGCCCTTGAGTAGCACTCAAGTGTTAGAAAATCCATCTAGGCTTGGTGGTACCAAGCTAGTAGTAGGAATCCCTCCTGTTGCATCCCTTTGTAAGTGCTCTTCATACTACCCTTACATGGAGAACTACATGGCCCTGATTCTACTGTGGTTGCAGATATGTAGACAACTAGGATTGGATAGTTTTGGTGTGGTGCCTTGGAAAACCTTATACCAGATCATGAGGTATTTGGGTGAGGTGTCCCTTATACATACATAATCTCCCCTTCCACCGATGATGTCTACACGGTTGCTTTTATACTTGTTTGCTAAGTCCTCATTTGATGTTTAGAGGTTCTCCTTGATATGTATTCTCTTGTTAAGAACTTGTGTCACTCACTCCCTTCCAAGGATTGCTTGCTTGTTTAGAAGCATATTCCCGAGGTCTTCTATCCTAGATCCATTAGATCTTACTACATTCCTTAGGGTGACAGACAATCTCAAGGAAACATTATTACAGGTGGTATCGAAGCATTTTATTGTCATGTTGTGATGAGCGTGTACCCTCCAGTAGTTTTATACTATCAAGGTTCCATATTTATGGTCCTTCTGAATATATATCTTGGTGATATAGGATCATATCCTCATGTTTAAGCTTTTCATTACAAGGCTTATGCTATGGTGTTAGTAGTCCATGTATGTTGTTCTTACTAGAGGATGTATACGATTGCATTGTGGTGTTGTCCTCCATTGATTCACTTGTGGTTGGACTAGTTGTTGTTTTACTTTGATACGGTGGAGGAGAGTTCTATCTATAACTTATAAATTTTTGTTACCCAAGGAGCTCTTACCTATAGTCTCTAGTGGTTTTGTGATTCATCTGATATGAATTGGACCTAGTCTCTACCTTGGTCTCCACCTAGATGACATGTATCAATACATCATCTTTGATTCCACCAATGATGCCTATAGGGTTTCTTTAGTACTTGTTTGCTATGTCCTCTTTCAGAGTTTAGACGTTCTCCTTGATATGTATTCTCTTGTTGAGAAGTTGTGTTTCTCACTCCCTTCCAAGGATTAACTTCTTTTTTAGAGGCATATTCCATAGGTTTTCCACCCTAGATCCATTAGATCTTAGTGCATTCCTTGGGGTGACAGATAGTGTCAAGGAAACATTGTTACAAGTGGGATTAGAGAATTTTGGTGTCATGTTGTCATGAGTGTGTACCCTCTGGTAGTATTATACTATTGAGGTTCCATATTTATGGTCCTTTTGAATATATATCTTGGTTATATAGGATCATATCCTCATGTACTCTTAGAAGAGCTTCCTTATGGTAAGACTCTTAAGATTTTCATTATAGGGATGATGCTATGGTGTTAGCAGTCCATTTATGTTGTTCTTACTAGAGGATGTATATGATTTCATTTTGGTGTTGTCCTCCATTGACTCAGTTGTGGTTGGACTAGTTATGATTTTACTTCGATATGGCAAAGGAGAGTTCTATTTGCAACTTATAAATTTTTGTTGCCCAAAGAGCTCTTACCTCTAGTCTCTAGTGGTTTAGTAGTTCATCTAAGATGAATTGGACCTAGTCTCTACTTCGGTCTCCACCCAAATGACATGTATCAAGATGAAATTGATTGGATTATGTAGGATGTAGTATCATTACACCCCCACTCACCTTAGATACATTGAGTATGTGAATTAAAAATTTGAACATGTTCGTTTCCAAGTACCTCAAGATGGAGGGCCTTTGGACATGTCCTCCTAGTGAGCCTTATTCTGAATGGATCAAGACTATCACTAGTATACTTTGTATGTTTGTGTTTGCAATTGTATATTTTTCTAGTTGTGTAGGCATATCTTCCTTGGTTACATTTTCAAATTTTGCATGCATATCTCTCTTTTCACATCTATTGTTTGTAACACAAAGCTTTGTGCTCTACATTGGGTGATAACTTATTGTTGGGATTGTTGAGAATCCATTTAAGGCCATGTGTGCCATTCCAAGATCAACTTGTTATGGTCCTTATTTTGATAACCTCTTGTGCTTCAGTTATGAATTCCCTTGTTGTGGATCTTTCAAGTGTTGTGTTTTCTTATTTGAGTTGGTTGTGTTGCCCTTGGTTTCATGGCATCACTTCTTTGGTTGGTGATATTTCTTTGGGCATTTTGATTTCGAGACCTTTTATAACAGATCATCCCATTGTTAATTCTTATTAAGACCTCACCTCTTTTGATGAGAATCTTCCCTTGTGGATGCATCCTCTCTAATGTTTCTCTTTGTAGTGAGAATTGGAGCTTTATTGAGACCTATTGTTGACTAGACCTTGGTCTTCCTTCTTATGCTTTAAGTTGAGATAATGATTTTCTTGTGCCCATGCCTCTTGTGAATTTGTTGTGATTTTGATCTTGGTGGGAACCAGTGTTAGTGGTTGGGTACATTTGTTGTTTTTGAATCTTTGAAATTTTGAGAGTGTTCCAGTTCTCTCTCTATTACTGTGCCTCATGATAAATTATTTTGTGTAAGTATATCTAATTAACCCATCAAGTCTTACATGATTGATCTCTTTGTATGTTATTGAGATCTTTCTCTCTATGGTGTTGTGAGATTGATATTTCTCTATTATGTGATCATGCTTGATGGGGTATATGAGGCTAATGTGTTGATAATGTTCCTACTAACTCTTCTATTTCAAGTTACTGTCTTGGCCTTACATGTAGCACATGTACAAAGATGCTAATAGTGGTGACCTTAATTGATTTTGTAAGCACTATGTCTATGGGGAAGATACATGCTCTCAAGGCATTCATGAATTGGTTACATGGTCTTGGAATCCCTACATTTGGTTGTGGATTTATCAGTACCATTACTGTGCTCAAGCAATAGATACATCCTGATTTGTTTACCTCTCAATGCCAGGTGGGCACTAATAGAGGATGATGATCCATCCTAGATGTTACAGATATTGAATTATAAAATGGCATAGAATAATATCCTTGGCCATGCCAAATATTGATGGCCTAGCAAGGGCTAATTCCTTAATTTTCCACTATGGTAGGTGGTGGATTGTCAGATGGTGTTGTATGTTCTTCAATCATTGCATTCATGTCTCGGTTTATTTTCTTTCAATGATAGTCTTGAAATGGATGTAGTACAATAGTTGTCCATGTACATGAAAAGATAGAGATAGGTTTTTCTTAGAATAACATGATGTGGCTTTGGTGTTGCTTCTTGTGGTCTAAACCCTTCAGCTTAGGATGGGCTCGAGTAGCTTGTCCTATAGCCTTCTAGGCTTGGGCAGCATTCACAAATATAATGTATTATACTTACCAAATGTATTCCTACCATTGAGTATATAAGATTGTGATGCATTAAATTTCAACAAATCATGCACATTGAAGTGTTAGATGTTGTTTCTCTATGAGAATCAATGGTCCCCTTATTGTAGGCCTATGCCACACCCTGTGATAAGGCCAAACTTGATGTACGGTGGTATCTTGTGCTTATCCTTGAAGCACCTCCTCTCTATGTATCTAAGTGGCCTCTATTCCCTGATATGAGATATTTTCAAAGCTCTATTACAAATCCTATTGTTCTAAATAGTTTTGTAATAAGGAGGTTAGGGCATGTTCTTACTTATGGTGCTCCCAAATTGATGCTTTGTATTTTGGTGATCTTGGCATGCCTTGATGATATGTTTTTTGATGAAAATTCTTGAGATAGGATAAGTTGTAGAACCTTTCCTTTTGGGATCCTTGACTAGTAGAAATCTTTCATGGGTAATTGATGGTGATATGTAGCCTAAAATTCAAACAAATTAATCTAATAAACTTGATCTTGATAGTAGGTGGTTTGTGGTAGCCATGTAAATTACAATGGTAGACTGAATATTCAAATCAAAGGTGATGTTGTTATGTGTGGTTGCAGGGTAGAGTTAAGCTTTAGGTATCCACACCTAAACTCCTACTCCCATGGTTGGATATTATAATAACTAAAAACATCAATGGCTAGAACACCAAGAGGTTCATGGGCATATAGCCTAACGTTGAGTTTGCATGAGGGCATTTTGGAGGTAGAGATAGGATGCCCTAAATAGTCTTGTCGATCAAACAAGGACTTATTAGATGCAATCAGGGTGTAGTGTTGTTAGTCGCGACATTGATGCAAAATGGTGCTAAGTGTTTAAGTGGTGTTAATGGGGTATAGCATAGTTAGGTTTTTGGAAAAAATGATAGTGCCAACATGTGGAGACTACCACCCTAGCATAGTTTTAGGTGTATCTATGTAATGAAATAGTGAAAAATGCAAATGAAATGCTAAAAATGCAAAGAGAGAGAGAGAGAGAGAAGAAATAGAACACCACCCAAAATGCAGTTGAGTGTAGTTAATACCAAAAGAAGTTAGAATGTATATGATGCACAACAGGCACAGTGGATAGCATAGTCACAATCTTGGAGGTGTTTAGATATGAAGACTAAAGTTTTGTTGGGATGTTTGTGTCTACCAAGTTGGCTATCATAGTGTATTGTGGACTGTGGTAGGCTATGGTGGTCTACAACTTCGTCAATATGCCTTTAGATCTCTCCCAAGCACTCCTTAGATTTGCCAAGTCTTTGGTTTGCTAATTTGTGAACTTTGAAATTTGCCAACACTTCAAATTTTCCAACCTTGAAAACATTGAGGGTGAGGGTATTTATAAGGTTAGGTTTAGCATAAAATGCAAGGTGATTGCCACATGGCAAAGGGGATGGTTAGGACTACACTAAGTATAATCACTATTCATGTGATGTACTACTAGTGTTGTGCCTCACTATGCTTTGCTAGACTCTATGAGACTGTGAAACTGTGACTACACTACCAATTCCATGTGCGTGTGTCAAGAGGACCACAAGGTACCTGGAAAAATGAAATTTTGGAAACTATTCTTTAGGAATATTCTCTCCACTATCTTACAAGGGATAGAGCATAGTTCTAGTTTTCGGGACAGAAGGAGATACCAAAGAGATGCACTTTGCTAACTATGCTTGCTAAAGATGAGTCATAGCTAAGTTGAATGGTGTTGCCATGCTGTGAAGGCCACTTGAGGCTATTCTAGTTGACTATACTTAACTACACTCTAGACTAGGGGAGAGTGTAGTCTCACACTTAGAAAAAATTTGTAGAAGATTGGCCATGTGTTGACTACACTCTTCATTGGAGGCTAACTACACTTCTGATTGGGGGTGAGCATAGTCCTAGCACTTGTCAAAACTTGTGGAAAGTAGCTTCTGATTGACTTTACTTGACTATGCTCTAGGTTGGCGGGGGGGGAGAAGCGTAGTCTCAACACTTCAAAAACTCTATGGAAACTAGGCCTTCATGTTGAGTACACTCTCCACAAGAAGTTGACTATGCTCTAGGGTAGTAGAGAGTATAGTCCTAGCACTTAGAAAACGTTGTAGCAATTGGCTTTGTGGTAACACTTAGAAAAAAAATTATAAAATTGGCCTTTGTGTTGAATATGCTCTCCATTGGAGGCTGACTACACTCTCAACTAGGGTCAAGCGTAGTCTCAACACTTAGCCAAATTTATAGTTGAGACATTGTAGTCCAAGTTTGATGATGTTTCATTGGATCCTTTAAAAGAGTGTCCCCAGAGACATCGACAAAGAACAATAAAACACCACAGTAGGCTTGGCATCCACATCACTCTTTAGTGCAAGGTTGGATGTCACTACAATATTCTCAAGAGTGTTGTGGAAAGTGGTATGCCAAATAGTAGGTGGAAAGTGAGAGAAGGTGTAGGGGATAAAAAGGGGAAGGTAGGATGCAAGTGAGGATATTTTGATGCATGTACCTCATGGTTGATGGTTGCCATGGAACTAGAGTGGATTACCCTTGAACATGGTGACCTCTTGTTGAAGTGCTTATGAGAGAGTCAAGGTGTAGATTCAAGGTTGAGCAGGTTGCAAAATTACTTTGTTGATAGGTTGCTTTGGGATGTGCTTTTTCCCCTTTGCTCTTGTTTTTTTTCTTTTTTGTTGTACCGTGAACCTTCTTTGGGCTCTACACTTTGTTGAATGCTTGCTATGAAGTAAAGTGCTTTCCATTAAGTGAGTTTCATATCACTAGATGGGCTTTGCTTCATCATTGATGAAATTGCATGACATCTATATGACAGGTGTTTTCTCCTCGAGATGACTTATGTTACATTTTCCTAGGCTTTGATTGGTTGACAAAGGCTTCCTATGTGACAAATTATGTTACATCCATCTTGGAAAGCTTGGTGTTTCATGAGATGTGTGAGAAGGATGCCATGCAATCATAGCATGTGAGCATCTAGGAAGGTTTGCAATCTTGGCTAGGTGGTAAATGAGAGAGTATTAAAATGCAGGAGTGGATGAGGATAGGTTATAACAGGATAAGGGGGAGGGGCATGCACTGTTGAGAGGCTCAACTAGTCTAATCATGCACATCTGAGTACTGTGGTGACCTACTGTTGCAATGAGATATGCCTTTGCATGATGACATGGGGCTTCATCTTGAAAACATAACTTAGAGAAGATAAGAAAACCACACAACATAAAATGAAAATAAAATGTAGGGGGTGAAGATGTTGCAAGTTCTCCAAAGGCTACACCTACTATAGGTGCTCAAAAAGCCACTAAATGTAGGGGGTGAAGATGATGCAAGTGCTCCAAAGGTTGTGTTAGTGACAAGTGCTCAAAAGCCAGCAAAATGGTAGGGGGAAAAGATGTTGTGAGTGCTCTAAAGGCTACACTTGTGACAAGTGCTCCATTATGACTCTAAAACATGCCCACCTATGCATTGTAGAAGGTGGAAAAGGGTGATGCTTGCTCACTCACTTGTGGAACAATGAAAGGATGCATTGATGGTTGACTGCAAACCTAGTTTAAGGTCATGGTAGACCATGGACTTACTAGTTTAAGGTTGTAGTAGATCATGCTATGTTAGTTTATAGTCCTAGTAGACTGTTATCTGCTAGTTTAACATCGTAGTGGACGAGCTATGCCTGTTTAACGTTATAGTGGATGTGTTATGCTAGTTTAGCATCATAGCGGATGAATGCCTTGCTAGTTTAATGTTGTAGTGGATGAGTTTCTATGCTAGTTTAGTGTCATAGCATATGAGCTATTATGCCAGTTTAGCATCATAGTGGACATGCTACTATGCTAGTTTAGCATCATAGTGGATGTGATACACTAATTTAACATCATAGTGGATGATTTCTGTGCTATTTTAACATCATAGCAGATGAGCTGCTATGCTAGTTTAACATTGTGATCTAAGGATAAGCTATGTTAGTTTAGCATTATGGCAGATAAAATACTATGCTAGTTTAACATCATAGCAGATGTGTTGTCTCTGTGCCATTTTAACATTCTAGAAGATACATGTTATGCTAATTTAACATCGTAGCAGATGAGTGTTGTGCTAGTTTAGCATCATAGTGGACAAGTGCTTACTTGCTTTAGTGATGTGTAGTGTTGCATGCTAAATGTAGGATGGCTTCAAGTATGGCATATGATGATTTTATTGCATTTACTATGAGCATGTGAGTCTAGGCCATTGCAAGCCATAGTGAGTATATTGTTAATTTGAAGCCTTGATGGACCCCATGTTAGTTCAAGGCCATAGTAGGCCAATGCTAGCTTTTGGCCATTTTAGGCCATGATGATATGGTAGTTTAAGTTCATTACAGGCCCTTGCACTACTAGTTTAAGGCCATAGTAGACTGTTGGAAATAGTTTAAGGCTATTCTAGGTCTTTGTGATATTTTAAGGCCATTCTAGGCCATGGTGATAGTTTAAGGCCATTTTGGGTCTTGGATTGTTAGTTTAGGACAATCTTGGGCTACAATGTTGCCAGTTTAAAGCCATGGTAGGCCACAACATTGTCATTTTAAGGCCATAATAGGCTACATGTTTCTAGTTTAAGGCCATGGTGGGCCACATGTTGCCAGTTTAAGGCCATGGTGGGCCACATGTTGCCAGTTTAAGGCCATAGCGAGCCAAGGTTACTAGTGTAAGGCTATTTTGGGCCACATTAATAGAATTAACAATAGTAGTTTATGGCCATTCTAGGCCTAGTATGTTGCTATCTCTCTTTTTGTAATTTTGTATTTTATAATTTTTGTGCATTTTGATGTTTTCTTAATAACTGCAAAGGTATGAACTAATAGGTTAAGTGCATAACTAAGTGGATGAACGTGTAATCAAATCAAATAAATGCATAAACAAAGCGAAAGGATGCATAATCTAAGAAATCATGCCAAATGTAAATACATAAACAAATGCAATGAAAGAAAAAGTTAAAAATACATGGCACATAGAAGCAAAAGGGTAGGCTAGAACCTAGCATGTCTTGCGCTAAGGGGGTACCTTATTCATGCAGTTGCTTCCTAATCCGGTGTGGGTTAGGAGGTGCATAAGGCCTAGGATGCACTATTCAATAGTCTCTTGGACCCTCGCTCACTATGTTAAAGGGTAATTCTACCCAAAGAACATCCTATGGTAAGTTGCCAATTTCTTACATCTTTTCATGTGGGTTTGCCTCATGTGTTTCATTCTCATCCTTTGCTACAGATGCATCATTAGGAAATTTCACCTTTGACCCTAGCTCTATGTTGATGGATAGAGGGGCTACATTATCATTGAGCATAACAACCTTGCCACCTTTGTATGGAAGATGGATTTCTTAGTGGATTGGAGAGGATATGGCCCATAATTGGGCCAACCATGGCTTGATCAATATTAAGTTAATGCTAGGCATTTCCTCTATGATGATGAATTTGGTAGTGATGGGGAATTACTCCCCTACCACGAAGACTATTGTGATGGTACCCTTAATGATGACGTACAACCCATTAAAGGACTTTAGGAATGTGGTTTTCATTGGCTTGATTTAGTTCATAAGGACTAACTTATCAACAATGATGTATGGGATAACATTTGTTGCTACCCTATCGTCAATGTGCATCCTTTGAATCTTGCATTGCTTGACACATATGGTGATAAACATGGGGGTTTTTATGACCTCACCCTTCTTAGAGTTAATCTTAATTGTCTCATCAAGAAATGCAAGTGATGTGGAGCTCGACTCCCATGGTATAGTGGGCAACATCACTACATGGATGGAATTCTCATTTTTTGGGATGTCCTCTGTGACAGAAATGGAGTTTAGCATCTACACTAGTGCTTCATGATGGGAAAATGAGGTCATGATTAGATCATAGAGGCTCAACGTTATGTTCTTCTGCTTGAGTGCTTGCTTACTTAGGCTAATGCATCCATAAAGTCTTTGCCATCAATTGCATTTTTATTAGCTTTGACTTCTTTCATATGTCCTAAGAGACGAATTTTGCAGGGAGGCAACTTGGACTTTATTGGCTTGTTTTGCATAGGGGCCCTAGTTCTTGGTTGTGGGTTGCTAGTGGTGGCCTCCTCAATTTTTTCAGCCATAGGGATCATAGATATATGGACCAACTTTGGTAGACCCAACACCCTTTACTCTTGACATTGCCTAATCATTCTATCTATGAGATTCTCATTAGGCCTCCCAGGTTGCGACTAAAGGGTTTGTTAATGTTGCTAGTAAGATTGGATCTTGGATGAGAAGGGATTAATGTGTTGCTCACTATCGGATGCTAAGTAGGTGAGGAGTCAACATGTTGTGACATCCTAATGATAAAGGGTGGCTGAACTATTATTTTTGTGACATGTTGAAAGATCCTAACCATGAAGGGAGTTGTAGGTGTTTGAGGTGGCACTTTGATGATGAAAGGGGGCCTCAAACCCATAGGGGTCATGGAGGCACTTGTAGTACTAGAAGGCACATGGACCACAAATGGCCACTATACTAGCTTTGGATTGTCATCTACACTAATACCATTTATGACATAGTTAGCATCATTTGCTTTTAGAGGGTCCTTGTACATCCTAATAGATTAGTTCTAAGGTCTAACTAGGTTATCAATGTTAAGTACCAACTCACCTTTGTCAATCATTCTTTGGAGATCATTCTATAGGGCTATGCAAAAATTGGTATTATGATTGGCCAGTTGGTGGTAGTGGCAAAATTGTTCTAGCCTAAAGTGTTTCGGGACTGGGGGTTCATTCGATGCTACCAATGTAGGATTTCTTAGGAGCTTGCAATATCTATCATATCTTTTGCAAGCATCCTCGGACATCTACTTATATTGGATACGTTTAGTCTTTAGTATTTAATCCAATAGTTTTGAAGGTTTTAATGGTAATAGGATGTACTTGAAGCGATCCTTGTGCTTAAAGTTAGGCCTTGGAGTAGCTTGCGATATGGATACCAATGACATGGGCTACTTAGTTGCTGTAGTGCTAGGGCTAGTGGCTTTGTTGTTAGCCAAGGCCTTGGGTGACCTAGTCATTGGCCCTGGGTTCATTTTTTTATCTTCTTTGGCCACAATTTCCATGGTTGCATTTTTTTCCTTTATCCTTGTCTTTCCTCACATGCAAGTTTTTGTAGGCCATGTAGGTTAGGTTCTTACTAGCTTCAACTGCATCTTTTATGCTCTTGGTTTAAGCAAAGACTTAGCTTAGAGATTGCAGGCCTAGATAGTAAAGATTTGATTTTCTAAAATCATTAACCATGTCCTTGAAGATAGCTAAGAGGTGTGCCTCAGATATGGGCTCTCATATTGCATTCAATGAGGCACACCATCATTGGATGAATTTTTACACAAGTTCTAGGGGTCTTTGCTTGACCTATATTAGCTACTCCAAGGTTGCTTCTAGCTTCAATTTGTCCTTGAAGTGCATCAAAAATTGGCTTAAGAGGTCTTCTAGAGAGGAAATAGAACCTCTGGGAAATTCTTGATACCAATCTAGTGCTTTGCAAGTCAGCAACATGATAAATATGCATGTGATGGCATGCAGCTAGGCCTGCAGTAGTAGGCACTTAGACCTAAACATGACCAAGTGCACATTGGGCTCTCCTTCATCATTGTACTTGATAAATTGGAATAGCAGGATCCTAGAACTTATAGGGTCATCCTGGTAGAAGTCCTCCACCTTGATGATTTTGGAGGAAGTATCTTTGAGTTACCTCACCTCCTCTATCAAACTTTGGATTAGCTAGAATGCCGAATCCAAGTTTTAAGATGCCCTAGCTAGTTGCGTTGGCTATGTTATCCACTATGTTGGTTGTATGGCCTAGGGCCAAATTTTCGGTTGTGGAGCCACACGATATGGTTGATGTGTTGGTTGTGCTATGGGTGTGGTAATTGGGCAAGCCATGCACACATGGGTTGAACTGACACCAAGGGCATCAACAAAATAGGAAGGACACAGGATTCCTGAGTCATTTGGGGCTTGGAGACAAGCCTTGCATGAATGTAGGGTTGAGCTAACATGATTGCTGTTGGCCAAGATGACTAGGCAAGTTCAGATGATGACATGAAAGGTAGGTTAAATGGAGCTATTGCATCATATTTCATGTATTAGATTTGATGCATTGCCACTAAAGGCATCAACCTAAGCCTTATAGAGTGTGAAGGTGATGTTGGTGTTATAACTATATTGGGGAGGATGCGTGAACTAAACTGAGGGGAACTAGATTGGAAAGTTGTTGTTGGAAGATGGTGTGGAAGGGGCTCTCATGTTTAGAGCAAGCTTCGAACTTATCTTCTTCCCCCTTGTAGAGCTTCCTCATAGTCAATTCCCATGTTGCACTCACTTAGTCAAATGAGGAAGGATAGTAACTGGTGGTGGGACTTTATGAGTAAGATGATGTCAAATGTGGAAGGGATGTACTCCTATCCATCCTTGTGGATTAATTCAAAGTATCATTTTGCCTCCATGTTAAGGTGATCCATGGGTAACCTTGCCTTGATCTTTGCACATATAAAGTTGTATTGTTCATTACTAAGCATGGCATACTCTAGATCTTGGCTACATAGCCTAAAGAATTGCCTTAGCTCGGCCATCACATGATTCCCATGGTTGTCAATCCTGGCCTCTTGTTTGATGGTAAAGGGGTCAAGTATGATTGACACCAATATTGAAGGTTGATTTCGATTTATGGTTGTAGATTGAGTTGTGAAAGGGAGTGCTATACGTTACTAGTTTTTGAGTACTATGGATGACACTGAAACTAATTGTATTTTAGCTAACATTGACTACATTGACTATGCTCTTCACAGGCTATGCTCTCTATGCTGAAGCTAACTATGTTTTCTATGCTGAGAGAATGAAGACTTAGCAAAAAAATGGAGAGAAGTGTGATTTGGATTATTATGCAAGGTCCCAGGGGGATCAACTATAGTGTCTAATCTACACCAACAAGTTGATAGATAACTATGATGTAAAGAGCATGCAAGACAACCACAACGAAGTCCAAAAGAGTGGTTTGGCCCTCCTTCTAATGTTAGAAAATTGTAATAATTGAAAATGTAAATGGCTAAAACATTGATAGGTTTACAAGCACACAACCTAACCTTGAGTCCACATGAGGGCCTATTGGAGGTGGATATGAGGTGCCCTAAATGATCTTGTCAATTGAATAGGGACTTACCAAATGTGATCGGGGTGCAACATGGTTAGCTATGATGTTGATGCAAAACATTACTAAGTGTTCAAGCGATGTCAATAGTGTCAATGGGGTTAAGCATAGTTAGGTTTTTGGTGAAAATGAGAGTGCCAACATGTGGAGACTACTACCCTAGTGTAGTTTTAGTTGTGGCTATGTAATGAAACAACAAAAAGTGCAAATGAAATGCTAAAAATGGAAAGAGAAAGAGAGTGAAGAAATAGAACACCACCCCAAATGAGGTTGAGAAAAGTTAACACTAAATGGGGTTAGAAGGTACATGGTGCATAATAGGCATAGTGGATAGCATAGTCATAGTCTTGTAGGTGTTTGGCTATGAAGATTAACATTCCATAGGGGTGTCTGCATCTACCTGGTTGGCTACTATAGTGTACCTTGGGCTGTAGTGTTTTGGTGGATTGCGATAGGCTGTGGTGGTCTACAAATTTGCCAATATGCCTCTGGTTCTCTTCCAGGCACTTCTTAGGTTTGTCAATTCTCTAGTTTGCTAATTTGTAAACTCTAACATTTTCCAATGCTTCAAATGTGCCAAGCTTAAGAACATTCAGTGTAGGAGTATTTATAGGGTTAGGTTTAGCATGAAATGTGGGGTGAATGCCACATGGAAAAGGGGATGGTTAGGAAAAAACTAAGCATAGTCACTATTCATGTGGTGTATTGATAATGTTGATGGTGTTGTGTTTCACTATGCTCTGTTGGACTCTATGAGACTGTAAGATTATGACTACACTACCAACTGCATGTGCATGTGTTGAGAGGATCGCAAGGTACTTGAAAAAATGAAATTTTGGAGACTACGCTCCAAAACTATGCTCTCCACTATCTTACCTGGGGTAGAGCATAGTTATAATTTTAGGGATAGAAGGAGATACCAAAGAGATGCACTTTGCTAACTATGCTTGCTGGAGATGAGTTAGAGCTAAGGTAAGTGATCTTGCCATGCTGTGAAGGCCACTGAAGGCCATTCCAGCTAACTACACTTGACTATGCTCTAGACTAGGGAAGAGCATAGTCTCATACTTAGAAAAAATTTGTGGAAGATCAGCCATGTGCTGACTACAGTCTCCACGGAGGCTAACTACACTTCTAACTTGGGATGAGTGTAGTTCCAACACTTGTCAAAACTTATGAAAATTGGCTTTTGATTCGACTACACTATAGGTTGGATGAGAGTGTAGTCTCAACACTTGGAAAAATCTATGGAAACTGGGCCTTCATGTTGACTATGCTATCCATGAGAGGCTAACTACGCTCTAGGGTAGTGGAGACCATACTCCCAACACTTGGAAAAAATTGCAATAGCTGGCTTTGTGGTGACAATTAGAAAAAGAATTGTAAAACTAGCCTTTTGTGTTGAGTATGCTCTCCACTAGAGGCTAACTACGCTCTCAACTTAGGTCAAGCATAGTCTTAACACTTAGCCAAATTTGTAGTTGAGATGCTATAGTCCAAATTTGATGGTGTTTTAGATGTGATCTTGGAGTAGTTTTTGCAAGTGTTGGGATGGTGGTTCATGCTTGAAAAAATGGTGTTATAGTTACACAAATCATTGATTTCTCTTGGAGGCCATACATGGTGGACCTGCATGTGCTAGAAAACACTTGAGCTTGTGCCTCCATGAATAGGGGCTTATGGTGTGTTCTCATGATAGGGTCTTATGATACTTATGTAGGCTATGGGGTATCTCACCCCATCTCTCTGGTGTATTGTGGATTATGTTAGTGTCCCAAACTCTTTGGTGGGATAGCATTACCGAGCACTTTGTTACATAGTGATTCTCTATCCATATGGCGTGGTCCATTCTCTACTCTGATGGATACCTTCTTTAGTTTCCAATAGAATAATGTAGGCTGTATTGAGATAGTTGTTCCCTAGATGGGATTTAACAATAGTTGATGTTGGGACTTGTTCTAAGTAGTGGTTCCATGTGCTTGAACTCTTAGGGCTAGTTTTAAAAGATACGTTATTGTTACCATATTTGAATTCACGAAATATCCTTTCTGAGACCATGCAGCTGATGTAGAATTGATGTATATACTTCCTCTTTTGTAAGAAAGGTAAGATCTCATGTACTCTCTCTTAGTTTTGGGGCTTCAGTGGGACTTCCTTGGTGCGATTCTCTAGTAGGCTTACCTTATTGTAAGCCATTTGGAAATGAATCATGGATTGTTTTGAGTTGGTAGTTGATGATGATGATTCCCATTCATTTTAATTTCCAATTATCTTGAGGATCTAGTCCTCATATGGGCAGACTATTCTTTTTGATGTAGCGATCGAAAATGTCGGTGGCTGGAAAACACCGAGGGGTTGGCGAGCATGACAGTATTGACCCCGTATCCATGGGAGGGCAGTGCTAGGTGTGAGCAGATATGGGGTGCCCTGAATAGTCTGGTCGATCAAACATGGACTTAATCGATGTCTATATAGCCTTTTGCAACATATAGTTTTGAAAATGGCAACGAAAATGCGAAGTAATACTTGAAAGTAAATAAAGCAGAAAAATAGTGAAAAATGCAACAATAAGCAGGAAACAAAGTAAAATGTAGTTAGAAAAATGCACCTCTCCGAAGCTACAAGTTTGCTCTATCAAGGAGGATATAGTCGGTCGCACAGCATGGTGGAGTGTAGAGATCCAGAGGGTAACCAAGATGTGTAGAGAAAAATAGGTTGTGCACTTGGGCATGGACTTGGGTGTTGACAATGCGGGGATTCTACCAAGGTGGTAGAAAGGGGATAGGACAAAATGCTAGCTACAAATACTAACTATTTGCAGTGTCAAATAGAAAGCTTATAATGCTTGATGTTACAATGCGTTGGGAAGAGAACTTGAGTGCTAGATAGAGGAAAAGTTGAAGAGTAAGGAAAAATTCAAACCTTTTTAAATTTCTAACCCTTTGAATGCTACTCGTTGGGGTATTTATAGGACCAAGGGCACACGAAAGTGGCAATTTGGATGCCACGTGCCTTGGGACCACGTTGACTTGCTCGTGTTGCACGTACCATGCATGACCGTTGGACTTGCATGACTGTTGTAATGCGAGCCTACCATGCTGTAACTGTGAGCCTGCCACACCGTAATTGCATCGTCAACGTCTGGAGACATGTTCCAATAGTCCTATTAGGTGAAGTGCATTGATGTCGCACAACCACCTGCATGCCTTTTTGTGCTTTGTAGCGTAGCATGCTTGGCATAGCGTAGCACCTTGTCATGCATTCTGCTACATGTGTGTTGCATGCTTGCTACGCTATGCTACACTACATAGAGTAGCGATTGGCCTTAGTCGTGAAAAATTTACTAATTTGCAAACTTTGCTTTCTGTGTTGTGAGACTTGCAAACTTGCTGATTCTGCCCTTTGAACTACCTTCTGTCTCTTTTGTAGGATTGCTATGTCTTGCTGCACCATGTAGCTCAATGTAGCATAGTAGGAGACATCGTCTATTGCTTTCTGACAGAAAGGGACATTGTTGAAGGACTTGAAGTTGTATAGCTGTTTCCATGCTACGCTGGGCTACGTAGCATAGCATAACACTTCATTTTGCAGTCATTTTCTGAAGCTTGCTAAGCTACATGGTGGGAGGTAGCATAGCATAGCAGACTTCTTGACTTAGAAAACTTGCCAAACAATTTCATGCATCCTGAACGCTGCTGTCAACTTTGCGCACCGTTTCTGAGTAGGTTGTTGGCTAGGAAAACTACTTAGGTGGACAGGTAGGATGATCCATAGAACCTGTTTACACCTAAAGTAGAAAATTTTCCGAATTGGCTAGCCTGAACTCAGAGCATTCTCCTCCCAAAGAATTATCGTGGTGCTGCATGAATTGTAAGACCTGGTGAAGCGAGAATGACTTCAAATTTTTGGGGTGTTTCATTGGCCCCTCTTTGTCGATGTTTGGAGAATGGGCTCAATAGACGTTGACAAAGAAAATGAAACACCACGGAAGATGTGATGCTAGTGTTGCCGCTTGGTGATTGCTGAGACGTCACTCGGCTATGCTTGAGAGTGTTGCATTAGTTTTGTAGAGGTTAAGGTAGAGAGAAAATATGATGTTTAGCAGAGTCCCTCATTGCAGTGCTTATGAGGGGCTCGTTCACATTTTCATCTTTGGCTGGCGCTGTTCTTCAACCTCTCGTAGGATAGGTGTTTCCTTTGCAGGATGAGTTGTGTTACATCTGTGAAAGGTTTTTGACCTACCTACATATGCTTTCCATATGGTGAGTTGTGTCATGCACATCATGGAATTTTCACTCTAAAGTAGCTGAGCTAGTCAAGGCACTCGCTTCGTGGTGCCGTAGCATTTGCTGCTGTAGCAAGATGCACCCTCGACCAGCGAGGACAAAGCTCTTGCTAGCTACAAACATTTTTGAAGCTCTTGGACACCAGCACTAGTGCACGATGTCCAAGCAAGGAAGGCCAGTAGTGGTCTTGATAGCACCGGTGCAGAGGAGCTGGCCTCTAAGACGCCGGGAGTTGTTGTGAGTGTGGATGCACTAAAATCCCTACTAAAGGCATACATTCTCAGTTTAGCTATGGGATCAACTACCACATAGCTAAATTTCATGCCAGCCCAGGCATTGGTAGGGAGCTGGAGTAACAATATTATGGTTGGGCCATAGTACTGTTGGAACTCCAGCTGCGGGAACTAGACAAGGAACTACCGTCAGGGCGATGGGCCGTGGCGACGGTAGGTCTAGAGGGACAGTGTGACATCATACGACATCTCCAGAGGGTCAGCATGATGCCAAGGGTGGTGACGTCATGTGTGCCCCAGAGCGCATTCCCATTGCATCATGAACTACATTATAGAGCTGCAATGTCCCACCCTCGCATTAGCATTGTTCATGCTCGTTCGATGCATACTTGGCGTAGATGCACGTCGGGGATGTGACAAAAACCAAATTTAAGGTCTCGGTAGACTGTGTGTTGGTTTAAGGTCCTAGCAAACTGCTGTGCTAGTTTAAGGTCCCAACAGACCGTACATGCTAGTTTAACATCATAGCAGACAAGCTGTGCTAGTTTTTCGTCATAGCAGATAGTGCTTGATGATGCTAGTTTAATGTCGTTGTGGACGCTGCTTGGTGTCATTGCCAATTTATCATCGTAGCAGATGGTGGTGGCTGCTTTTGTGCTTCAGACATAGTATGGCTTAAGGTATGAGTGATTCACCAGATTGGCGAACTCGTTGTCGTCCATGTCTACCAGCTTGAAGGCTTCATTCCTGAAGGCTTTAGTGACCACGTAAGGACCTTCCTAGTTGGCTGAGAATTTGTTCACATACTCACAAATGGACTTTAGGATGAGGTATCCCTTCTGCACTAGTCATCAATGTGGGTCTGCACGGTGCTTATGTTGCTGCTTGCTTTGGTAGTGCTCAATGCGTCTCAACGTCTACACGCGCTCCTCTTCTATTGTGTCGAGGTCGATGATCTACGACTCATTGTTCTGGGCTTCACTCATGACATCAGACAGGATCATCCAAAGTGATGGTACCTGCAACTCAAGAGGCAACACAGCTTCAGATCCATAAACAAGGCTGTAAGGGGTCTTACTTGTGGCGGTCTTGCATGTCATCCGGTAGGCCCATAGAATGTAGAGGATTTTCTCATGCCACCACCTCTTGCTGTTGTTAAGCATCCACTTCAGCAATTTGATGATGAACTTATTTGTAGCCTCTACCTACTCATTCGCCTGTGGATAACAGGGGGAAGAGAATGATTGTTTAATGCTTAGATTGTTGTAAAAGGTTTGGGTTTCTGTGCTACTGAACTATGGCCCATTGTCAATCACAATAGTCATTGGAAGCCCGAATCTTGTTACAATGTTGTTTAGGATGAAATGATAGATTTGCTGAGACATCGTCTTCCTTAGGGCGATAGCTTCCACCCACTTGGTGAAGAACTCAGTGGCGGTGATAATGAAACTATGCCCTGTGGAGAATTTAGGCGTGATAGGCCCTATGAGGTCTAGTCCCCATCGTTGGAAGGGGCACGTGATTTGTGTTGGGTGTAGGTTTGCAGGTGCTATGTGTATGAGATTTGCATATCTCTGGTACGTGTCGCATGTCTTGACTTTTGACAGGAAGTCACGCTCCATGTGGGGCCAATATTACCTTAGGTGTTCGATTCTTGTAGACATAGCCCTGGGTGCTATGTGTCCACCGCACAGCCTCTCATGAACTTCATTAACTACTTTCTGTGCTTTCTTGCCACCCACGCATGCCAATAATATCTCATCGTAGGAATTTTGGCACAGGGCATCATTTCCCATGAGCACGTATTGTCGAGCACGCTTACGGATTGCATCTCTCTGGGCAGATGTCAATGCATCTGGGGGTTTGCCATGCTATAGATAAGTTTTAACATTGGTGTACCACTCCTGTGTATCCGTAGCATTGACAGAGGCCACGTGTTGCACCTGAGTGATAGGCTGTGTGCACTCTATAATCGAGGTTGGTAGGTTTGCCAAGGAATGTGATGGAATGTTTAATGCAAGGGTAGCTAAGGAGTCTTCCACGGTGTTCTTGTTGTGTGGCATGTGTTGCACATCTGTGGTTGCAAATTGTTTAAGCAGGATTTTTGCTAGGTCACAGTAGGGTTGTAGGTGCATAGCCTTGTAGGTGTAGACCTCGGTGATTTGATTCATGACTAGTTGTGAATCTCCTCAGATTTCCAGGTGTTGTATGCGCAATGCTCAGGCGATTAAGAGGCCTCTAAGTAGCCCCTCATATTCTACCACATTGTTTTTGTAAGGGAACGCAAAATGATAAGCGGATAGATGCATTTCCCCAGAGGGGAACATGATGACGGCAGTAGCGCTACCTCCTCATGTGGTTGAGGCACCATCGAAGTGTAAAGTGGCTTCAAAATGTGATGGGATGATGTTCACATTGCTAACGTATTCGTCTAGGAATTTAGGGTCTATGGTTGCCTAGTCGACGACTGGTGAGGCCATGAGTTAGGTTGCTATGGCTTGACCCTTTGTTGATGATTGACTTACATAGTGTAAATTGAACTTTGTCGTTATTTCCTTCCATCGAGCTATCTTGCTACTTTCGTATAGGTTGTTAGTGATAGCCCGAAGTATATTGCTTTTGCAAATGATGTTGGTTGTACTACGGAATAGGTAATGCCGCCACTTTTTTAGTGCGAACACCAAGGTAAGGAAATTCCTCTTCACTTTGTTCTATTTTTCCTCATGCACTATTAGTGCGTGGTTTAGATAATACATTGGTATCTCAAAACTATCATCTTTCTTCTGACATAGCAGTGCCGCAACAGATGTGTCGGAGGTGGCGAGGTAGATAAATAAAGGTTTATCCCTTTGTGGTGGATGCACAGTCGGGAGATGTGAGAGTTTCTTCTTTAGGTCATCGAAGGCTTGTTGACACTGGGTTTTCCACTCAAAGTTAACCCCTTTCTTTAGAAGATGTTGCATGGGATGTAACTTGTCGGTCAACCTTGCTATGAACCTTCAAATGAATTGCACTCTATCTTGCAAGCCATGTAACTCCTTAAGGTTTGTGGGAGGCGCCAAGTTGACGATGGCCCTAACTTTGTTAGGATCCACCCATATCCTAGCCTCCAATACTACGGACCCTAACATGCATCCAATTTTCACCTAGAAGACGCACTTCTTAGGATTGAGGCATAAGTTGTACATTTGGAAACATTTGAGGACTACTCCTAGATCATGTGGGTGATTAGTTACCTCCTTGGACTTGACTGCTATATTTGACATAGTTGTTTAATGTTTCTATGATGTAGTCACTGAAAATGTAGGTCATGGATCGCTGGTAGGTTTCTCCAGCATTTTTGAGCCCGAAGGGCATCATGATGTAGTAGAAGGTCCTCCATGGGATCATGAAGGTTGTTGATAGCTGGTGCTTTGGGTTAATGCAGATTTGGTTGTATTCAGAGAAACCATCCATGAAGGAGAGTAGAGCATGACCAGCCATGGTGTCGATGAGCTAATCAATGCTTGGAAGTGAAAAGTTATCCTTGATCATTGCCTTGTTCAAGTTCCAGAAATCTATACAAATTCGTATTCCTCCCATTTTCTTTGAACCCCAACGACGTTGGACACCCACTCTGAATAGTCAACCATGCGGATGAAACCTGCTTGGTATAGCTTGGTGATTTCATCCCTCATAGCTAGTGTGATTTCTAGCTTAACTTTGCGAGCTTTCTATTTGACTACCTTCATGTGTGGGTCTAGGATGATGTTGTGCTAAATCAGCCACGGATCCAGACTCGGCATGTTGTTGTATGACCATGCGAAGACATCGATGTTGTCTTGCAGAATCTTGGCTACGTTTTTGTGCATTTGTGTGTCTAGGAGGGAGCTGAGTCTTAACATTTTCACCTTTCACTTTGATGTGGTGACAGGCATCTCATCGAGAGGGTCCTCAGTTACATCCCTAGCCTCTAAGTCTAGGGCTTGGACTAGATGCTTGGGCAAGTTTGGGGATTCTTCTAAGGCAACTACAATGTTGTTTGTGGTCAATCCCCAGTCGATCATGTTGGGGTCCAACTGTCTCATGAGCTTGCCCTGTGGACCTGTTATCATTAAGGGCATGGAGAGGTCATGATGGATTTCCATCTCTTGCTCATCCTACCAACATGAGATAAAATCCTGGTTAAGAGGCATCTGTTGGCAGAGATTGTGTGTAATGAAAGTTTGCAAAGCAGTGATGAGATGCAATTTGCGAAGTGTGATGATGTAAAGATTGAAAGTTTTCCAGTTTAGGGTCATGGCAGACTACCAAGGTACAAGAGTGTAGGACTGCTAAAGATGTAAAACTGCTGATGTAAAGTGTGAAGCTGTGTGGCTATTGATATGAAAATGCCAAACTGCTAGTTTAGTGTCATTTCAGACTACCAAATTGTAACATGCAAAATCTTAACATGCAAAATGATAGTATGCAAAACAGGAAACTGCGAGTATGAGAAGTGCCAAATCGTCAATGTGAAAATATGAACTGCTAACATGAAAACATGAAACTGCTAGAAATTGTGACACTGCAAATGTGGAAGAGGATGCGAAAATTATCCATTTAAGCATGTGGTGTTGTTATTTTAACGTCATTGTGGACTATGAACGTAATAGGTTGAAACTGCTAGTTTAGGGTCTTTTCGGACCCTTAGAGGTGCAACTATGTTAGGATTGCTAGTTTAAGGTCTTTTTGGACCCTTAATCAAAAAAAAAATATATTTTTTTATTTTCGGGAAAGCAAGTAGTTGGATTGAAGCATGTCAAGGCTTTAATGTCAATAGTGCTAGGATGTCATGGTGAGCATGCTACGCTATACAACATGCTCCACATTAATCAGAGAGAGAGAGAGAGTAGCAAGTTTCCCCATCTTGTCATTACAGCCGTAAATAGGGGTTAAACCCTAGTAATTTTTCCATTCTCCACCGTAAGAGTGCAGAGCCCACATCGGAGCACAAAGCAATTTCGGAGCACGAAGTAATTGTGTTGACAACTAACAAGGCAAGTTTTTACAGCGAAGAGTGTAAATCTGCAAGCAGGACAATGGCTCCTAAGACTCATTTGGTGCTTGCAAAGGTTAAGGAGGGGAAGAAGACCCTAGGGGTGTGATGCAAGCGCACGTTGCGGTGTAGAGGAGCATTCCATTGACCCAGTATGTTACCATGCTTCCTCTGCCTTCTTCAAAATCTTCTTATCATTTTGTGTTTTCTGTTGTTTTCTACTTTCGTTCGGCATCCTATCCTTGGCTACCTATGTTTTTTGTTGTCACGTTATTATGGCCCTTGCATTGCTGATGTCACCATTTAGGTCATGGCAGATGCATAATCATTATGTCATAGTTGCATGCAAGGTCGCTTAAACCACCACTGCTGTGATTGTCATAACCACGGGGGCTTAGGTAGTTTAGGTTTCTTGACCTTCGAATGGTGTGACGTAGAACCCTTAAGAGGGTTAGGCCGTACGTGTTTCATTAGGTCATGTTGTCGATTGCTCTGTTGCTACGCTAAGCTTTTTATTTTGCATATTTTTGCTATGCTAAAATTTTGTGTTCTTGCTATGCTATGTGCAGGGAGAGGGTTATGCTATGCCATATGCATGAACTATGAGGTGTTACTATGCTGCATGTGTATTACGCTTAGGCATGACGCTAACACTCATTGATGG
>MNCI01002538.1:466084-489383 GCA_015680685.1 Gnetum montanum | reverse complement strand
CGAGGCATTCTGAGGTTTCTAAATAACAAGGTGATCATGAGTAGGCAAGGGGAAGGATCTAGTCAGCATCCAACAAGGTTAAAGTGCTTGGTTTGGATCTGAGAGATGCCTGTGTACAGCAGCTACCACCATTTCAACACATTGTTCCTTGCACGTTTCATGACGACGTGCTTCCAGAACCCTCAAGGAACTGCCTACTTTGCTGGTGGGTGAGTTTCGCAACTTATTTCTACTGTGTTTGTGCGATGCTAGCCATAGTGGCCTAATGCTAATAGTATGCGCTTGCTACCAGGTTCTTCATTGACGAGGATGGGGTTCATGACCTATCGGATTTACTAGCTATAGCACAACTAGCCTTGCAGGAGTTTTCTTCTGCTGAGAACCTTCGGGCGGGTGTGATCGGTCAATGCGGGGTGAATACCAAACCTACCTAGACATATATTCTCCCCTCTATAATCAGTGTAAGGGGCAGGGTTGGCTGGATGAGGAGTGGGTGAAACCCTTCAAACTAGTCACGGTTGAATAAGTTTGGGTTAAACTCCCACCATTCCCACTACCATACCGACCTGGTAGGTCAAGCGGTAAGTGCCACATGTTTAGGTGTCTTTGCAATTTTTGAATTATCTACGTTTTTTGCTAAATGTTTTTGTTGAAATGTTACAGGGGCAAAGAAACCCTTGGAGGTGATGGTGGTAACCACCGGGATATAAGGGACACATGTCTACTTCAAGTATGGAGAAGTAGAGATGAGCCAACGTTGGCTGGACTTCAAGGCTTCGGACTCCCTGGTCTAGAACATTGAAAAGGAAAGGCTTATGGATCTATTCCTGAACCTAAATCTAAATGTTCCTACAGCTGAGATTCTTACCCTAGTCAAATCCTTTTTTGATAAGGTGAGCCACTTTGACCTGCGCATGCATGGTATGTAGGTGGTCATTGACATCAATGACCAACTATTCACGGACCTCTTCGGTGTCCTCGTCGAAGGCATTCTGATAGGGTCAAAATCCAAGATGGGGTTGACCCTTCAGAAGAAGGACCTTCAGGAGTGGTTAGGGCTCACCAAGGCATGCAAGGGGCTTCCCATGGAAAAACTCAAGGAGGGACCTGCCAAGGAGTTCTACTCCATCTTCCGTGCTCACGCATTCCCCCAGCTACTTATCCAGGGGACCCATTACAACTGGGTCGAGTCCCTATGTAAAGGCTTGCGGGCTAAAATCATGGGGCACCATACAAAAACAGAGTCCCATTCCAACATCCATTACGCCTTCTACATAGGCTACCTTAAGCGCTTCATGGAGTTCTTGGTGGTCCAAGAGAAAGGAGGCTAGGTCATGCGAAATCACAACTAGATTTCTAGATCATGGATTTGCCACGTCTTTCATACCATCTGAGCCCAGGATGCCCCAGTGGTAATTGGGAAGTTGCTTTCTGTAATGACCAAGGATCGGGTGGCCCACAACGTTCGCAGCCAGGACAACATAGGTGAGACACGCCTCGCCATGGACGTCAGCATATCACGGGGTGGATATTTCATAGCTAAGACTGCGGCCAGCAAGTTGCGATAAAAGAGGCCTCCCCTAGCTAAGGAAACCCTTAGTGTGGAGGAGGAGGAGGGGCGAAGACTGCGAATAAAACTACAGAGGATGCAAACTCCCCATTGGTAAATGTTGTTGTGTAATTCTTACTTTCTTATTATTTGCTATGCTATGCTGCACTAGGTGGTGTAGCATAGCATAACACTTGCTTTGAGCTAACTTGCTTTGAACTAATGCGAACTTGCTTCCTTGCTAGCAGAGGAAGAAGAAGAAGGTGATGAAGAAGTGTCATCCCCTAAGATGAGGGCAACGAATAAAGACATGGAGGCCCCAGTCTCGGTAGGGGCTCTTATCATTAGGGAGCCTCTCCCTACCAATGAAGAGGTACCTCCCTTGGATGCTACCATGGGCTGCTACTACAGATTGTTAATTTGCATAAGAAGATCCAAGGATGGAAGCAAGGTACTCATGAACCCTTGGATGCTACCATGGGCTGCTACTACGGATTGTTAAATCGTTGCCCGGGCCATGGTTATGCACAACAGGATCAACTACACCATCTCATAGATGGGCTAAGGTATGAAACTAGGAGAACCCTTGGGACTTATGCCCAAGGGAAACTATCAGAACTTAGATCCCATGAAATTCATCACTTGTTGGAATAAGTAGCCAAAGAAGAGGGGTAGATATGAAAAAGGAAAAGTGCAGAAGAATATAACCGTGATCCCTCCCTCCAAAAGAAGGGAGTGAGATTTTGAGATGAAGAGGATGAGTCACCACTTGAAGAGTTGATGAACAGGAAAACCTTGCCACTTCAAAAATTAACAACAGAAGTATCAGTGAAGGTAGATGAAGTATGGAGCTCCTTAGACAGTAAAACTAAAACTGTCCTGAAAATTGTAGAGGAGTCTAAGGAGGAACGAAGTAGTGACAAGGACAAGAAAAAGTGGAGAGATTTAACCTTGCACATGACAAGGGTAAGGGGAAAATAACTATCTCCAATGAAGTTGTGGATTCAGATTCAGACAATGATGGTGGATGTGAGATTTGCCAATATGACCATCCTAAGGGATGTTGTCCAATCATCTCACATCTACAAGAGTCTAGGGTGTATGCACTCAACTTGAGATTTAACAGATGGTAGACACCCCAAAGATTACCTTATCCTCAAGGTAACCCAAGACAATTCCACCAACCGTTGATGTATTATCCAAGTGGAACTCCACCACAACCCATTGGGCAACATCAGTAGTGGCAACACCCATAGTCATGGGGAATGCCACTGCCGAAACAATAGTACCCTTACCGGCAACTCGATCCATATGGTTACTACGTGCAGTAGCCAATTTCTCCAAGTAACTCCATGGATCACAAACTCCCCAACGTCACTACCAACTTCAGGAGTACTTTAGGAGAACTCCTTCCCCTCTAGGAGATGCTCCATAACCATACCATCCTCTTAATCCATCCACCTTTCTCACACTGTTAGTTTTCATACCACCTGCTCCAACAATGCAAGGGGAACTCCCACTCAACCATAGCAACACAATGCTACTAGAGCTGTAAACATCCAACCCCCTGCTAGTTCTGACAACTACAAAAAGAGAAGACCTTTCTTCAGAACCAAAAGCCCAAACAAGTTCTCACAATCACAAGTGGTTGAGTCTGTGCACACTCCTCCAACATACAAGCCTTCGGAGCTCCCTTCAAACTAATATCAGAGCTCAACACATACGGTTATGTTAACACATATTGTAACCGACTGGATCAAGGTAGGCCACCTTCCCAAGAAACTATCTGACCCTAGAAATCCCTTAATCTACCTCCAAGTCACCAGGAACGAACCTCATAGGGCTCTTCTTAACTCAGGTTCTGGAGTCAACTTAATTTCATGAGAGATGTATTAATCCTGGAACCTACCCCAACTCAAGAAGAGCAACATTCAACTAGAGCTGGTTGAATAGTCCATCACCATTCCCTTGGGATTGGTGGAGGACATTGTTACCACTGTGTGTGGTTGGTCATACCCAGCTGATTTCCTGGTGATAGAAGTTAACAATAACGAAGGGGACTTCTCAATTATAATGGGAAGGGCATGGCTAAGCACAATAGATGCATGCTTAGGGATCCACGATCTTTCCTTGAAAATATCTAAGGTAAAAATTTATGGAAATATTGAGAAGAGGAAAGTTCCATTCATCACATATAGTGATTCATCAGGTCATGACATGGAGGAATGTTCTGCATCTCCTCCATGCAACAGGTGTGCCCTTGAAACATTGAGACAAAGATGCCTGTATGTAGCAACAACAAAACAAGTAGTAGACACCCCATGGTTGATAGCTACTTGAAAGAGCAATTAAAAAATATGCATGAAATGAACTGCGGGAATAACTCATGCCCATAACGAAGGCATAGATACATTGGAATATGAGCGTCACCAACTTCCACCCCTTAATCTAAGAACATCAATCGGGAGAAGTTGGACACTTTTAAGAAATTCAAATAGGCATTCGTTATTTTGGATCTCTCCCTTTCCATTCATTCATGGAGGAGATGGCCACCTATGCAAATCATTTGGGGCCCTCAATTCTTTTTAAGTTTTTTTTACACATTTCTTTTTACACATTTTTGTTTTATAGGTTTTTGTTTCACAAATTTCTTTTACTTTTCTTATTTTTGTTTTACAACATCGTTACCCTTTTTCATTTCTTTTGTGTGTGTGTGTGTGTGTGATCCATCCTGTAATTTTGTCACCAATAAGTGTTCTTAATGTTGGTATGAACTATTTTTATCATGATTTCTAATGTCTGGTTTTTACCTTTAAGTCATGATGTTGATACTAAGGTATGTTTCTTTTGATATAGCAAGCAATGAGTTCACTTCATCGAGACATCCACCAATTTCTATGGTCTCTCTCAGCTTGGAAATGTACCATCCCTTTCTAATAAGAACTATTAATTAATCAGTGACTGGGCATTTCTCAAACTAAGGAAGGACTTAAGGATTGAAAAGGGTGTGACTTCAAGGGAACTTGATGCTTCTGTGTTGGCCATTCTCTTGGGTGCTTGGATGTTTTCTTCTTGATTTTTCTTACCGTTCCGTTGTTGCTGCATTATTGGGAAGCTGAGTGAATAAAAATAACAAAGTCTTTGCATGGTGTGGTTCTTATGCATAAACACATAAAACACAAAAAAAAAACTATGAGAATTCAAAGCACACCCCTAAGACAAAATAATTCCTTGGGCTACAAGCACTGGTTATGGAACTCAAAATAAAAATGTTCCCTCTAACTAAGGCCCTTCTCGCTTCCCATTCTTCTCCTCTTTCATTTCGTTGGAATGGTGGTGGCTCTTGGAGAAGGCATTCTTGTTGCTTCAAGTGGATGGATTACGTTAATGCGAAGTCACTCAAAGTGGTTTGTTTGAGTCCAGACTTGGAATGATATCTACTAAGTCACATTAATCATGCAACACACAAGGGGCTATACACCACCTTGTTCTTGGGATTCCATTCCATTCTCTTCTCTCCATCCTTCTCTCCATTGTTCACCTCATTTCCGGTTGTATCATTAGTGTATATTTTGGTTGATGCATTGTTCTTTTTGGTAAATTCTTGTGGTTAAGACTTTAACTCTTGTTCCAATTGGCATTCCCAGAGCCTATGGACTCTTTGAATGTGGGTTTGTCAGGGCATTAATGGCATGAGCCTACTTTGGGGAGGACCCACTGACATTCCTCTTTGGTGCATTAGTTAATTTCTTTCCCTTTAACATTTTTGCGATCCATTTTATTTTGTTTATTTCCATATTGACATCCATTTCATCGATGTTTTAGTTGTCTCTTTTTCTCCATCTTTCCTATTTCTTTTCTTTCTCCATTCTATCGCTACCGGAGGTTCGCGATTAGTCATGGGGGTACATGGCCCAATTTTTTCAATTTTCTCCTAACCCCTACACCTTCGTTAGTCATCAATATTATATCTCCAGATCCTCAATCAGCCATACCACAACTCAACTAATGGACCTTTCACCAAAGCAAGGTATCAACTACATTGAAATTCATTTACCCTTGCTAATACAAGATTGTGTTGTGTGTGTAGATGGAAATCATACAACAACGGATTGGATCTGGAGGGAACACTTGGAATGGAGTAGTGATGAAATAGCTATGCAAGGAGAAACATCGATGATGTGCTTATGGATGGACAAAAAAAGCTGCAATCTTGGTGTTGGTAGCAGCAAAACTTCTTTCTCTCTCTATCTCAACTGCCAAATAAGGCTTGATGTCAATGTAATAAGGTGTTTACTCTTGTTATCATAAACACCAGTTTTATCATGTCTTGTAATGATGATCCTTTCACATGTCATCCCATTAGTTCCATTTGAGTCAATAATCCCATACCATCCAAATATTTTGTAAGGAACTCGATGATGCATTTTTATTCAGTCATGGGGTTATGATGGGACATGATATCTCATGGGCCGCAATATCGCATCATCCCCCACAATATCACATATGCAATATCACGGTGCACCGCCAAGTCTATAAATAAGAGGTAGCTCTCCCTTGTTTTCTCATCTAGATCTAGACCCTAACGAAAACTCTAGTAGTTTTACCTCTCCAAAGATAGAATATGTTCCATGTGCCCACAGTAGGAGCTCCAAAGTGAATGGATCTTTATTCGAGAAAATATTGTACCTGAACACATGTTTGTGTATGGCAATAAAGACAAACTTCTTGGATAAACCTTGTAGTGCATGGAGTAGGCTAAATAGGATTTTATTTATTGTTATTTATTGTTTTCCATTTAAATTATTTATTAGTTATTAAATCTTTCTCAACCCTTCTCTCCTAGTTAAGTGCCTCAATACAACCACTTCGAGCACGTGCGTTACGCTTGGTGATCCCAGCAATGACTAACATTTGGTAACTAAGGTTGCATTGGTTCAGGGTGTGAACGGTAAGTGGGAATGGATGCTAATGCTAGGTTAATTAAGTCTTAGTTAGTCAGTTAGAGTTAGTTAATTAATCTGTTCAAACCTTCACCTTATCAGCATAGGAGATAAAAACTGAAAAGACATAAAAATCATATACCTCGGACTTACTTAACCATACACCATGACAAATACAAGTAAGTCTTGGAAGATAATGAATAATTAACCTTAAGTGTTCCATGAGGTGTGTAGGCACATAGTCTATGGAGTTCGAATGGATCGCACATGTTACGCTCATATTCGTATGGTTGAGTGTAGAGGGTACCTCGCCACTCATCACTAAGGAAGATGTATGATGAGACCAAGCTTAGAACTTTACTGGATAATTGGAGTGTTAAAAGATCTACAATGTATGCAAAGACTTGAAAGGAATTACAAAGATGAAAGACATCAAGAAGTTCAAAGAAGGTGACAAGGTATCTACGAAGACGTCTCATTCTACAGCAAGATGTTCAAGTTGCAAATCTCATTTTTAGGCTAGACATCCTAGAAAAATAATAGACATCCCAAGTATTTCTGAGACGTCGCAATCAAGATGAATAAGGCTTCCCACATACAAGCTCTAGAATCTCAACAAGATGTCTCAAGCTCATTTGAGACATCCTAACTATTCATTTTCTCATCATTGTACAATCTCCAATAGTTATTTAATAATGATAAAGGCTATAAAAGAGATAATATCTTTATGGAAAATGGCAAGAATTTTTCATGTAAAAAACATTCATTGTATACATCTTGCATATTGTTTAGCTCCTTTTTTTCCATCTATTATAAGTTGTGTATTTTACTATGAAAGCCTCAAATTAAGGAATTTGTAATTGTAGTTATATTCTCTCCTTGATCTTTCTTTTATTTCATTGTAAGCCCTACAGGGTTGATGTGCTTCTTTATAGAAGGCATCTTTTAAGCTTCTTAGAACCTTGTAGGATTGGATGTGTTTCTGTGTGAAAAATCTCGTTGCAAAACTTAAACTTTGTAATGGTTGTGGTGATCTTGAAATCACATTTTTGAAGGAACAAGGTCTAGAGGTATACAAGGATTCTATGCTTTGAGTGTGGATGTATCCAAGTTGGGAAATCACATACATCTACATGTAGTTTTGATTTTAATTGGTGGAACTTATTCAACTCCCTTCTAAGTTCTTAATCTTTAAGTGGTATTGAAGCCTTGTTACTCCCAAGTTAAGCATAACATCTTAGGAGTGAAACATGAAGGGAGCTTATTTCATCAAGCTAACAATTTTAGATGTGTTCAACTTTACTTTCTAAAAAGCTAAAATGTAAGGGTTAATTAAATTCATTTTGAAGAGATGTACTTAATTCATCTATAGCAACAATAAGGCAAGAGGTAAGTAATATAACATTTCTAATCATGATACCTCCTCTATGGAATGTTGGATATGTGGTGGAAGAGGCCATATGACCTCCAAAAGCTCTTGTACTTATAAGTTATGAGGAAAAGATTCTAGTGAAGAAATAAAAACTACCAATATCTATACAAGTTGGGGTGATGAAGGAGAAACTAGCCATACACCTAAATATTCACATAATTTGTGATTAGCCTTGGCAAATTAAGAACCCATCAATGACTTAATATTTGATGATGAAGTTGAAGAAGATGATATTACTTTAGAAGAAAGGTATGAGTTACTTTGTAATAAGGCATTATCCTTTTAAAATTTATGCTTGAAAATGAAAGAGACTTTACATGATAAGGAAATAAAGGTAGAAGAACTTCATTCTCATTGTTTCTATCTTAAGAAAGAAAACTTGGACCTAATGACTAAGGTCCAAAAGCTAAGAAGCATTTTTGAGAAGACTAACAAGGAATTATTAGCTACAAAGCTTAGCTATAGAAGACATGTTTAAAATAAGGAGATAGGTCAACATCGAAGCTATCCTCACATCAAATCATCATCAGATCCTATGAACTTAAGGAAATACTCTCCCAGGTTTAACTGTTTAGCTAAATTTAAGAAAATAGTTTGCTTCTATTATGGAAAAATTAGACATATTTAGTCCTCCTATTATTTATGGTTGAAATACTATAATTAATCTTTTCCAAAAGAGTCTAGAAAAGGTATGTTGTAGAAAATGAAAGTTTGGAGGCAAAAAGAGAAGAGTTCTAAAAAAAATGATTGTGCAAGTTGTACTCTCTACTATAAAAAGTTGCACTTTGTACATTGATAGCAAATGTTCAAGACATATGATAGGAGATAAATCTCAAGTTGTACATTTTTTAGAATAAAAATATAGAACTTTCACATTTGGAGATGATAAGAAAGCTTAAATTAAAGATACTGGTACCATTGGAGGTAAGGATCAACATACTGTTAAATAAGTCTTTTTTATTGAAGGTATTAAATGCAATCTTCTTAGTGTTAGTTAACTTTGTGATTCAAATTTTGATGCTACCTTCTCCAAAGATACTTGTAAAGTAAGAGATTCACTATCTAGAATAGTTATTATAGAAGGGAATAGAAAATTGAATGTTTATACTACTATTTTTGGAGATAATCCTAACCTTGAATCCAAGTGCTTGATTAGCCATATAGGCGATGCTCATATGTGGCATAGGAAATTGGGTCACATCAAAAAAGACATTCTTTGAATCCTTATCTTGAAAGATATGGTTAGAGGGTTTCCTAAACTTAAGGATTTTTCCTTGAATACTTATGAAGCTTGTTAGCAAGAAAAGAAAACAAGGATAAGGTTTGGTAAGAAAAATTGCATCTTGACCTCTCTTCCTTTAGAATTACTTCACATGGACTTGGTTGATCCCTCTTAAACTCTTAGTTTGGAAAATAAAAAGTATTTTTTTAATTATTTTTGATGATTTTTCTAGTTTCACTTTGGTTGCTTTCTTGTATCACAAGGATGAAGCTTTTGGTCATTTCAGGAGAATTTGTAATCATATATAGAATGAAAAGAAATATGGTATCAAAGTCATCAAAATTAATAATGGTGAAAAAGTTCAAAATTACAAAATTTGAACAACACTATCAATTGAATGTTATTCTATATCAAGTTTTTGCTCCAAGGATGCCACAAAAAAAATTGTGTTGCAAAAAAGAAAAATAGGATTCTAAATGAAATGGGGAGAACCATCTTGAATGACCAAAACATTCCTTCTCACTTTTTGGGGATGAAAAAATCAACATAACATGTTATGTCTCCAATAGAGTTCTAGTAAGAACATTCACTACTAAAATCCCTTATGAATTGTGGACTGGTAAAAAGCCATTAGTTGGTTACTTTCATGTTTTTGGATCAAAACGTTACATTCGAAATGACAAAGATTCTTTGAGAAGATTTGATCCCAAAACTAATGAGGAAATACTTCTAGGATATTCAAATATTGGTAGGACTTATAGTGTGTTTAACTAAAGAACCAATACTATAGAGGAAACTATAAATGTTAAAATAGATGATAGTGATGGTTTAACTCTACACTCTAATGATGAAGAATTTTCTATCCAAAAGAAATCTATCACTTCCACCATACAAACTAGTAAAGACTCTGAAATAGCAAGTGAGCATTAGGATGCTTCTTCAATGTAGGCCAAAATGCCTAGACACTATAAATCAAAATTTCTTAATGATGTCATTAGATAAGTAGAAGATGGGTTTCAAACTAGGATCCAAACAAAGGAAATATGTGCATATGCTACCTATCTTTCACAACTTGAGCCCAAAAATTTTAGATATGTTAAAATGAAGGAAGGATGAATTTCAACCATGCAAGAACAGCTAAATCAATTCGTTAGAAATGATGTATGGGAATTAACTCCTAAACCTAATCCCAAGTAGATTATTAAATCAAAATGGATGTTTAGGGATAAGACAGATAAAAAAAACCTCATCAAGAAGAAAGCCAAATTAGTTGCTAAAAGATACAATTAGCAAGAGGGAATTGATTTTGATGAAACGTTTTATGTTGCAACAAGACTTGAGTTACTTAGACTTCTTTTAGCCTATGCAAGTATCAAAAGTATCAAGTTGTATCAAATGGATATATATAGTATATTTTGAATGGGACTATTTAAGAGGAAATATATGTTAAGCAACCTAAAGGATTTGTAGATCCTATTCATCTAGACTATGTTTTCAAACTAAAAAGGACATTCTATGGGCTTAAACAAGGCCCTAGAGCTTTGTATGATAGACTCTCACAACATCTCATGTTTGATGGTTTTGAAGGAGGTAAGGCTAACATTACTTTATTTCTTAAATAAGAAGATAAATATTTTCTCATTGTGAAAATTTATGTTGATGATATTATATTTAGAGCTACTAATAGATTTTATGTAAGAAGTTTTCAAATCTTATATAAATAGAATTTGAAATGAGCATGATAGGAGAACTCAACAACTTACTTAGATTTCAAATTGGCTAAACTAAAGAAGGAAGTTTCATTTGTCAACCTAAATACATCAAAGATCTGTTGCAAAGAATTAACTTGGCTAAGGTGAAAGTAAATACAGTACCAATGGTTATACATTTTAAGCTTAATAAGCATGAATAAGAAGAATCTATTGATCCCAAGCTCTATAGAGGTATGATTAGTAGCTTATTATATTTAAATACTAGTAGATCTAATATTACTCGTAGCATTGTAATATGTGCCAAGTGTCAAGCTAATCCCAAAGAATATCATTTAAAAGGTGTCAAAAAAGTTTTTTATTTTCTAAAAGATACTACTGACTGGGGACTTTGGTATCCAAAGGACTCCACACTTGATCTTGTTGGGTATTTTGATGTAGATTGTGTAGGTTATACAAATTATTGCCAAAGCGCAAATGGAAATTACTTATTTATTTGAAGAAGTATTATCTCTTGGGCAACTAAGAACCAAACCTGTACAACACTTTCTATGATGGAAGCAGAATATAGTTTGGTTGAGAGCTATTAGGCATAAATTTTTTGGATGAAAGAAACTCTCAAGAATTTAGAAATCAAATTAGATCACACACCCATTTTTTGTGACAATAATAGTGCTATTAATATGACCAAAAATCCTATTCAACATTCTTGTACAAAGTATATCGAAATTCAACATCAATTTATAAGAGAACATACTTAACTTGGATACATAAAGTTAGAATACATTGGGACCAATTATCAACTTGTTGATGCCTTCAACAAACCTCTTGATGAATGAAGACTTATTATTCTATGTAAATACATGGGCATAGGACCCTATCTTATCAGGTAAGAAGCTTATCTTTTCTAAATAATACAAAAAATAAAATAAAATAAAATGAGGGATATCATATTTAGGGGGAGTTTCAAAAGAAAATTTCTATTTGATGATGCCTAAAAATGAGGATTAGGATGTGTTATGCTATTTAATCCATTTTCTAAATTTTAGACATCACCAAAAAGGGGGGGATTGTTGACCTATTAGTATGTTAAAACCTAAGAAAATGAAGAATTATAAAGGAGTGCTAAAAGATATAGAATGTTTGCAAAGACATGGAAGAAATTACAAGGACAAAAGACATCGAGAAGTCAAAAGAATATGACCTAGTGTCTCTTAAGATATCTCATTCTACTGCAAGATGTCCTACTTACAAAGCTCAGTTTCAAGCTAGACATCCTAGAAAAATAGTAGACATTCCAAGTATTACTGAGACATTCCAATTAAGATGTCTTATATGAGACATCCCAATTTTCAGCGATATGTTCAACATGCAAGCTCCAGAATCTTAGCAACATGTATCAAGCTTGTTCAAGATATCCCAACTAGTGCTTTTCTAGCTTTTGTATGAGCTCCAATGGTCATTTGACAATGACAAAGGCTATGAAAGAGATAATATCTTATTGAAAATGGAAAGCACAGTTCATGTAAAAAAAATCTTCATTATATACATCTTTCATATTATTTAGCTCCTCAATTGTCCATCTTTTGTGAGTTTTGTACTATACTACGAGAGCCTCAAAGTAAGGAATCTATAATTGTAGTTACATTCTCTCCTTGATCTTTATTTTATTTCTTTGTAAGGTATGTAGAATTTATGTGCTTCTTGCATGAAGAAATCGTTTGAGCTTGTTGGGACCTTGCAAGGTTGGGTGTGTTTCTGTGTGAAAACATCCCTTGTGAAGCTCAAATATTGTAATGTTTATGGTAATCATGAAAGCATATTTTTGAAGGAACAAATTCTGGAGATGTGCAAAGATTCTACCCTTCAATTGTAGATGTACCCAGGTTGGAGAACCACATACATTTACATGCAATTTTAATTTTAATTTATGGAACTTATTCAACCACCTTCTAAGTTCTCTATCTTCAATTTTTATCCTATTTATTTGTTTCAAAGCCATTTTTAGTCCAACATCTTTTATTCCAAGCCTATTTCTTCTATTTCTAAATATGTACCAAGGCCAAGTATCATACTGCATGTGATTTTGGTAATTATAGATAGATTATGGCCTTTGATACATCTAATTTCCATTCATAGATGGTTTATGACATGTTAGCTTAAAGCAAAGTAAAAACTAAATTTGGGCATCTTTATGAGAAAGAAAAAAATAAGAGGACTCTAAAAGCCCTGTCAACATAGTAAGAAAGCTTATTGTAGTTTCCTTTTTCGTGAATTTTGTATGCTTTCTCTTTGTTTCTTGTTTTTTTATTTAATTCTTTTACAATTTTATTTAGTATGCCAGGACTTTATCAAAATCTTGTCAATTTAAGGTTATTTTTATATGGAAATTAGTTATTTAATTTTGTCTAAATCATTTTTTAATTCATCTTTGGAAAACATTTGACAAGATTACTTCTTAGATATTTGATGATTATTTTGAATCAACTCTTGATATAAACATGGCTTTGCGAGAATTTTATGGAATTTTTGATATTTTGGAAATACTTTGGATTTTTGAAATAAAATAATAATATTTATAGAAATGAATTTGCTCAGTTGGTAATGGGAAATATGAATCTTTTAGATTTCTACATTTTCATGCAATAGTAGAGTGTCATTTAGTGGAATCCACACAACAAAAGTAACAGTTTGGATGGATTTCATACCTTGGATTTTGATTCATAAGTTCATGTGAAGTTGGAAAACTAGCTAAGACAATGTCACTAAGTAGTTGAGTCTAGTGGTATGTAGTAAAACATAGTTAAGGTCTATCCTTATGATGATATGTGTACCTTAGCTCTTGAGGATGTTAATAGTGAGACTATTAAAAAGATCCACTATGAGTGGCTTGTTTCTGGTCATAAGGATAATTCAATGATAGTAATGAGATTATTCAAAGACACATCTGTATGTTCCTTTAGGAGTGAGGGAACCCAAGAGCTAGCTTTTAGAGATGCCTAGATAAAATATACTCTTCAGATTATTAGATAAATTTGTGATATCTTTGGACATTAAATAATTGAAAAGATAATCTGATGGTAGTAGTGATTTTATTCTAAGACCTGTTAGTATATTCCTTTGTTATTGAGGGTAATCAAGATCTATCCTCAGATGATGCCTCAATAAAATATATATTCTTTGAATTTTTAGATTTTGTTTAGATTTTTAAAAAAATTTGTGGCATTTCTGGACTTCAAAACATTAATGAATATTTTATTGAAAATCTTTGTCTAGCTTGTATTCTAAGACTTTTGGCCTAGAATCTTTATGATCTATGAAAAGGAAAATAATATATCCTTTCTTATTTAAGAGGTTCTGACTTGTCCTACATTTTGATACAGAGAGTCCAAAGTAATCATGGAAACACTAGAAAAGGCACATGGGACAAAAGGTGGATCAATTCTATAGAAGATTAACCCTTTAATATTGAAAATTAATTTTTATATATTTTTTATATTTGTAAAATAGAAACCTTATACACTTATTTGATACTTAAGCCATATATTTATTTTTGAGAATTAATAATAAAGTATAACATATATGAAATTGTCATCTATGCCATTAGGATCATGACATTGCAAGGATCATTTTATAGTTTTCCTTACACTATATATTTAGAAAAATTAATATTATTTTATTATGTATAAATATTTTTATTAATTTTTTTTTAATTTTAGTATTTAATTTGGAAAACTTCAAATCTAAATATCTTTAATTTTAGATGTTTGGTTGAGGTGAAATAAGTATTATTGGAATTATTATTTTATGCACTATTTTATGATGCAACTAGTGAAATTTCTAGACATCTATATTTTTGTGGCTATACAAATATCTATTTTTATTGAAATAAATTTTATTTAATTATATATGCAAGTAATATAAACTTTTGCTGCATTGTATTTCTCTACTATATATATTATGCTTCTAACGGATCTTTTTTATTTATTTTAGGACTACTTTATAAATTGGTAAATCAGGGTTAAATCTAGATCTTTGGGGTTTCATAGCATTTCTATTAGTTATTTATAGGATTTTATAGATAATTAATGGGAAAGTTTCATGGGTGGTATTAGAGGATGGATTTTTCTTTGGATGACATAGTATTAAATTCTTATAGGAACTATTTAATTTATTTGATATTTTTTAAATTTGATTCAATAAAAAATGTGGGAGACAAGATCAATTAATGATATCTCATAAGAAAAGTCCATGAAGTTTGTAGGTAACTCAAAATCAAGTAATTGAGAAATTATTGACCTTTGTTTAAAATAAAAACTAGAACAATCATAATAAGTGCTCTAGGAATGAAGGAAATGATTGAGAGCATTGGTGACTAATCCATAGTTTTAGAAGGCTAAATTTGCCTATCCTCTCAAGCATTGAAGATCCCACTATTGCTATAGAATGGTTAAAGGGATTAGGGAAAGCTTTCTGAAGCTTATATTGCATTGCTATAAAGAAGACCTTTTAAGCTTTATATCAGTTCAAAGGTACAACTAAGCAATGATACAAGGAAGAACAAAGAATTAGGAATTGGAAAGATGAAGGAATAGAATGGAAGCAATTTACTGAAGTGTGTAAAGATAGGTGTCTCTCTAAGATCTACCTTGAGAAAAAAGAAAGTTAAATTCAATTGACTAATTTAGGGATACATGTCCATCTATGATTATGATAATAGTTTTATTGAACTATGTGAATATGTTCTTTATGTATTACAAAATGAGATTATTTGTACTAGAAAATTTGTAAAAGAATTAAGGTCTTCCATCAAAACCATAGTTGTAGCATTGGCTTTGGATAATTATGAGGAGGCATGGGCCAACACCATTATTGTTGAAAGGAAAAAAATGGAGGATGTAGCCTAAATAAAAAGAAAAGAAAAGAAAGGAGTTGTTATTATAATTGATTAGGATAAATTCAAGCAACCTAGGGAAATAAATGATCTAGTTTAGCAACAGTCTCAAGAAGTTAAGTGAGTAGTTCAATAGCAACCTAGGATATTTATTAGACTAGTTTAGCCATTTAATCCTAGGATCCCATCAGGATCTAATATTTTCTTCTACTGTAAAGAAGTTAGCCATATCAAAAAAGAATGTTTGAAGCTACTTCAAAGGAAGAGTGCTATGTAGAATTCGTAAATAGAAGATGTTATTCAAAATCCAAGAATTATCCACAAAATAGAGAAGTTGCTGATAATCCTAAGATGGTTTAGGAAAATAAAGGAACTAGAAATTATCAACCTATGAGTTAGAATTAGATCTATGTTATGCCAGGGAAAGATATACAAAATAATATAGAGTGCACCTTAATAGATCCTAAAAGGATCCATTCCACAAGCTTCATAAACAAATTTAGCTTAGAAAATAAGAACAACATAATGAAATGGATAAAATATTCCTTTTAGTAATAAAATTATCAAAATGTAGAGAAATACATCAAAGAGAAGAACTGAAGCTCAACTTAGAACTCTCCTAAGGATCTTAGAGGTCACACATCTCCTATCAATCCTTTATTACTCACAATGGAGCAAAAGCTTAAGATAAGACACTTACAAGAGATTCTCTTGACCTCTCTCAAGTGCTCTCCCTTACCTCTCCAATTTTCCTTGCACAAGTTCTCAAAAGACCAACCTTCTCTCTTAGGACTAGCCTTCTTCCTTAAGACTAACCTTCTCTCTTATAATTAGCCTATCCAAACTCAAGCCTTGGAATTTTATTTATAATTTATTAGTGTGATCTTTCATCTTTCCTTTTATTTAAAAATAAAAATTATTATTTTTACTTGCATGAAACATCTTGGACATGTGGGAGATGTTTCAAGAAAAAACAACTAGATCTTAGATGAGACATCTTGAATTAGGCTAAGACATCTTGCTGAAAGATGAGATGTCTTGGGGTTGGTTAAGACATATTAGCTAGGATGTCTTAGTTGCGACCTCTCACCTACTAAGACCAAAAAGAAGTATGCTTGTTTTGAGTTCTAGAATCTCTAAACATTTTCAAACAATTCTCCATTGACACAAAAACACCCTGAGCTCAAAAAAATAAGCTCAAAACAACTCCAAACATGCCAAAACTCTAAGAAAAGATCCCATCATTGAAGAGATGGTACATTGGACATTTGAAAAACTAGAAATTCCATTATTTGTTAAAGTTGTGGGGTACATAATAGAATATGAATGTAAGCATCTTCTACTAAGAATACAATCTAAGGAAGGGAATGTAGATTTATTTATTATTGATATCAGAGAATCTAATATTATTTTAGGAATTGATTAGTTAAGTAGATATAATGGGTTTCTTTACTAAATACTAAGACAATTCAACTAGAGTTAGGAGATGGACAACAAGTCTTAATTATAGCCAAAGGAAGACTCATTAAAGTTGATTTAATTTCTTCTAAGAATTTCATGAAAATGATTAGGAAATAACATACATGTTTTATGACTATTGTCAAATCTTAAAATAAGAAGGATAACACAGTTGATATTCTACTAGTTAATGAATTTCTAGATGTATTTACAAAAGAAGAACTATGGATACATCTAAAAAGAGAAATAGAGGTAAAAATTACTCTTAAACTAGGAACAAAATCAATTTTGAAGGCACCATATCGAATGTCCCTCGATGAGTTAGGAAAGCTTAGGATATAGATGCAAGAACTTTTAGAAAAATGTCTTATTCAAGTTAGTGTTTCTCCTTGGGGCACACTAGTATTATTTATGAGAAAGAAAGATGGAAATTTTAGGCTATGCACTGATGATAGATGATTGAACTAAGTTACTATTAAGAATAAATATCCTTTACCTCAAATAAATGATTTATTTTATCAGTTTAGAGATGCAACTATATTTTGAAGAAGATGTTTTAAAGACTACATTTAGGAAGATATAAACACTATGAATAATTTGTATTTCCATTTGGATTTAAAAAATGCTCATGTGATATTTATGCATTTAGTGAATAAAGTATTAAGGCATTATCTAGATAAATTTGTAATTGTGTTTATTTATAATATTTTGGTATATTCTAAAAGTGAGGGGCAACATGTGGAACATTTGAGAAACGTATTATATGACTCTTGAACAAAAAATCAATTATATCCTCAACCCTCTAAGTACTCATTTCGGTAAAGGAAAGTACATAGTATTAGAAGCATGGATAATAGTTGATCCAATGAAGACTCAAGTAATTTGGGATTGGCCAAGACCTAGTAGTGTAAGAGAAGTATGAAGTTTCTTGAGGTTAGGAAGTTACTATCAAAGGTTTGTTAAATATTTTAATAGAATTTCATGTACTTTAACCAATTTATTAAAGAAGGATAATTTATTTTAGTGGATGAAAATGTATGAGTAAGCCTTTTCAAAATTAAAGAAACAACTCACATCAACTCCTATTTTAGTATGACAAACCCTAGGTAAACTATTAGATGTGTATATCAATGTTTCAAGTGAAGGATTAGGATGTGTCCTCATGTAAGAGGGACATGGTATTGCCTATGCTTCATGACATTTAAAGAACCATGAAGTTAGATATTCTGTGCATGCTATGGAGTTAACAACTATTATTTTTGCATTCAATATATGGAGACATTATTTGTTTGGGAAGAAACTAAATTTATGGATAGATCATAAGAGTTTGCAATATCTTATGACCCAAGCACAATTAAATTTGCAACAAAGAATATAGATTAAACTACTTGCAGAATTTACTTTTAATATCAAGTATCATCCTCGAAAAGCAAATGTGGTGGTGGATGCACTTAGCAAGAAGATTGAAAGATAAATAGCTTGGTTGCGCAATTAAGTTTACTGGAAGAGATTGTAGAAGAATAAAAGCCAAGTGCTTATTACTAAGAAAAGCTTTAGAAATTAAGTCATATTTCACTTCATTATTTACAAAAAGAAGAAAAGTGTGAGTTAAAATTCAAAAGCAAATTATATGTATCCAAAGTTGTAAGGCAAAAACTGTTGGAAGAGGTTCATACTAATAGATATCAAATGCATCCTAGAGATGATAAAATATTTCAAATTTTAAGAAGGTAATATTGGTGATCTAAAATGAAATGAGAGATAATTGAATTTATTTCTAAATGCTTAACTTATCAAAAATTTAAAGCTAAACATCAAAAAATAGGAGGACTACTTCATCTACATAATATATCTCAATTGAAGTGGGAGGTTATTAGCAAGGACTTCATTTTGGGATTACCAAAGATAAGAGGGAAACATGATGCTATATTGATAGTGGTGAATTTGTTAACAAAATCTTCTAATTTTCTTGCTAAACATTCCATTGCAATCACTGATGATATTGTTTAAGTTATTTATTAAGAATATTGTTAGACTACATGGGATTTTGGTTAAGGTGATATTTGACAAGGATCCTATGTTTATCTCAAGATTTTGGTAAGTGTTTTAAGGACATTTGGATACTAAATTAAATATAATTTCTGCATATCATCCTCAAATGGATGGGCAAATAGAGTAAGTAAGCTAATTCTTAAGAGACATGTCTTGGGCTTATATACTTTAATATAAGGAAGATTGGGATGAAAAAGGCCAAAGTCAATTAATAGAAGGAAGATCCATTTAGATGATACTACAACTCTACTTGTAGTATGTAAGGACCATGAGGGAGATTCTTAGAATAATGAAAATGATGCAATTTAACAAGAGTACATACCAAATGATTCCATAATTGAAGATATCACACTAGAACAACATGAAGATCTAATTCTTCTAGAAGAGCCTTAGTTGAGAAGATCCATTAGGTAACATCAACCATCTAAAATATATTCACTAGATAAGTATTTATTGCTCATCGATGGAGGAGAATCAAAAAGCTACCATGAAGCAATGCTACATGAGCATAAAGAAAAGTTGTTAAAAGCCATGCAAAAAGAGCTGTAATTGTTACATGAAAACCACACTTATAAGTGGCTAAAATTACTAAAAGGTAAGAAAGATCTCAAAAATAGGTGGATGTTTAGATTAAAATCTTAGAAAAATAGTCCGCAACGAAGGAACAAGAAATGATTAGTGATAAAAGACTTTAGTCAAAAGAAAGGTATTAATTTAAAAGAAATTTTTTGCACCTATGGTTAAGATGTCTTCTATGAATTATTTTGGAATTAGCTACTAATTCAAATTTAGAAAGTCAATCACTAGATGTACAAATAGTCTTCCTTAATGGTGAATTCAAGGGAAACGAGAACCTTGTATGCAAATTCAATAAGAGTTTATATGGGCTCAAGTAAACACTACGATAGTGGTACAAGAAATTTGACTCTTTCATGGGAAAGCATGGGTACAAAAGAACTACTTTTGACCATTTTGTTTATGTTAGGAAATTCTTTAATGGTAATTTCATTATTCTCTTACTTTTTATGGATGATACGTTGATAACTGGCCATGATGTTTAGAAAATAGACAAGTTGGAAAAGGAGTTGAGCTAGACCTATGCAATGAAGGAGCTTGAACTCACCAAGAAAATACTTAGCATAAAGATATTAAGAAATACAAAAAAAGCAAGATATGTCCACAGAGGAAGCATCATAATCCTAGGTCTCTAAAAAATTATTAGTCCATAAAAAGGTCCTACCATAGCTTTTTTGAGAATAGATTGTTCTTCTTTTGTACCCTAAAGTGCATCCCCCACATAGCCCCTGACCATGTGATTTAAATTTTAGAGTACAAATTTGTTTAAAAGAAATAAATTGAATTTGATCAAATCTGATAACACAGAAGCAACAAAGAAGGTTAAATATTGTACTCTAGAATAACTGCATGCTCGAATGCCACATTCATGACTCACATCTACCTGGATTATGTTTCTCCAGCAATAGACAAACTTATAGATTATACTTGCATATTACAATGGGAAAAAACCCTTAACATTTCAATTTCAATAGAAATCATTAATGCATTTGATTTATGAATGATGAAATTCTCCATAAACCAGTGACAAGGACAAACTTTTTCACCGTCCACAATGTGTTTATGTTGTAACGGAATATTAAAAAACATGCCTAAGACAATCCTACAGTGAACATTAAACTTGTTCATTCGTCTGTTGATTTCTATATCTTCATTCCACTTTTAATTTTTGTATTATTACAAATATCCCAAGTTATGATGAAATGCGGAATTATTATATATTGGTAACAGAGTTAACAGAAAAAAACACTTGCAGAATGAAATTATATTTGCAGCATTACAAGTCGTTGATTCCTTATTCCACAAAGCAATCCTTCAAGATAGAGCACACACAAGTGAATGTTCATTATATTATAGATCTCAGGATGGGCTGCTCATTATCAATTCCAAGATGAAATTAAATAGGTAGATCTAAGAGCCAACACACAGTTAACTTTGGCGTATCTTCACTTTTTCTCCAAAAACAAGTTTTAAATATAACAATTATTAAAATTTAAAACTAAACTTAAATAACAAAGTAAAGTACACCTCAATCTTTGAAAGAAATGTGAATTTCCAAACTGAAAAGAACCCTTGTACTTGGAACAAAGGGTTTATCTTATTGGGGCACGTGCACTCAGCAATGCTCTATTGCTCTTAACATGATGGTAACGAGGTTCTTGGTGTTGTCGGCAGGTGACCCCGTTAGCAGTTTTGGAATCAGAGTCACTGCTAAAATTCACAAATGCAGGCATGGTGGGATATGGTAAAGTGACAGAGGCATCGGAAAGCATACACAACACTCTTGACATTGGCGGTCGTAACTCTGCATTTGCTTGCGTGCATACAAGTGCAACATGCATGAACCTCATTACTTGTTTTCAACACAATTCAATTTAATCTCCATGTCGCCCTCCTGAAATAATCTCCATGTCTGACATAAAAATTTTAAAAATAACACAAATATTTTTTGGTAAGTCAATCTATATTAAAGTCCAAATTAAAACGTAACAGTAACAGTGTTTATTGCAGTTAAAATAACACACATATTTTTTGGTAAGTCAATCTGTATTAAAGTCCAAATTAAAACTTAACAGTAACAGTGTCTATTGCAGTCTAAAGTGCTGAGTTTACCTCTGCTAGAATACTTTTTTATTTCTTCCGCAAATTATTTCCCTAAGAAGAATACAAAACTACAGACTTCTGCCTTTATGGATAATTGTACTTGCATTGCATACTCCGGTGCCATGTATCCACTGGTAAAAGAATAATGATTATAATGGCAAGAAAAATATTTTATTTATAGTTAGCATAATTTAATTATTTTTATTTTTTATTAAATCATTATTTTGATCCTGAATTTTTACGAGGTACTGGTGAGAATCCGAGATTGGGTGTCCAACCAAAATGTGCAATCTTAGCTGGTCCAGTAAAATGTTAGCTGCTTTGATATTTTGATGAATGATTTTGATATCAGAGTCTTGATGCAATTGCAGCATATTTGCTGGAAACGGGAAACGGCGCAACGTGACGGCAACGGAACGGAAAGGGCAAAAAATCAGGTTGGGAAAAAGAAACTAAAACTTTAGCAATCTGTATATTTTAATAAAATTATGTGTATATTTCTTTGTTCATAGAACAACAATTTAAAATGCAATACAATATAATGATTTTTATATATAAAAATTTACAATATTTTTATTTATTGGTATCTAAGAACAATTACCCATCAGATAGAAGTTGTAAAATAATTTATTTAAAAAATAAATATTTTTTGAAAAAAAATTAATAAAAAAACAAAAATATATATTAAGAACAATTTTGGTCAATTTAGGCGTGGACTTTCGTAATTCGATTGCCCTCGGGGAAGTTTCCTTTTGTGGGCGTGAAATACATGTGAAATTTTCTGCATTTGCGTTTTCGTCACGCTGATTTGATGTTTTAATAAAATTCAGGAAGGCACTATAAAATATTTGTAATACAAAACCCAACTACGTGGTTTATTGTAAGCAAAACACAGGCGAAACGTCATAATTCTGCGTCTTAACCACTTCTTCGGTTGCCGTGATACCCAGGGAAGGAAATCCTAATTCCTTTCTTTTAGGAACTTTAATCATTTATAATTTCATATTTCAGTCATATACTGATGAGGGCTTTACTTTTAAAAAAAAATTGTCCATCATAATATCATATGATTTGTTTTAGATGTTAATTTCCTAAGTAAGAACTTCTGTTTTTAGCACTTAGGATTAAAATATACTTGGGGCGCAGTTCCGAGTTTGCAAAATTGTAAGGGAAGTTTCCCGTGTTGCAGGACGAAAAACAGGGTCAGGAAAAGGTCAATCTGGATGTTAAAATTGAGCCACGACCGACTTATTAAAAGAAAAATTGAAGGAATTTTAAACTGGTCTGCTAGATCTAAAAGGTCTCAAAGGTTTCAATGAACATAATTAAAAACATCAATTTCAAAATTAAATGACTCACGT
>MNCI01002538.1:415373-466047 GCA_015680685.1 Gnetum montanum | reverse complement strand
GTTTCTGGCAACATAGAATTGCAGTAGTCCTTTAGCAACGATTATGTTAAAACGAAGTCTCAAGATGTTTTTTCTTCTCTGGATCTGTTAAAAAGAACAAGAGGATGATTTCTTAAAATGAAAACTTAGGAACAGGGGCCAACAAATGTAAGTGAGAAGCATATTGACCCAGGATAATACTTAATGAAGCCTTACCGAATAGGAATTTGGCAAGGCTACTGTTGCAGAGATACTCGTAAACAATAATCTTCTGAGAACCTTCAATTTTCATCCTAAAATATTCACAAGATTTTTGTGGTGAACATTCATCAAAAGCTTGATTTCATCCATAAATTCATGTTTAGCTTGTGAGGAAATTAGGGAAAGCTTCTTCACTGCTACGCGTTTCCCGTTTATGAGAGTTCCCTGTAAAATGGCAGCAGAAAGTACTTTTCTGAAAAATCATTTTTGTGTCAATTTAGATGGTTTTGAAAACAGCTAGAGAGAGAGTTAACCTTATAAACCGAACCAAGTCCTCCCTCCCCAAGTTTGAGTTCATCATCGAAATCATTTGTGGCAATTCTGAGCTCATCTGCAGCAAAAAGGATATCACTATCTTCGTTAACAAGATCCCCCTGCTCCTCTTGCCGTGGGCTTGAAGTCCCTGTTTTCATGGATAATAGTCACGACACAACGGCAAATAATTCTGTTCAAACTTCAAACCAAGCATATGAAACAGCAACCTACGGATAAAACCAATCCCCGAGACATACTCGTTTGATGATGTTGTTCTCCAGAAATTGCCTTCATTTTACGCTACAGAAGAAGAAATAATCCTCCCAAAAATAGCGTCAGCACGGCATAGCCCCCAGTACTGCTCCCTACTGTTGGGGTCATATTGTTGCTGGTTTTATTAGATTAGCCTGCAACACCATAATTTTTCGGTCCATTATTGTACTTTGACCGTCACAGTTTTAACCCACTTAAAATAAACTGTGGAAGTACGATATTAATATATATCTAAAATGGCCCAGGGCCTATATTACTTCTAAAGGACTATTTGACAAGATGTTCCGCATCTTCTTCTGTGCCGATCTTGTCTATCATCTCTCGGAAGGCACAATTTTTTAGCAAAAATACAGGCTCAAACTCCGGGCAATTTTAGATATAATTCAGAAAAAAAAAATCACCGTAATCCTTAGGCTCTTGCCCACAGATTTGAAGAAAGCATGAATGTTAGAACGCAAAAAGAAATGTGTAACTGCAAAATGCTAATATTACCAAAAGGCAATGGCGACAAAGGGGGAGATGCAGGAACTGGAGCGGCAGGAGGAGCAGAATCATCAATTGCAGGGGCACCAAAAAACGAGTTGACTTCATATTCAACAATGCAATTTTTGTCAATAGATACGCCTCCTATCTTGCCTTCCGTAAAGCTGAACAACCATTCAAGGTTGAAGTCTAAGCACAAGTGACAATCATTTGTGGAAATATCTCGCCAGCACTGCACCAGGCCGTAAATCGTGACAAAAGCGTCTACGGCTGAATCCGTGGCATATCTGGTCAGCAGATTTGAGCTGGCCTTGCCAACCAGATTCTTGAGAAGCTTCTCCTTGGTATTATCAAAGCTCTCAGGATCTGAAGCATTGGCGATATTGTAATACGACCCAATATTGCTGCCTGGTTGCAGCTTGCCCGTGAAATTAAAGATCTCATAGCGTATAAAGCAATATGGATACCAGATGGTCGCTCCCAAACTGCGACTGCAATTGGTTTGAATCACCTGTTTGGCGTTCTGTGAACAGTTGAAGCACATATTCGCAGTGTGATCTCCTCTACACTGGAGGAGGCCGTAAACTGTGCTATCATTTCCTTGGCCAACAACAACAGAGATATTGAATGCTGCAGGTTGGCTTGATGCGATCACCAGATTCTCGAGCACAGTTTTGATGTTCTTAGCCACTTCTGTGCCCTCTGTGTAATTGTTTTGATTGCATTGTAGCGGGATGATGCTGCAAGTAGTCCAGCGGCAGCAGAAGAAGAAGAGGATTACGAAAACAGAAAGGATGAGGATGCGACAACGGCCATTACAGGGATTCGCCATGGCGTTTTCCAATGAAATGGTTCAGCTAAGACAAACTCCTCAAAAGTTTTTGATAAATACAGTACGTGTATGAAACACGACAGAAAAATTAGTGGACGACGATCGCCACCTTGCACGCGTGATGGAAGTCCTCCATGTAACGAGGTGCTTATTGGTGTTGTGTTTTCACTTATGGCGCACCATTGGCGGTTTGCTAAATCCAAATGACAGCAATAGTCTAAGTGGCATTCATTATTTGAAGGTTGCATTTCCTTCAAACCAACAAGAAGAAGGCAGATAAGAGAATTTTGGAAAGTTGGTGTAGACCCTCGCACAAAACGTGTATGTCATTCGTTCTTGTTTTGATCAACCAATAAGACTCAAGGCTTCCGCTCACAAGCAACTTTCGGTTCCAATTCTTATCCATTCTGATCTTTCGGTTCCAATTCTTTCTTATCCATTCTGATCTAGACCAGAGGCCACCATGGTCCATGAAAGATAATGTCTCATTGTTAGTAAATGTTAGCGAAAGGGAAAGTTAGTGAAACATGATGTAAGATGATCGATACTAATGTTTTTTCTTTCAGAAATAGTAACATTCTATATATTTATTTTCTACTGAAACTTACGATTTCATTGAGCATTCTAATGCATATTGAGAAAACAATTGAAACAAAGGAGGTTCAACCAGGTACCTTTTAATGTAAAGGGAAAATTTTGTTAACAATAAATTAGTGTAATTCCACATAACAAGCTTATATTTATAGTATAGCCTCTCTTGATTTTTTGGTGCTTAAGTTTAAAAATAACCATTTTTTGGTGCTTAAGTTTAAAAATAACCACATTATAGGTAGAAGAGAGTACAAGTTACATGTTCTGTTAAACATTAACTTAATTTTGTGTTTCTCAGAAAAAAACAGAGAACTAAAATTTCTGAAAACAGAATGGGAAACATCAATTCTCAAAAATAGAAAATGAAAGATAAGAGAGAGAGAGAATACTAGATAACTTGTTATCAACTCAACAATTTCTACCTTCACAACAAACTCACTTTGCCTTGCTCAAATATTTTCATCACCTTTCCTCAAAGCCTAAGAAGTTGAAGCACCACTTGAACTTCTTCAACAATACTAATTTTGTTAATATATCTGCACATTTTTGACTTGTATAAATTTTCTCAAGTAACTCTCCACCTATTGCAATAACCTGTTTTATTCAAATATATTTTGTTTTATATTGATGGACTGGATTCTTGGCTAAATATATAGTACTTTGATTATCACAAAATATTTTTAAATTTTTCCCTTTGGATACCCAACTCACCCAATATGCCCTATAACCAAACAACTTGCTTGCAAGCTTCTATAGTAGACATGTACTCTTTTTCAATGGTAGACAACCATACAACATATTGTAATTCTAACATCCAATTAATTAGACTTGTTGCAAGAGTAAATAGATAACTGATAGTGGATCTACTCTTTTTAAAGATACCTTTTGGAACCTCCACCAAAATTCATGTTTCATTTTTCTCCAAAGAATCCATCTCCTCTTTTATTGCTTCTTTCCATTTAGAGCTAAAACATCTTTCATAGCTTTGTAATATATGCTTGGTTTTGTTCCATCTAAGGATAATGTAATTATTCCATCTAAAAATAATGTAATTATAACATAATCATCAAATTTCTTAAGAAGAACACTTTTGTGGATTGTTGTAGAGGCTGTGCAACAATTTATTTATTTATTTTTGTCTCTTCATTTGCTAAATTTTCAAGTAAGCAAAGCTTTTTATTTTATTTTATTGTCTATTTGAAGATGATTAAGTCTCCAACACAACTAGCTAATTACTAGGTACATTTATATGTTCATGTTCAACTTTTACTTCCTATTCAATATTGTTAGATAATTCATGAAAACCTATATCTTTGCTATAGATGATTTTATCGTAAGTAGGATCTAATGAGCTATATCCCATAACATCACCATCATACCCAACAAAGATATATTTTCTAGATTTAAACTCTAATTTTGTATGCTGATGTTTCAAAACTAGAGCATATGCAATGCAACCAAAAACTCTATGAAAGAAATAATCAAAAGAATGATCTATTGATACATCCTCTAAAGTTTCATAATCTAGTGTAGTTGCTAGTGATTTCTTAATTAAGAAACATATTGTAAAAATAGCATCTGCCCAAAATTCTTAATCCAAATTGACATTGCTCATCATTCTTGTTGTTGTTTTAAGAAGAATTCTATTCATATATTCTGCAACTCCATTTTACTCAAGATTATAGGCAATCTTCTTGTATATTTTAATCTCAACTTTCCTAGAATAATATTCAAAATCTATAGAGTTGAACTCTTTTCCATTATCTATTTTGAAACATTTAATTAATATAATTAGGAGTTTCTCAATCCAAGCTTTAAATTACTTAAAGATACCAAAAACATCAAATTTATGATAATATCATCTTATTTAGAAAACAAATGCTTCATGAAGGCACTCAAAATTGGGATTACTTTGCAAATTTAATTTAGGGCCCAATAGAAAGTTGAATTTAGAAAATTAGAAAGAACATTTTGGGTGAAATAAAAGGCAAAAAATACATCCCAAAAGAGACATGGTAGTGGAGTGATAAAGTGCAACACACTATCCAAAACATGAAAAAATGCTTTAGGGAATGATAGCAAAGTGATACCCAAGAAAATTGGTTGATATACAAAAGGGAAAAGTAATAGTAGCCAAAGCCAAACAAAAGGTCTTAGATAGATTTTATGAAAAATTAGAAATAAAGAAATGAGAAAAATCTATTTATAAATTGACAAGAATCAAAAACAATAAATGTATGAATATTGATCATATTAAATGTATCAAGGAAGTAGATGAAAGAATTTTGGCAAAAGACAATGAAATTTTGAATAGGTAGAAAACTTATTTTTAAGAATTATTAAATGAGAAATTCCCAAGAGAAGACATCCAAGAAGAAGAATCAAATTTTAGTTTAGTTAATGAACTTTTCTTCTTTGAGGTAAAGATAGCCTTAGCAAAGATGAAAAATGAAAAAGCTGTTGGACCAGATAACATTCTTATTAAAGCTTAGAAACCATTGGGAGATACAAGAGTTTCGTAGTTTTCATAATAATTTAATAAAATTTTGAAAGATGGAGAAATGTCCAACAATTGGAGAAAAAGCTTTTTTATTCCCATTTACAATTGTACAAACTATAACAATATTAAGCTAATTAGCCATACTATTAAGCTTTTGGAGAAAGTCATAGAGAAAGCATCTCAGTCTTGAATCAATAGTATCAAAAAATTAATTTAAATTTATACCAAGGAGATCTATTATAGTGGTTATTTTTTGAGTATGCCAAGTGATGGAGAAATTTGAAAAACATAGAAAAAATCTACATATGATCTTCATTGGCTTAGAAAAGGAATATGACAGAGTGCCTAGAGACATTATTTGGTGGATCTTATAGAGGAAAAACATCCCTAATAAAGTAATTAAATTGATTAAATACATATATGAAGAAGCTACCATTAAAATTAGAATAGTTCATAGAGTAACATTTGATTTTCTAGTCACAATAGGTCTATATCAAGGGTTTGCACTTAGCCCATACTTATTTGCCATTATTATGACTAAATTAACAAAGGAAATACAAGATGAAATCCTTTGATGTATACTATTTATAGATGATCTTGTACTGGTAGATATGACTCAAGAAAATATTGGTGCTAAAATGAAGAAGTGAAGATATGCTCTAGAATCAAAAGGCTTAAAACTTAGTAGAAGTACAATAGAATATATAGAATGCAATTTTAATAACATAAATAGTGGTAAAATAGAAGTGATAATTCAAGAAAAAAAAGTCCCTCACTACAAAATGTTCTACTACCTAGGATCAATTCGCCAATCAGATGCTGAAATTGATAAAGATATTAAAAATAGAATGGAAACAAGATGGTCACAAGGGAGATAGGCTAGTAGTGTTCTATATGATAAAAGAATGCTAATAAAATTAAAGAGAAAATTTTATAAGATAGTAATCAAGCTTGCTATCTTATATGATGCTGAATGTTAAGTTACACAAAAGAGCTATGAATGATAAATTAGTATTGTAGAAATGCAAATGCTTCAATGGATGTTGAATGTTACTAGAAGAGATAAACTACTAAGGACATCAATTTGCCCTTGTGTAATATTCAATGTATTTTATGTGTATGTCTTCTTGTATTGGTCTTCTTAGTGATGATTTGAGGATGTTTTGGTAGGTGTGGGAATGTTTAGAGGTGTCCAAATGCTCTAGGTCTTGAAGCAAGTATCTTGATTTTTTATGAGCCTATCTAGAGAGATGTCTTCTTTGGGAGAAAGACATCTCCTTCATTTTCAAGAAATCTCCATTGAGACAAGATGTCTGTAGAAGACATATCCATTTTCAATATGACATCTTCTTCATTTATAAGACATCTTCTCTAAGAACTAGCAATTACTGGCTAGGACATCTCCTACTTTCCAAAGATGTCTTGGCAGGTTATGGGATATTATTGTGTTGATTTGTAATGATTCAAAATTATAAATTTGAACATCAGGGAAGATGAAGAGATAGGGGAAAAATATAAATATGCCTCCTAGTCCTTTATTTTTGTTAAAAGATAGGAAGAGTCTATGAGTTGATTAGACAGAGAGTAAGAGAGAGAGTCCTAGTCAATTACTTTGGTCATCATCCTTCTATGTGTGATTACTTTGCTTAAGTTAGTGTGAGGGTTGGATTGGGTTAATTATCTATCTTTGGAAGTATGTACTTCTTTTTTGGCTCTAAATTCTTCTTTTAAGAAAGAATAAAGCTTTTACCTTTTCTTTCTTATTCAAAGTGACTTGTTTTCTATTTTCTTTTTTTGAAATCAAAGAGCTTGGATTGTGAAATTGAAAGAAGCTCCATATCATATTGGTATCAAAGCACTTGAAATTGAAGACAGTTGTATTTAAGTGGATAATTATCACCTCAATTACAAAGAATCACTTCAAATTATCAAGCTTGAGTAAATTCTCTCTTGTTACCTATTTAACTCATTTTAAGGCTTAAAAAAATTCCATTTTTATCCTTAAGTTATCATATATTTAAAAAATTTAAAGATAATTATAGATTTAGACACATATTATCTTATAATATTTAGAGTTTAAAGACATTCAACTCATTTCTCCTAAGATTCGAGTATTTTTTGTTTCATTTCATGAAAAATCTTAAATCTATCACTTTTCCTTGTGGAATTTTGTTAAAATTTTTCTGTTAGGTCACTTTCCATCATGCCTTCAAAGAAGAAGATAGTTCAAGCTTTGTCAAGAGATATAGATGACATAAGGAATTATCTCAAGCTCATTTTTGAGAAACTTGAAAATCTAGAAGAGAAAAAAGAATATGTTTCTTTACCAAGAGTAGCTAGTTAAGGGAACAACTCAAATACTTCTTTACCAAGACCTTCTTCAAGATATTCCTCTATGTCATCCATTAAATATGATCTTCCTTTTGGAAATGAAGACCTTAGAGAAGATGAAGATCAAGATGATGCCTTTTTTGATGATATTATTGTTGAGAATAAGTCTCAAGGGTTCATCCTTTTAGGAAAAGGGAATAAGGAACTATCTTCTAAGCCTTAAGGGAAACAAAGTGAAGGAATTGAGGTTGCTCTTGCTAAAGNTCCTAATTGAATCATTAGATCCTGGAATGTTTATCATTTTCTTGATCTTTCCTTTTTTTAGAAATGTCCTTCTTGAAATCTTGGCCTTATTTATTCTCCTATTTCCTCTCCTATGAATTTTCCTTAGCTTCTTTATCTCCATTAGAAGCTTTGAGATCTTTGCCTTTGGAAAGTTTAGGACCTTTGTTGAAACGTTTAAGTTTCCTTTCAACTTTCAAAGCCAAATCTAATGTCTCATCCAAGGTTTTATGTTCATAGAAGGTGAGTTCTTAATGGAATTTTTTCTTAAGCCCATCCTAGAAATTAGAAGCTTTTTCATACCCATCCTAATGCACTTTTTATTGTTGAAAAGATTTACAAAATTCCATGTAATATTCTTTCATTTTTTTATCTCCTTACCTCATATATTTAANTCAAGAAAATGATAAACATTCCAGGATCTAATGATTCAATTAGGAAGAGATAGAACATAAACAATGGAAATGTCAAAAACCTAAGGCTTCAAAGGATAAGTAATTGCAAACTTTTGAAAAAGGACAGTATTCAAATAAAGATAATCTTAATGCTTCTTTAATTTAAGATATTACTTAAATTAATATATTTATGAGAAATGTCAATTGTAGTAAATATCCTTTAGGGAAGATGATCTTTAGAATTGGGATTAGATTTCTATCTAGTGGTAAATGAATTTACATCACAATCGATGGAGGTGATCAAAAGAATGCTATCTTCACCAAGGTTGTTGATAGAGTTGGATTAAAGAAGATTCCTCATCCAATGCCCTACAAGATATATTATTTTTCTATAGACCATTTCAAAGAGGTAAAGAAAAGGTGCATTTTGTCTTTTTAGATTAATTCTTTTAAATATCAAGTACAATGTGACATTCTTCTCATAGATAGTGCTAATGTAATTCCTTGTAGACCTTGGAATTATGCTAACAAGTCTACTTATGATCGAGTTAGGAATATATGATCTATTCATAGGAGGGATAGGATTCATCAATTAATTCCAATGACATTGTAGCAATATATAGATAATGTTACTTTAATTTTACTATGTGAAAATGAATATCTCAAAGAACATGAAGTAAATGGTCATGACTTTGTGATTGTGTTCACCATTACTACAACTGAAGAGGAACATCAAAATGAACTTCCTTAAATAATCAATATTTGGCATTGGAATTTGCTTATGTTTTCAAAGGCAAATGGGAAGGACTTTCTCCAATGAGATCCATTCATTGCCAAATTGATTTTATGCATGGAGCCACCATCCTAATTGAGAGAGCTTATTGTATGACTTGACATCAAAGGGAGGAGTTGCATAAGCAAGTGAATTACTCTTTAATGGCTTTATTAGGGAATCAATTTCTTCTTGTGTTATTCTAGCTATACTTATTCCTAAGTGATATGTAGCGAGGTACCCCTATGCCCAATCATATGGATCACTAAGGCATTCATGTGTGATCCAATGCGCTAATTTTTTAGAAAGTGAAATGGGAATTGAGAACATTCATTGTCTTCCAGACTACACTTGTGAAGCTCAAGGATATGGTTTAAGTGTAATTGAGGTATATGAGTTTTATCATTTTATGTTTTATAAATTTAATCGCATACAACAAGAATGAAAGGTAAAGTAATTTAAGATCTAATTCATCTACTGCCTAGCTCACCTAATACAAGTAGTCATTCCCACTTTCCAAACACATTCTGAACACATATAGTGCTACTAGGCTACCAAACATTAAGTGTTTCTAGGTTACCAAGTGCTACACATATGCTTGAGGTGGTCATTCTTATGTCCATTAATAACTGGAAATTAATTACTTAATTAAAGTGCATTAAAGTGAAGTGCATGAAAATAAAGTGTATGAATATTAAATGCATCAAGGAAACATTAATCTATTCTTAGTGCTACAAGGATGATCAAAAGGGTTCATTTTTATTCTTATCAAACTACTGTGCTCAAGTACATTACTATTCAAACAAAGATCTATACACACTCAGACTCCTACTATGGGCACCTAGAAAATATTCTAACTCTAGAGAAACAAAACTACAAGAGCTTCGCTATTTATGACAAAAACTATATGAAAATTATGAGCCCAAGAACTACATTTATAGGCTAGTATATACTCTGTGATATTGGATATTCAACATCACATCTTGGGATCCAATATTGAGGCATGGATATCTGATATCATAGCTAGTCAAAACATGATTCATCATACCCAAATGATTGAATGAAAACTCATTCTTGAGTGAAGAAGAGAAAAAACAAGTTCCTTACAAAATATTGGGAAGGTATGGGATTATTGAATTACATACAAACTGAATCAGATGGAACAAATAGACTCCTAAGTGCCCAAGTGTATATATTACAATCTTTTACAAAACTGAGTGTTCATTATAAGAGAAGAGAACACCTTGGATAAAACTGACATCCACTCCTTTGGAAGCTAAAGAGTGAGGAAGAAGATTCAATGATCATGAAGAGTCATCATCATGTGGTACTACCACATCATCCATGGTGAAGATAGCCCCACTTTCAATCCATCCTTCCCACTGTAATTACAATAGAATTGCAAATTAGTATGCAATGTGCAACACCTAGCTATTAAGTACCTTGTTTCATCAGTGATTACACTCAACTAGGCTATGATTGTGGTAGATTAATTCCGTTAGTAGTGTTAATGGGAAGATTGAAAAATAGGGTAAAATGGAGAAGCAATTTATTAAATTTGAAAAAGTTCAAATAGAATGAAATGCTTGAAGAGGGTGTAAGAATTCACAACACTAACAATAAAAGGTTTCACTGAAAAATGTTGTGAAGATGTGCATAATTGGATGTCATTGATGNGACATAGGCCTTTTGTTACCCTTGCATAACTTCAAATCGAGAAGTTTGTGGGCCCTATGGATGATTAATATATATATACAGAAGGTTTAAGTATAAAAATTGGGAAGAAACTACCTAAGAATTTCAACACATCAAACTAGGACATCAAAAAAGAACATAAAAATGGAAATGAGGTGAGACATGGAAAGCATAGATGGAAGAAAGTGATAGTGGAATGGAGTTCTTAATTATGGTCACATGAAGTCCCTTGTAAATTTTATGGTTAAATAACTTGATAAGATCCATCGTTAGTCCAGACCAAAACCAACCATGTTCAATGACTTTCAATCACCATTCTAAGACTAGTCTACCTCCTTGAGACACAAGAATGCACTCACAGAATAGCCACCATTCCTTATTAGAGAAGAAAAGAGAAGTGGGATGTAACAACGTTGCCCCAAAATTGTCTAGCACCCCAAGGAATTCAGTAAGATCCAATGGATCTAGGGTGGAAGACCTGGGGAATACACCTCAAACAAGCAAGAAACTCAAGAGTGAGTACAAGTAGAATCATAGCTTCTCACCATATATGGAAATGCACCTCATGGAGGGTAACCAACTCCAAAATAAGGACCATGCAAACAAGCATACAAACAACCTTGTAGACAACATCGGTGGGGGGAGGGGGGGGGGGAGGCGGGAAACGATGCACCTACAAGGGAAGGTGCCTCACCTCTAGAACCCTCATGATCTGGTACAAGGTGTGTCTTGGCACCACACCAAAACTATCTAGTCTTGGCTTCCTACATATCTACGACTGTCATAGAATTAGGGCCATGTAGTTCTCTGCAGTGAGGGTGAAATGAAGAGGACTTAGAAGAGAGTTACAACAGGAGGGTGTCCTATTGCTAGCTTGGTACTACTAGGTTAGGATGGATTTTCTAACACTTGAGTCCCTCGAGGACATCTTAAAGTGTTCCATGGCCCTTGAACTACAGGGAGAGCCCAGGAGAACCATCACCTTGGAACATCTCTCACAATCCTCCCCTGCACAAAGAAGCAACGTCCTCAGAGCAGAGCCTAGGATAGCTTCGATAGTACACTTCTGTATGGGTTCAAAACTCCGTCAACTCCTCTGGAGCTAGGCTTGAGGGAAGATACCAACCCCAACACCTGATACGTCCTTCCATCCAATGCCTTGCATGAAACACAAGGGGCAATTGGAGGAAGCCCAAATACTTCCCTACTCTATAATAAGCTGGAGTAGTCCAACCCAAAGGGCCAACATCTCTAAGGCATTCCATAGATCCATCTCTTCTTAGGGTCTAGAGATATATCTTCTTGCGTAGACCCATACCTATGCAAGAAGATAGCTCCTCTTCCACAAGTCCTGCAGAGTTCCTTTATGAATGAAATCTCAACACCCATCAATTTGTTTTATTCTTTTTTTTTATTCTTTTTAATCATCAATTTTGAGGGCTCACTAGGGCCAATACCCATGGTGAGGGACTTGGGAACATCAAACCAAGGGGAGGACATGCTCCAAAAGAGCCATGTCTTCGCAAGAAACTCATGCTTGCCAAAACTCCATGTTCCACTACTTGCATCCAAATCCATGGGGCCTCACCAGTGTAACCATCTAAGCACTAATTCCATGTGCATCTGTACCATGCACATTGTTTTTATCATGTCTGTTCAAGTTGGTATGAAGGGAGTCGAGCATGTTCTCCCTTCCAAACAAGGTACAAGGGTAGTTTTTTTGAGCTTGACCTTGCCATTTGCAGACACCAGAATCACATACCTCAATTCATCATCCCACAGTATTCCATTGCCATAATAAGAGAGAAGATCCAAAATCTATTTGGAAACTTCTCCAAGAGGCTATCATACAACAAGCCCAAACTATCATCAACACCTCTTGTGATTGTCCAACATTGGGAATGCTTGCTTGAATGTTAGAACAAGTAGAGGATCTATTGGGTAGTCAACCCCATGACAATCCTCCATACACACGTCACATGTCACCCGTAAACACATCCTTGAATGCAACCATAATATCCCATTTAGGGAGAAGGATCAATTGCACTTGCAACATACAAGTTATCTTTCCCACTCCAAGTTCTTGGACAAGTACCATTTTTTGAACACTAGGTCCAGGAAAGAATATAGAGCTCTGAGAGCAACCAGATCATGAATTCTCCAAGAAACATCGAGGTTCCCAGAATTTGAATTTCCCCACTGTATCAAGAATGATTACCAGTCTCATGGTCATCACCTTTCATTAGATTTTTGCACTTGCACGAAGGATCCTCTTTAGAAGGTTTCTTTCATAGGTAAGTATAGCAGACCAGCTACACCTTACCCATAATACACACCGAAGTAGTCAATATAGCCAATAGAACCATATTGTCAAACTGTCATGAGCTTGGTACCACCAAGCTGGGATGGATTTTCTAACACTTGAGTCCCTTGAGGGTACCTCAAAGTGTTCCATGGCCCTCGAACCATGGGGAGAGCCCAAGAAAACCATCACCCTGGAACATCTCTCACATAGGAAGTGAGAAAGGGCCTTAGTTAGAGGGGACCTTCAGACATGGGTAACATGTCTTTCTAGTTCCATAATTAGTGCTTGTAGCCTATTTATTTTGCCTAAGGAGCTGTGCTTTGAATTCCCATAATTTTTTTATCTTTTTTTATGAGAATCACATCATGAAAAGACTTATTCAACTTCCTTTTATTGGTTAAAATGGAATAGTGAGAAATCCATGAAAACACACATGCATCAAAGTAAGTAGAAAAGCACAAAGAATACCAAATTTTCTTGAAATCACACCCTATTTAAACCTTTGAATCATTTCCAATTCCAAAAACTATCAAAGTCACAAATTTGTTATGGTTTTATTAATGTAAAAGTGACTGCACATTTCCAGAACAAGGAAAATCATAGAGTTTGTGAATGGGTGGATGTTGTGGACTCACTACCTGTTGCATGAAAAGAAACCATGCCCTCATGATCCATAATAAAATTCAAAGCTAGAATCTAGACATCAACAATCAAATAACTGAATAGTACATACCACCATCAAGCAACGACTTGTCATTATACCTGGTACTTATTAACAAAAGTTTAAAAAATCACACCAAAATAAAAGAAAAGAAAAATGAAAGTGTAAAATATTCAAGAAAAAGAAAATGTACTAACAATTTCATAAAACAAAAATTAGAAAAAATTAATAACATGAAAACAAGAATATGTAAAATAAATAATGTGTAAAACAAAAAGTTGTAAAACGAAAAGGGTGAAAAATAAGGAGCTATTTATATAGTTAGCATGGATGACCATCTCCAACATGAATGAGTTGAAAAGAGGAGATCCAAAATATTAAGCATGGTTGTCCATTCCATGAGGCATTTGTGTATTCATTGGCTCATGCTTATGGAAAGGTTTCACTTGTTGTATGTTGAATAGCTATTTTCAATCTAGGATCTCAGGTTGGTAGATCATCATGGCCCCCAAAGAAAAAGTTTTATAAACTATATAAGGTCCTTTTCACAATGTTTAGAACTTAGTTCTTTGAGGTACATGTGTGGGATTCCAATAGAGAACCTTATCTCCTAATTGAAATTTGACTTTTCTAATTTTAAGGTCATGGTGCTTTTTGTTGTATGTCTTGTACAACTTGTTGGATGATAGGGCCACTAATTGATTTTAGTCTAGGAAGTTGAGATTCATTAATCTATCTTTTTGTGCTAGACTCAAGTTAAGGTTGAGGCCACCGGCCATTGAAAGTGTATAGAGCTCAGATTGAATAGGAAGTGTTGGTAATTTTTTGTACACTAGCTCATACAAAGAATAGCCTATAGAAAGTTTCCATGTTTAGTAGTAGGACCAAAGGGCATTGTTAAGCTTCATGATTTAGTATTTCTTGTATTTTCTAATAGTTATTATTAGAATCCTTGTGATTTCCCTATTGGTAACATTAGCTTGATCATTAGCTTAGGGGTGGTAGGGTGTTGCAAGTTTATGTTCAACCCATAGGCATTGCATGAGCTTCTAAAAGGTGGTTTTTGTAAAGTAAATTCCATTATTAGAAATTAATGCATGTGGCATACCAAACCTATTTACAACATTTTTTTGTACAAATTAAGTAGTAGTAGAAGATGTACAGTCAGTGGTGGCTACTACTTCTGTCCATTTCATACAATAGTCAACAACTATGATGTATGTATTTTCATTTGACATGGGTGTGATGGAACCCATGAAGTCAATGCCCTAGATGCCAAAGGGTTCTAGTGGCTAAATCCATTGTTGAGGTTCCTTCATTCAAGCAGTCATTCCACCATCTCATTAGTAGTATTTACAAAAGTGGACATATTGATGAGCATCCCTAAAGATTATTGGCAAATAGTACCTTACCATCAATATTTTAATGGTTGTGTCTCCAAGAATAGTGGCCTCCACGAGGACCTTTAGGAGCATCTTGAAGAACATGCAGTTGATCAACATTAGGAACATACCATGGAACTAGGTCATTGATGTACACCTCGTAGAGGTGTTCATTTATCTCCATGAAGCGTTTCACCTAGTGAAGAAACTATTGTTTCTTTTGGTGGTCCAATCCTTTTGGCATCTCCTAAATGAAAAGATAGGTGAGAATGCCACCATATCAATTAGGCTTAGTGTGTAATTGTTCAGTTATAGCCTTGGCAAAGAGGAGTTCATTAAAAAACATATTAGATAATGGGATTTCTTCCTCTTTATTGTTCCATTGTAACTAAGACAAGTGATCAAAAACCACATTTTTAGTGCCCTTTCAATCTACCATCATGTGATCGAATTCTTGTAAGATCACTAGCCACTGTATGACATGGGGGGCTCACCATTGGCTTGTTCATCAAGAAGTGGATGCCACTATGATCTATGTGCATAAACACTTTGTATCTAAGCACATAATGCCTAAATGTTTTAGAGAAAACACCATTATTAATGAATCATGGTTTTCCAGGCCCTATTATCAGGTACGCGATATCGGGTGTATGATATCATAGCCTAGATATGATATCGTATACATGATATCGTGACTCCTGTGTTATAGCCTATAAATATACAACTTAGGCACATAGTGAAGAGAGTCTTTTAATCAATCTTTAGTCAATTTTTAGTTTTCAATTCTTACAATTAGTTTTAGTATTTGTTCCAAGTGCATGCCCACAGTGTGATGCTTGTAATTATACTGAACCTTTGTTTGAGTGTGATGTACTTGGACATGCACAAGATCGGCAATAAAGATCAAGATTACTCCATCATTGCAGCATTCACTTAGATTTTAATTTGTTTTAATTATTTATTATTTATTATTTTTTTCTTATTTATATTTCTTCTATCATCATTTACTATTCCTACTGTTAACATAGAATGAGTATGCCTTAATCACGAACATTTAAGTATAACTATGTGGTAACCCAGTAGCATATCATGTTGTGCTTTGTAATCACAAAAGTAGTACATGAAGTCCAAGATGTGTGAAGATGATTAAGGATGGATGCTCATCACACTTAGGCTAGCCTAGATATTAGTTCCTATTTCCCATTAGTTTAATTAAGTTACCACTTATTATTCTTAGAAGTAGCATAGTAGTAGGGATCACATCATACACCTCACTTTAGACTAAACCATACGTGATAAAGTAAATACTAGTCCAAGTGGGAAGACAGTGAATTGCGATCAATGTATAGCTATCTAGCTGCTACAACCAGTCCATCTATGGAGTTCGACCAGATTGCATGTACACCCTCTTATTCATATGGTTGAGTGTAGGGGTACCTTTTCATTCATCCTTGGCATCATTGCCAAGGATGGTGCTAGTTATCTAGATTAGTTATATGATACAAGATTGCTATAATAGGGTATTAACGATATATCTTTTACACAATGAAATTAAATTCAATTAAGTTACACACAATTCACGACAATGTCTCTTTCACAAGACAATAATAACGTAACATATAGCGAGGTAATTTATTGGAGAACCAACAAAATTTATGATGAAAAAGAAGTTTGGAGTACTTAATCTTATGTAGGAGTTTCATATGTTTATAGACATCCCAACAATACTCAAGGAATTTCGTCATCCAACTCAGACATCTCTAGTGAGGAAGGGACATCCACTAGAATAAAGGGGCCCATAAGACCTAAGACCTTCTTAATCGGTAGCAAGAGTACATTAGGGGATGATTGGAAGACTTACAAAAGTCATGACGAGTCTTCCAATTCCCTCTCTTCCTTTGCTCTTTCATTGTCAGGTTGTGACATGGATGACTATTACTTGAGAGGTCAACGTAGAAATAAAAATTGAACCCACGAGAAAAATCAGGAATGCAAACATGAACATAGACAACATTGTCCCAACTCATGAACTCATAACTTATTTAGTGATGATGAACCCCTAGTAGCCACTAAGAGCCTAATGCATATAACAGAGGCCATTCAGATAACCTGTAGGCATCACAAGGAAATTCATCTACCCAAGCTTAATTTAAATAAATTTCCTAGGTTCTCAAGAGGCTACAATTCATATCCACAACATCATTTACAAGCCTTCTATGATACTTGTGTATGGAACAACATTGAGAATGGGTGGCAAAGGCTTAAGCTCTTCCCTATGACACTCGTGGACCAAGCCAAAGTATGGTATAGGTCTTTAAAACTGAATTCAATTTGCCATTGGCCTACAATGGTAAACCTCTTCAATGAAAGATATCAAACCTATGCAAGAGTGTTAATGTTGAGAAGACAAATCCAAGAGTGGAAACAAGAGAAACATGAACCCTTGGACATGGCCTTAGAAAGATATTACTCTTTGTTAAACAAATTCCCAGGCCATGGGTTCTCTGAGGAAAGGCTAATGTATCACATCATGGATGGGCTCCGTAATGAAACAAGTGAGACCCTAGGGATGTATGCCCCAAGTCAACTATATGAACTATGAACCCATCAATTCCAAGAGCTTATTAACTGGCTAGCAAAAGAAGAAGGATAAATAGCCAATTTGGAGAATGTTAAATAATCTCAACAGGACCAAACTCTTGAAATAACCAAGGTCCATAATTATGAAGAGGAGAAATCAACTCACCTTAAGGAGGTGAAATCATCCCTACCTTTTCCAATACTAAAATCACTAGATGAAATTGAGGCAAATATCAACAAGATGATGGAGTGGGTACATGAAAAATGTGGAGAATATGCAAACATTATTAGACGGATACCCACACAAGATAACCTTAACAACCAAAGAAAACAAAGTATACCAAACCTAGAAATAAGACAGAACACCATTCAACAATTGAAAAGAAGGGTTGAAACAAATGAGGATAGGGGCTTAACCTCAAATCATAATTATCAATGCAATGTTTGCCTATACAATCAGTACAAAGGTCAATGCCTAATCTTGTTACATCTACATGAGCATTGGGAAAGAATGCTACATCTAGATTTCATACAAAATTACTATGCTCAACTGTAGTGGCAAAACCCTGAGTCATGGGAGAAGCCATCACCAAACTAGCCACACCCTTCATATCACCCAAAACCAAGTGCTTATTAAGTTCCAAACATGTTTCTCCAATTGGATCAACATCCTCTGCTTCACCTCATCATTATCACTATATTGAGTATCATCAACCCATGTCCTCTCCTATGGGGTCACCACCTCATGTTCGTTACACTCCTCCTTATTCTCAATATTCTCATTCTTCACCTTCTTCTACATTACAACCAATTATATCTGAAGGTTTTGCACCATAGCATCAACCAACGAACATTACTTATGCTACTATCATCAATAGCAGTGCGAGTCCTTTGCAATATCAAAAGCATTATTTCTTTAGGCATGGTCGTAGAAAGAGATAGCATGGTTTTAAAACCATCACATCTTCCAACTCAGTAGAAGCACAACACTGTGATGCACCTCCCTCTTCAAACTCAATGCCTTCTATTACCTTATCTAGGCCACTAAGTTATACTCCAACAACCATGTGGCCTAATGAATCTAACAACATGAGGAGACATATTGATCCTTGCATACCATCTTATAGTCATGGATGTCATATTGGGTTAGCTTCTTATCACATGACCACATCTTATAACCTGTCCTACTATGCCTACTTTAATCAAGTGTGTGAACCCTAATTGAGGTACGTTCCTACCACTACACCAAAAGATACCTAGTGGTTTGCATATGATTGGATCCCAATATTTCCAATATGCATGGATCCTAACTTTCCATTTATTAATTCTTATCATGATCAAAGGTGTAGTCATGGGGGATATCCCCCATTCTAACAAGTAGGAATAGTAAATGTTTCTCCTTTTCTTTGGTTTTACAATTTTTTGTTTTTTAATTTTTTTAATTTTCTAATTTCTCATTTTTCAATTTGTCATTTTATATTTTTGTGGGTAATCTCATTTGTGAATAAAATACTCATGTAACTAGTCAATTGAGGCATATTTCTATGTTATCAAGTCACAAGTGACTAATTATTTGGACAGTGAGCCCACAACATCCACCCATCCATTCTATTAATAAGGGATTCTTGCTCTGGCTATGATGATTTCTTGTTATCATCAAAATTTAAAGTAACTTTGTACTCATTCTACCTAGAGCAAAAAGTAATGAACTAAGAGGGAATGGCAAGGGTGTGACATCAAGGGGACTCATGGATTCTCTTTGGTGACATCTATATGTTCTATCATGTAGCCTGGTTGTACTAAGATCCTTGTAGATCTAACGAACAATGGGAGTAAGAATGGTAATAAAGGCATTGAAGAAAGGAATGTAATGCTATTCTAGGGGGGTTCCACTTGAAAGACATGCACCCATGCCTAGAGGTTGGTAGCTTCTCTGGATCATCTTTGGGAAAGACAAAGTGCAAAAGTAGTTAGAAGAAAAAAAAAGAGAAGCAAAAAAGAAAAGCTTAAGAAAAATGTGCCACAAACAAATTTAAATCACTCCTCCATTGTGAAAAATTTCATGTGATCGTACACCTTGCTATCATGATGCTATTATGGTTGTCTATCATTGGGATGAAATAATGTGATGTCACTGATCTAAGGTATGGACTTGGTTTTGATCTTAGAGCGAAAGGCTAATGGTACTTTAATCATGCACAACAACTAAGATCTATTGTGCCTAGGGTAAGTTACCGTACATCCCAATCTCTACAATTCCTTATATAATCCATCTCATCTCACAGTCAAAGTACTTATAACTTGTATCTTGTGTAGCATAGAATTTGTACTTCATAGCAGTGGTACTTAACATGTGTGTTTTTTCATGCATAGGTGCGGGTTGCATTTAACCCTTCTAGTGCCTATTGACATTTTAAGATGTGGTTATGCAAGGGCATGATATGTTGGAACCAACCTTGGGGAGGATCCACTTGCATGAATTTTGTAATTTATGCTTGTTACACATCACCACATCATTTTATACCCTCCAAATATTCCATTTCAGAATCTATTCTTTCTCTCGTTATCATTTTAATCGAGCATTCCTTAGAAACATTACATGTCTTTTTTCCTCATCCTTTTCAAAGAAATTCATTGTATGAATCCACTTCATTACACTTTTAGTACTTCAATTTTGAATTGCCATTACCCCAAACCTTTTGAATCTATCTCAAATCCTTCAATTTTGGCCCTAAAACTCAAAAAATCATCCATTCTACTAAGTATCATATCTTGGTTAGGATGAAATATCAAGTACCCAGTATTGGGTTCGACGTGATATCAGGTACGCACTATTGCATATGTGATATCACGTCTATAAAAACTATATATATGGGACCTTGACGTACTATAGAAGTCATTTTTAATAGTTGATGATGTGAGGGAGTTCAAATTTTCTTCAATGATTTTCAATGATTTGCAAGTCTAAATTCAACCTTCAATATTTTGCTCTTCAACACTCTAATTTCTTTTTTGATTGAACCTACTTAAACTGTGACTGTTTAAATTAATCGTGGGGGAGGGGTACCATAGAACTTAATCATATTTTTCTTTGACATTTGCTATTACCCAAAGGATACCATAAGGGTAAATACCATTAAACATTCATGCCAAACTAATTTTCTTCCTTCACCCTAGTCATCTAAATTATTATATGAGTCACCTAAATAGATTAGGTCTGACATTAAACTTTTATGAAAACTTCCTTGAAAAATATCTAACTCTAGAATCACACTAAGCAAAGAATTAAACATTTATTAAAGGTAATGAGTAAGGTATGAGATAATTGATCTAATTGGTACCTAAAAGAGGATAGTAGGGAGGACCTTCTCAAGGTGCAACTAAATGCCTGAGAGAAGGTAGAGGCCAAGAACCTCAAGTAGAACATGCAAAGTAGGAGGTCCACTCATTCAACATTTATCAAGAAACCCCTGCAATAGTGCAATCTAGCCATCCAGAAAGTGGCAAAGTTAGAGCCCCAGAATCAAGGAAACATCTTACACTGTCCCTTGAATGTCTCCAAGTCATTTGGGAGAAGCCCACCTTTGTAACTATGATAGTGGAGCTTAATGGTATCTTCACTATGGCTCATTCTCTCAAAGAGTGGTGATTAGTATTTGGGTGAAACATATCAAATCTGGCATGGCAAGGAGGAAGGCACTATTGCCAATGTAGGTGGTGTCTCCATTGAGTTTTTTGCAAAGGCCATTGCAGACGTTCTAAATCTTCCAAATGAGTGATCAAAAGTTGCTCATTTGTCCACTCATTCAAATGCACATGCAAGGAAGTTATGGTTGAAAAAGTCCTAAGACAAGGAGAATAAAGTTTAGGGAGGATTGAACTTGAAAGAGAGGATCTACTTTAAGATTGACACTTATCATATTTTCCCCACCAAAGGTTTTAATAGATTATCTACTTTTGTGGTGTGGTGTAGTATAATTTTGATGGAAAAATTTAATGCAAATCTACCCCATTTATATCTAATAGAGATATTAAGGTGATTTAAAGAAAGGAAGACAGGGAAGCTTGATTTTCCTTTTCCTTGTTTTATTAGGAAGCTATGCAAACATGTTGGGATCTTGGGCTACACAAATGATGTGCCTAGAAAACCCTAGAATGCTTCATATGCTAAACTGCTCAAATCATTGGTGCCTAGGAAAGATGCTGGTGAGAAGTTAGAACAAGAGGAAGAGTAAATAGTTGGACCTACTATGCCTCAAATAGTAGGACCCATCCAACAATAGGAAGCGAGGCCTACCACATAGTCCATGAGCTAGCAACTTCAGCAATCACCATCGTCGCAATAAGACTATTGGTTGTTTATCAATCATATCTGAACAATCCTTGAAACGGTCAGTTGGGAAAGCCATGATGCCAAAAACTTATTCAAGATCATTGATAATTCTATACAACCCACTATTTTAGTTGATCCTGTAAGTGGACATATTTCATTGATTTCAGGAGGAGAGTTCTAATGGTCTCAACAGATCTCTGGGAATGCTACATATTTTTAGGTTAGGTTGGAAATTGGAAAAGGAGCCACGGTGGTGATCATGTAGCACTAGGATGTGGCAGGTGTAGTAGAGGTGGTCATAGCCCACATCAAATAATTGTTTAATGTTCCTATTGTGCCACCAATAGATTTCATAAGAGCACATGATGATTAACCTTTGGCTAGTCACTCAATGACTCCTACAGAACATGAGGATGCTTTGGATCGCTTGTTGCAAACAAGATAAGCTATGACATCCTTGTTTGACATTTCCAAAGATGTCAACGCAGCACAATCATATCTCATTTCCACCAAAGGAAAATTGGTTATGACTAAAGTTAGGGCTGAGCACTCATCACCGTACAAGCTGAATGATAGGATTCTTTCTAATTTATCATAGCTGACTAATTAGAAATTTTTAGAACTAAGCAACTGAATAAATTATTGGAAGAAAATAAAAAGATGGCAAGGGAAAAGGAATAGGTCAATTGGGATGCTTCAAAGGCACAAGCTCAAACATATGCATATGCTAAAGATCTCAAGGCCTTGTAAGAGGAAAATAAATTACTTACTGTTGAAAATATTTAGTTGATAATAGTTGAGAAATAGAAGAAAATTCTTGAAGAAAGTTTCCAACAAATACAAGAATAACTAGTTTAGATCAATCAAGACATGAATTGCTTGGCCAAGGAGAATAGAACCCTCTCCATGGAGGAGGTCTACATCATCTGATAAAAGATGACGATAGAAATAAGTGTGTGGAAAAATGAGGCCAAAAAGCATGAGAAGTTAAAAGAACACTTCCATGATCAGGTGGAAATGTACAAAGAAATCATTGAAAAGAAGATCCATATGGCTAAGGCCCACATTAATTCTTTTAGTGCTCAACACACTGACTAGCAAGCTATACTTGATAATTATTCCTTAGTCCACCAAGTAGAATTGAAAAGTTGGGATCTGTAGATTTAGGACTTAATAGAGTACATGGAGTTGGCAAATCTGCGATATGCCAACTTAGCCATGTTAATAGTAGGGTGCCTAAGAATTGAGCTTAAGAACTAGGTAGCTACTATGTATGCTAAATATGAGACTGAGTTTGCAAAACATAAGAAGTCATTGCAAAAATTGGAAGTAGAAAACTCTAAATTGGAGGTGGTAAAGGATAGATACTAAGGTTAAAAAGATGTAGTAGTAGATATGGCTTGACAACTTATGGATTATTAGGAACTTAAAGAAAAATCTAGAGCCTATGAGGAGGAACAACAGCTATTTGTGGCATGATATGTCAAGACTAATCAAATGTTTCCACAACTACCATGTCTATGGGAAGTGCTGGGTCTATTAAACATTGGAACATGAGTATGGATGACTCATGATCCTTGGACAAAGGAGGAAAAACTTGAAGTGCTTCTTCAAAGATATCCATTTCAAAAGCTTGGAGCACAAGACAAAAAGGAAAGATGCCCATGGAGGAGCCACCACCACTAGAAACCACATTAGTTTCACAAGTTTTGTATTTTATATTGATGTCCACATTTTGTTCAGTCCCACACTACAACATAAAATAGTCCATGGTCATTCAATAATCCCATACCTATTCACTATTTTTAATCAAATAAACTTGTTCCTCATTTTGTTTGACTTGAGTACAAGTTTTTATTTAGTCATGGGAGTATGTTGAATCGTGGTTTGCTAGGTCCTGATATCGAGTACACAATATTGTAGCCTGAATATGATATTGTATACATGATATCATGACTCTTGTGTTAGCCTATAAATATAGCACTTAGGTGCACAGTGAAGGAATTATTTTAGTTAGTTTTTAGTTTTTAGTTCTTATAGTCAATTTTAGTGTTCTTTCCAAGTGCATGCATGTAGTGCGATGCTGGTAATTTTATGGAACCTTTGCTCGAGTGTGACGCACTTGGACACGTACACAATCAATAATAAAGATAAAGATTACTCCATCATTGCAGCATTCACTTAGCTTTTAATTTTTTAATTATTTATTATTTTTTTATCATCATTTACTATTTCTATTGTTAACGTGGAATGAGTACATCTTAATCATGAACATTTAAGTGCAATTATGTGGTAACTCAGTCACATATCAAGTAGTGGTTTGAGTGATGTACATTTGGTAATCCCAAAAGTAGTACATGAAGTCGAAGATGCGTATGGATGATTAAGGATGGATGTTCATCACACTTAGGCTAGCTTAGATCTTATTTTCTATTGTCCATTAGTTTAATTAAGTTACCACTTATTATTCTTAGGAGTAGCATAGTAATAGGGATCACATCATACATCTCACTTTGGACTAAACCATACGTGACAAAGTAAATACTAGTCGAGGTGGAAAGATAGTGAACTACGATCAATGTATAACTATCTAGGTGCTACAACTAGTCCATCCATGGAGTCCAACTGTATCTCGCATACATGATTGTATTTATATAGTTGAGCACAGGGGTACCTTACTGCTCATCAGCTATCATTAATTCTTTTTCTATGGTGGTGTAGTCTAGTTGTGCATCTATAATGCTTCATCTTGCACAATGGATGTAGTATGAATGTTTCTTATCATCCATCAATGTAAGCAAAGCTCCAAAGGCATAATTTGATGCATTCATCATAACATGAAATGGTCTAGACCAGTCGGGTGATTGTAAGATTGGAGTTTCTACAAGTTTCCCTTTTAGCTATTAGAATGCTTGTTCACATTCCATGATCTAGACAAATGAAGCATCTTTCTTTGTCAGCTTCACCAATGATTTTACAATCTTAGATAAATTCTCTATGAATCGTTGGTAGTAGCCATTATGTCCAACGAATGACCGAACATCTTTAACAATGTCCGGCTAGTAGGTTATTCCTTGGATGATTCTTATGTTTTTAGGGTCTACCTTAATTCCTTCTTGTGATATTCTATGCCCCAATACAATGCCTTCTTGGATCATTACATGAATCTTTTTCCAATTGATCCTAATATTTGTTTCAACACATCATTTCAATACTTGCTCAAGGTGGTCCAAGGCTTGCCCAAATGTAGCTCCATAAGTGGAGAAGTCATTCATAAAGACTTCCATGCAACTACCAATTTTTTGTTGAAAAATGCTTAGAACGAGGTGTTGAAAGGTAGTAGGGGCATTAAACAGACCAAAAGGCATCTTGTGATATGCAAAAGTGCCCTAAGGACTTGTGAATGTTTTCTTGGCCTAGTCCTCTAGCACAATTTGTATTTGGTTATAGCCACTATAAGCATCTAGAAAACTATAGTAGCAAGGACCATGGATTATGTCTAACACCTAATCAATAAATGGAAATGGAATGTGGTCCTTGAATGTTGCTATATTTAGTAGCTAAAAATCAATGCATATCCACTTTTTATCACCATTATTGGGCACAATAATGAGTGGACTAACCCACTTTCTATCTGTAATGGGATAGATAAACCCTACCTTGAGGAGTTGTTCAATTTTCTCCTTGACAATCTACTTTAGTTTGGGGTTTAATTACCTTTGTAGTTGTCTCTTTGGCTTCACAGCTAGGTTAGTGTAGATGCAATGCTTTCATATGCTAGGATCATTTCATGTGAGTTCAGGATATGACCAGGAAAAGGTTATTGACAATTTTTCAACCATGTTTAACAACATCTTTTCTATTGTAGATAAATATTGACATTAATTATGATCGGCTTTCCGTTTTTTAAAAACACATATTCCATGCCAATCAGTAGAACTTTTAGTTTAAGGGGCTTTTTCTTGAAATTTTAAAAAAGTTTCAACTCTCCCCAGTAGGTATCATCATTTGCATCATCAAAGAGTTAATGATAAACTTACTCTAGTTCATTCATGCCTATGACATATGCACATGTTAGGCTCTTAGTTGGTTCCATGCAAAGTATGCTACTCTCAGAATCAGCTGTCAACCACTAGGTGTCCTCTTGTTTTATGGTTGCTACATATAGACACGTTTAAATTTTTGCTTCTAGTGCACACTACTTGCATGTAGAGATGGATGCTCATTTCACTACCTATAGTTTCTGCACACAATTACACCCCATATTGTTTTACACAATGCATGGAACTCACTTCTTCTTGATCTTTCTAAAGTCATTTTCTTTGGATATTTCTAGGGAAAGATCTCTAATTTTCATTCTTGCATCAATAGCCCTTAGCCATACCCTTCCAATGATGATTTGGATGTACCCTTTGTAGTTCTCCACCTTGATCACTAAGAAATTAGCAAGGTGAGACTAGTCATAAATAGTGGTCACAATGTCTTCCACCAATCGTAATTGAATAGTGATAAAATGGTCTACCAATTCTGATCTAATATTGCTCTTATTAAGAGGAGGTAGGTTCCATGTAGTAGAAATATCATGTGAAATTAGGTTGACATTGGAACCTAAGTTAAGAAGAGCTTTGCATGATTCATTCCTAGCAATCTGTAAATAATTAAGAGGACTTCTAGGATTTGTTAACTTCTTGGGAAGGTTTTCATCAAAGATCCAATCAAATTTGACATAAGTAACCATCATAGTATGGACCTTGGGTGATGTTTTGTTTGAAGGAGACTCAAAGGAGTTTGATATAGAGGAAGATAAAGGAACAAGGTGGTTGATGGTAGGTGTATTTAAGAGCTTAGGCAGACTGGGTGATTGGAAGAAAGGTTTTTTTTTTTGATCAAGTATCAAAAATATTCAATTAATGAATTGGTTGTAGATTAATATCCCTGGTAGCATTGCATTGTTGTGGTTGAGCTAGGATTTTACCTTGCATAGCTGGAGCAAGTGATAGCTATGTGGATGGAGGAGGAAAATGTGCAAGAACAAGAGGAGGATAAGGATAAAAGGTGATATCACTTCTTGCATATAGATAATGAGTTTGATAATAACCAGAAGGATGGTATTGAGATTGAAAAGGAGAAATATGATTGAAAGAGTCACATGGAGATAAGGGTTGCTAAACATAATACCCATATGGATCAAGTTATCAGTAAGGGTATTGCTACCTTGGTGGTGCCAGCACTCATGACTGTGGTTGTTGCCATTGTTGATATTGATCGTATGGTTGCAATAGAGTTTCACTTGGATAATACTATTTTTGCTGGTGGAACTACCTAGAATTACTTTGAGGATAAGGTAATCTTTTGGGTGTTTGCCTTTGTGCGAGTCATGGATTCAAAGCATACACCCTAGACTTTTGTAATTTTGACACTATGGGGTAACATCTCTTACGATGTTCATATTGGTAGATGTAACATCCACCATCATGATCCAATTCACTTCCCATAACCTCTTCTATTATAGAAATCTTGCCGTTACCTCTTTCAATGACATATTTATCTTTCTTGCACATCCTACACTCATAATCACTACCTTGTTCTTTGGACTCTTGAGTAATTTCTAGCATAGCTTCAAATTTGCTATCCATGGAGTTCCATAATTGATCAACCTTGGCTGTAATTTTAGATTACAATTTTTGAAGTAGAAAGGCTTTTCTATTCACCACCTCATCAAGTGTTTATTCTTTCTCACTATCACAAAATTGAACCCCCTGCTTGTTAATGGAAGGATTACGATTATACTCTTCTACACTTTATCCTTTTATTAATTCATCTTCCTCTTTAGCTACCTACTTAATCAATCCATGGATATGATGGACACTTAATTTTGATAGTTACCCTTAAGCATAGATGGCAAGGGTTCTTCTCATTTTAGATTAAAGCTCATCTACAATTTGGCAAAGTTGATCTAGTTAAGAATAACCATGGCCAGGATATCTATGCATTAAGAAATAGTATCAGTCGATGGCAACATCCAAGGATTCATGTGTTTCTTATTTCCATTGGAGTTATCTTCTCAAGTTGGACACTTTGAAGTATGTTTGGTATTTTTCATTGAATAATTTAAGCATTATACTCCATCATTTGATAGATTCTAGTTCTAAGGATAAGTACTTTCTTTAATGAGTATTCTTGGGAACAACTTAAGCTTTTGCCACTTATTCTCTATATTTTGCAAGGCACATGCATCTTAAAAAGCTTAGAGATGGTTCTATGGATTTGAGTTATATCCCCCTTCAAACTTAGGGATATTGTTCATATCTAGGCTCATGATCCAACTATCCTTTACATGCCTTATTGGAATTTTTATTGCCTCTACAATGTTTAGCATACTTCGAGTAGCAAGAAAAGGCTCATCAAGATCATGAATATGGTGCCTTTTGTTTCCCTCCACTACCCCTTCATTCATGTTATCATGTCTCTCTTGAATACCTGTGCACTTGGTCTTACCTTGACCAATAGTCCCTTTGATCATTTTGGTCTCATCGATTATCTCCATCATGATTGCACCCCCTGTAGTTGTGATCAAAGCCAGGAGAAGAAGAGGATGATGATGAAGGTGAAGGGGAAGGAGGACTAGCATCATCGTGATGCCTACTACTCCTTCTTTGGTAATCATAGCCATGATCATAATCTTATTTTTTGTTTACATTCCTACCTTGACTTGTCTCTTTGGATCCTTCTTTGTCATTGGATCCCTTCTTACCAAAACCAGGATTGGAAATTGTGGACTATAAGTTCTAGTTATGGCCTCCTTCACTAGAGTCAAAGAGAGGAATTTCACTGAATGGAAAACCCCCAGAGCACGACTCTCCATCATCTTTTTGGTATAGCAGGAATGGGAAATCATCAAATACTTTTTTCTTCCTAGATTCATGACACTATTCCTGCTATCAATCCATGAGACATTATGCCTCAGTGGAATGATAATCCCTGGCATTATTATCCTACACCATGTACTTAGCATGAATTCCTTAGAGACCCCATTGTATAAGCATTTGTTGCAGAGTTGCAAGAACAAATTGATCGAGTGGTAACACAATGTTTCCCTCCATGTCACACCACTGTAGCTGTTCATCCTGGTGTAGGTTGAAGGTGAAATTTGCTACATACTTATCAAGGTAATCATATACCACTTGCTATTGTTAAGGTACCAATTGATGTACTCCATCAGAATTGGACAGAGATTCGCTTTTGTGAGAAGAAGACATTTTATGTTCAAAAAGTAAAAATGTAGTGTGCTTCTAAATATTGTTGAGGTAATCTTAAAATATGATATGATTCTAAGGTTTGTTCCAACAATTTGAATAATTTTCACTAAATCCTAGATAGTGCATGTAGCAACTAAAAGGTCCCTGACAACGATGATAATTATGAGTGGCAAGGTACCCCTACATCCAACTATACAAATCACTAAGGCGTTCACATGCGATTCGGTTGAATTCCATGGACCTATAGTTCTCTAATGCACTAATCATCTATGAATTAAAATGGGCATTGAGAATGTTCATTTTCTTACCAACTACACTTATAAAGCTTAAGGATATGGTTTAAGTGTAATTGAGATACATGAGTTTTATCATTTTAAGTTTTATAAATTTAATCACCGATAACAAGAATGAAAGGTAAAGTAATTTAAGATCTAATTCATCTACTACCTAGCTAGCCTAACACAAGTACCCATTCCCACCTTCTAGACACATCCTGAACACATATAACATTGCTAGCCTACCAAATGTTAAGTGTTTCTAGGTTACTAAGTGCTACACATATGCTCAAGGTGGTCATACTTGTGTTCATTAACAACTAGAAATTAACTGCTTAATTAAAGTGCATTAAAGTGAAGTGAATAAAAATAAAGTGTATGAATATTAAATGCATTAAGAAAACATTAATTTATTCTCAATGCTGTAAGGATGATCAAAAGGATTCATTTTTATTTCCATCACACTACTATGCTCAAGTACATAAATGTTCAAACAAAGGTCTATACACACTCAGAATCCTGCTATGGGCACTCAAAAAATATTCTAACTTTGAAGAAAACAAACTACAAGAGCTTTTATATCTATGATAAAAACTATATTTGTAGGCTAGTATATACCCCTTGATATCGTATATTTGACATTGCATCTTAGGATCTGATATTGAGGCTTCAATATTGGAGCTAGTCAAAATATGATTCATCACTAAGCAGGATACTGATGAATTGAGAATGCACATAGATTTTAGGACTATGAATTATATCACTATTAAGTATAGGTTTCCTATTTCTAGAATGGATGACATTCTTGATGTACTTGACAATGCTGAAATTTTATGCAAGATTGATTTAAAGAGTGGCTATCATCAAATAAAACTTAGATTGGATGATGAATAGAAAAAATATTTTAAGACACTGGATGACATATATGAGTGGTTATTCATGCCTTTTGGGCTAACCAATGCTCCAACTACTTACATGAGACTTATGCATAACATTCGAAGGAAACCTTTTAGTAAATGTTGCATTATTTTGTTTAATGATATTCTTGTATACTATTCTAATGAAGAAGAACATGTGTAATACTTGAGAATGGTATGCTCAAAATTGCATGAAGCTAAGTTGTTCATTAATGCAGAGACATCCTATTTTATAAAGAAGGAAATTATGTAGATAGGTTATGTTGTCTTCAATAACCAAGTCAAGATGGAATCAAGTAAGATCAAGGTAATTAAGATGTGGCCTTCACTTAGATATATAGAAGAGGTAAGATCTTTTCATATTTTGGCTAGTTTATATAGGAGGTTTGTTAGAAATTTTAGTTCTATTGCATGGCCTATGCTACCTTATTTGAAGAAACGTTAATCTTTTATATGGGATGAGAAAAAAAAGAAATCATTTTAAGCATTGAAGAAGAAGATTTGTAGTGCTTTAATTCTGACAATTCCAAACTTTTTGAAGTGGAAGTGGATGCAAGTGTGCTTCCTATAAGAGGTATGCTTTCTCAAGAGGATAAGCCAATTGCATTCTTTTTGAAAATTAAATAAATCTAGATAAAAGTATAATGCATATAAAAAGGAATTATATATACTTCAAGCTATAAAACATTAGAGACATTACATCTTATGATCAAAGTTTCTTTTATTAACTAATCATAAGGCACTTTAATTTTTGAACTCTAAAAAAAGGTTGAGTGCCAAACATATGAAATAGGAAGAGTAATTATAAGAGTTTCATTTTTTTTAAAACATAGAAGTGAAAAGTCTAAGGTTGTGGCTGATGCATTTCTAGAGTTCATGTTGTTTCTTCTACTATGAAAGTTTAAGGTTTTGACTCTTCTACTTGTTTGTATCCTAATGATACCAATATTTTTGAAATTTGGAAGGCGTTAAATTTTCCTTTGGTAGGAAGGGCTAATAAATGGAAATCTTATCATGTAAAGAATGCGATTTTATTCAAGGAAAGAAAATTCTATGTGTCAAAGTATGACTTTAGATCCAAATTCCTTGAAGGAAAGCATCAAAGTGACATGGCAACACATATGGACAAAACAAAGACATTCAAATTGGTAAAAATAAATAAATATTTGGCTAGATATGTATAGATATATGGTTAAGTTTGTTAAAGAATGTTATGTATGTCAAAATTTCAAAGGGGGGAAAGGTGTTGATGATCATTATTTATCTTTACCAATCACAAAGGCTCCTTGGGAAAGTGTTTCTTTGAACTTTGTTTGTGGCCTTCCTAAGGTAAGATCTAGTCATGATTTCATACTTGTGGTTGATATATTTACCAAGATGATCCATTTTATTCCATGTAAGAGAAGTAGTGATGCTTCCCATGTTTCTCATCTATTCTTTCAGCATGTTGTAAGATTAAATGGCATTCCCTTGAACATTTTGAGTGATAGGAATCTAAGATTTACTAGTTACTTTTGGAGATCACTTTGGAAATTACTTGGGACTAAGTTATCTTTTCCTATAGCCTATCATCTTCAAATTTATGGGAAAACTAAAGTTGTTAATAGATCTTTATTGAAGATATTGAGATTTTTGTGTGAGGATCAATCTCAAAGATGGGAAAACATGTTTTCCCATGTTGAGTTCTCATACAATAATGCTTCCCATTCTAGCATTGGTAACAATTCCTTTGTAGTAAATTATGATTTTTCATTAAGAATGGTTGATGAGTTGAGGAAATTTGAAGATTGTGCATCTTTGAGTTTTGATTTTATTATGAAAATGTGAGAATTGCATTAGCAAGTTAAATCTCACTTGGAGAAGAAGATAAAGATTATGTATTTTAAGGTGAATGAGGAAACGAAAATAATTAATTTAAAGATTGGTAATTATGTTTGGATCTATATGAGCAAGGAGGGGAAAAAGAATGTACACTTCTACAAGTTCAAGTCAAGGAGGAGCGGTTTATTAAAAATGAGGAAAAAAATTAATCCAAATGTCTATGAGATTAATTTATCTAATGATTTCCCCATTTCTTGTATCTTTAATGTTTCATATTTAAACCCATACCATGGGAATGTGATTGCATTATTCTTGAAACATAGTCTTGAGATTCTCAAGGGTGCACTTCAAGAACCCAACTCAACTAATCCACCAAGTAAAGTAATTGTGTTACAAGCAAGGGAGGCTATGATCACAACAGAAAAAAAGATGCAAGTATACTTGATGCATTGGAATGATGAAGGACTTGAAAATGTCTTTTAGATTCATGAGAAAGACTTGGATTTATGGGTTCTTCATATTATCCTAAGTAGACATCCAACTTGAAAGCAAGTTTAATTTTAAGGATGGAAGAGATGATGAGGATACCACCTATCCCTTGTATAATCCTTAATGTAATTTGTATGTATGTCTTATGTGTGTGTGTGTGTGTCTTCGTATATTGGTCTTTGTAGTGATAATTCTAGGATGTTTTGGCATGTGTAAAAATATTTGGAGGTGTCTAGATGTTCAAGGTCTTAAAGTAGGTATCTTAGCTTTTTATGAGCCTATCTGGAGAGATGTCTCCTCTAGGAGAAAGATGTCTCTTCCATTCTCAAGACATCTCCATTGAGACAACATGTATCCCTCTTCAACAAGACATCTCATACATCAGGAAGATGTCTCCTTCATTTTCTAATGTCTTCTATAAGATCTAGTAATTTTTGGCTAGAATGTCTTTTGCATTCCAAATAAATCTTGTTCATTCATGGGACATTATTATGTGAATTTTTAATAACTTAAAATTTATGAATTTGAATAGTAGAAAAATGAAGAGACAAGGAAGAAAATATAAATAGACTTCTTGGTCCTTCATTTTGGTTAAAAGAGAAATTAGTTGAGTGAAAAGATAATGAAAGAGAGAATCTTATCTAATTACTTTAGTCATCATCCTTGTTTGTATCATTAATTTTCTTAAATGCAGTGTGAGGGTTGGATTGGGTCAGTTGTCTATCCTTGGAACCATATGGTTTCTTTGTGCTTGTGCATTCTTCCTTTGAGCAAGAACAAAGCTTTTTACCTTTCTTTTATTGTTCAAATTGACTTATTTCTTTTTCTTTTTTATTTTTGAATTTAAAGATCTTGAATTGTGGAATCAAAGGAAGCTTCTCATCATAAAATACATAACACAAATATCAAAGGAAGAATTCAAGTGGCTTCTATTTCAAATAAGCTACAATAATAGCAACATAGATTGTTTGAACATGTGCAAAGAAGATCAAACAATGAGTCTATAAACAAAGGTTGCTACATCACTATTTTAGAAAAGCCACTAAATGGAAGACTAAAAAAGACATGAAACAAGATAATCTAAGATGATTTAAAGAAACAATAAATAAACAAAAATTTAGCTCTTCATAGAGGTGAAGGATGAAAAAAAAATCATGTAGCCTACCCGATTTGTTGGGACAAGGCTAAGATAACAACGATGATGATGATGAGATCCAAATATTCCTAGAATAATTATCAAGAAAGCCAATAAAATATTAATTTCCTATAAGTGATATCCTAGATGATAAACCCCATACATCTAAATGTATGTAATCAAGAATATCTTTGCTTTCATGTTTTCCTATCTTAAATTTCTTTCTTGATTGTTATATAAAAATGTAATATTTACTAAATTTTTAATTCAAGGACTTTAATTTTGGGAGCAAATTACACTTCATCAACATCTGTAATCATTTCTCACTCCTATGATACAGACATTGATGTCATAAATAAGAAGAATCTAGATTGTTAATAGAAGCTAAATTAGCAAATTTTCTTTTCATAGCATCTTTAAACTTGTAAATATTGTGATTGCATTATACAACTTTCATCACTACCAAGGCCCCTTTGATAATTTTCAAAATTTGTTACTACCATTAAAATCATAACATTTCAATTCTAATACTCCTAAAGAAATTAAATTCTTTTTCAAATCAAATACATGTTTTAGATCTTTTGGTATTCAAATAATACTCTCAAACATTTTGATTCTAATACTTCCAATCCCCAAAACTTTACAAAAATAATCATTAGTAAGATAAATTGCTCCACCATTGATCAGTGGTGAGGTACCCCTACACTCAACCATACGAAATGAGCGTAGCACGCGTGATCTGGTCGAACTCCGCAGACTAAATGCCTATGCGCCTCATGGAACACTTAAGGTTAATCATTCATTGTCTTCCCAGACTTACGTGTAGTTGTCATGGTGTATGGTTAAGTAAGTCCGAGGTATATGATTTTTATGGTCTTTTATGTTTTTCTCCTATGTTATGAGGTGAAGGGTTGAGAAAATAACTAACTCTAACTAATGTCCTAAGTCTAAATTAACTAGCGTTAGCATCCGTTCCCACTTACCATACACACCCTGAACTATGAAACTGTGGCTACCAAACACTAATCATTACTGGGATCACCACACATAATGCATGTGCTCAAAGTGGTCATACTGAGGCACTTAATTAGCCTAAACGTGATAACAAGCAGATTCCTTGACTAGCCATACACATCCATAGATGCTCGTAATCAAGTCATACTCATCCCGTGTTCTAGGAGATAAGGGTGAGAGAATCTAATAACGATGAGCAGCCGATTTCTTGACTAGCCATACACATCCATGGATGCTCGTAATCAAGTTGTACTCATGCCACGCTACTGTAGGTAATAAATAACAGGTAATAAATAATAGGTAATAAACCTATTCCATGCACTACAAGGTTTATCCACAAAGCTCGTCTTTATTGCCGTACACAACTTGCGTTCAGGTACAAAGCTGCTCGAATAAAGATCTGTTTACTTGGGGACTCCTACTGCGGGCACATGGGAAATTAATCTATCTTTGGAGTGATCAAACTGCCAGAGCTTCGCTACTTCTAAGTCCAGATGGGAAATAAGGGTAGTGCTGCCTCTTATTTATAGATTTGGGGATGGACCATGATATCGTGTATGCGATATCACAGGGGATGACGCGATATCACATGCGGGATATTACATGGGATGCGATATCGCATCTCATCATACCCCCATGACTAAATGAAAACTCATCCTCGAGTTCCTTACAATAATATCGAGAAGGTATGGAATTATTGAGGGGAATGGAACTAATGGGATGACATGTGAACGGATCATTATTACAAGACTTTACAAAATTAGTGTTCATGACAACAAGGATGAACACCTTATTACAATGACATTAGGCCTTAGTTGGTAGCTGAGAAAGAGAGAGAGAGAAAGAAGTGTTGCTGCTGCCAATGCCAAGATTGAGCCTTCGTTTTCCATCCATAAGTGCGCCATCGATCTTGCTCCTTGCATAGTTGCTTCAGCGCTGCTCCATTCCAAGTGTTTGCTCCAGATCCAATCCGTTGTTGCATGATCGCCATCTGCAAACACAACATAATCTTATATTAGAAAGGGTAAATGAATTTCAATGTAACTGATACCTTGCTTCGGTTTAAGTCCATTGGCTAGGTTGTGGTATGGTTGATTTGGATTGGGAGATATATTAATGATGACTACCGAAGGTGTAGGGGTTTGGAAGAAAACCAAAAATTTCAGGGCTAGGAGAAAATTGAAAAAATCAGGCCCCGTACTCCCATGACTAATCGCGAACCTCCGGTAGCATTAGAATGGAGAAAGGAAAGGAGTAAGAAAGATAGATAAAAAGGAACAACTAAAAACATCAGTGAAATGGATGTCAAGATGGTAATGAACAAAATAAAATTAATTGCAAAATGTTAGGGAAAAGAAGTTAACTGATGCACCAAATAGCCATGTCAGTGGGTCCTCCCCAAAGTAGGCTCATGCCCTTAATGGCCTGAAAATCCCACATTCAAAGAGTCCTTAGGCTCTAAGAATGTCATTTGGAACAAGAGTTAAAGTCTTAACCACAAGAGTTTACCGAAAATAAAAGAATACATCAACCAAAATATATACACTAATGATACAATCGGTAATGAGGTGAATAATGAAGAGAAGGATGGAAAGAAGAAAATGGAATGGAATCTCAAGGACAAGGTGGTGTACAACCCCTTGTATGTTTCATGATTAATGGGACTTAGCAATCTCATTCCAAATCTAGCCTCAAACCAACCACGTCTAGTGACTTCGCATCAATACATTTGGCTGAACCATCCTCTTGAAGTAACAAGAATGCATCTCCAAAGAGCCACCACCATTCCGACAGAAAAAAGGAGAGAATGGGAAGCGAGAAAGGCCTTAGTTAGAGGAAACACTTTGGTTCCATAACTAGTGCTTTTAGCCCAAGTTTATTTCATCTAAGGGGTGTGCTTTGAATTCTCACTTTTCATTTTTTTTGTGTTTTTATGCGTGAGAACCACACCATGCAAAGACTTAATTATTTTTATTTTCACAGCTTCCGATAAGGGTAACATTGGAATGGCAAGAAAACTCAAGAAGAAAACATTCAAGCACCCAAGAGAATGGCCAACACAAGTGCATCAAGTTCCCTCGAATTCACACCCTTTTCAATCCTTGAGTCCTTCCTTAGTTTGAGAAATGCCTAGTCACTGATTCATTAAGGTTCTTATTAGAAGGGGACTTGTACATTTCCAAGCTGAGAGAGACCATAGAAACTGGTGGATGGATGGATGAAGTGATCTCATTGCCTGCCATATCAAAAGAAACATACCTTAGTATCAGCATAGTGACTTAAAGGTAAAAACCAAACATTAGCAATCAAAATGAAAACAATTCATACCATCAGTCCGAACTTTTATTGAATGAAAAACTTACAAGGTGGCTACACATGCACATGCACACACAAAAAATGGAAAAGTATAACGATGTTGTAAAACAAAAAGAAGAAAAGTGAAAGAAAGTTGTAAAACAAAAATAAGAAAAGTTAAAGAAATTTGTAAAACAAAAACGTGTAAAACAAAAACGTGTAAAACAAAAACTTGTAAAACAAAAATGTGTAAAACAAAAACTTAAAAGAACTAAGGGACCTATATGGTTAGCATAGGTGGCCATCTCCCCCATGACTGAGTTGTAAGGAAGAGATCCAAAATAATGAGCAAGGTTTCCTGCTAGTGAAGGTGTAACTTGTACTAGCTGTTGTGGGTTCACGGAAAGGTTTTGTTTATTGTACATTAACCAATAATCGTTTATCTGGGCTGTCAGGCTTGTAGATCATCATGGATCCAGAGGGGAAGGTTGTATGAATAATATAGGATCCTTCCCACAGTGTTTGGAATTTTGTACGTTGAGGTACGTGTGTGGGGTTCCAGTAAAGGACCTTGTCTCCTGGTTGGTATCTAAACCTTCGAATTCTCAAGTGATAATGTTGTTTACTGTGTGCCTTGTGCAACTCATTTAACAATAGTGCAACCAATCTATTCTCGTCTAGCATGTTCAGAGTTGCCAACCATTGTTTCTATGCTAGGTCGAGGTCAAGGCAGAGGTCACAAGCCATTGATAGTGTATAGAGCTCATTCTGTATGGGAAGCTTGGGTAGTTTCCTGTACACTAACTCATAGGGAGAATAGCCGGTAGGAAGCTTCCAAGTGGAGTGGTACGCACAGAGAGCATCGTTCAATTTTGTGCTCCAATCTCGCCTAAATTTACTAACCATCCTCGTTAATATTCTGTTGATCTCCGAGTTAGTAACCTTGGCTTGGTCATTAGCTTGGGGATGATAAGGTGTGGCCAATTTATGCTTGACCCCTAAGCATTGCATCAATTTGTGAAAGGTTGCACCTGTAAAATGTGTTCCATTATCAGAGATGAGTGCACACGGCATACAAAACCTATTCACGATTTGTTGTTGTAAAAATCATGCAGTCGTAGATGATGTGCCGTCTGTTACTGTAGCTTCTTCAGCCCATTTGGTTAAGTAATCAACAGCAATAACAATATATGCTTTTTCGTTGGACATCGGTGTAATAGGCCCCATAAAATATATGCCCTAGATATTGAAGGGTTCCAAAGGTTGAATCCATTATTGTGGACCCTCCATTCTAGTAGTCATTCCACCATCATATTGGCAGTGCTCATAGGATTGGGAAAAATGATGGGCATCCTGAAATAGTATTGGCCAATAATATCCTGCAAGCAGGACCTTGGTAGTCATTCATCTCCTGGCATAGTGACCCCCACAGGGGCCCTCATGATCATCCTAGAGAACTTTTAATTGATCCTGATCGGGTATGCACCATTGAACCAAGCCATCAGGACAAACTTTATAGAGTTGTCCCTTGATTTCCATGAATTACTTGATCTTGTGAAGAAACTATTGTTTCTTCCTAAAGTCCAACCTTTGTGGTAGTTGTTGGGAATTGAGATAAGTAAGAATGCTACTATACTAATTTATTTCCATGGGTTGATCATTTATTACACCGCTAAAGAGGGTTTCATAAGGAAAATGGTCAGATACTGCATATTCATCCTCTTTGTTCTCTGAATGCAACCGAGATAGGTGATCTGTGACTACATTCTTAGTGCCTTTACGATCTACTATCATTAAATCGAACTCTTGAAGAATTACCAACCAACGTATGATACGTGGACTAACCGTTGGCTTATTCATAAGGAACCTAATTGCACTATGATATGTATGAATGTATACTTTGTAGCCCAATACATAGTGCCTAAATTTGTCTAGTGCAAACACTACAGCCATTAATTCCTTTTCTATAGTCGTGTAGTTGGGTTGTGCACTGGTGATACCCTTACTGGCACAGTGGATGTAATATGATCATTTTTGTTCATCTAATTGTGTCACTATGGCTCTTAGGGCGTAATTAGATGTGTCGGTCATGATATGGAATGGTCTGGACTAGTCAGAGGCTTGTAGAATAGGAGTTTCTACAAGCTTTTGTTGGAGATTTTGGAATGCTCATTCACATTCCCTGGTCCACTCGAATGGTGCTTATTTTTTTGTTAATTCCACCAACGGCTTGGCAATTTTGGAGAAGTTCTCGATAAATCTCCTGTAGTAGCCAGTGTGTCTAAGGAATGACCAATCGTCTTTGATAGTTTCTAGTTGTCAGGTAATTCCTTGGATGACTTTAATTTTTTTTGGATCTACCTCTATTCCTGATTGCAAAATTTTATGCCCCAATACTATGCCCTCTTCAAACATCAAATGGCTCTTCTACCAGTTGAGATTTAGGTTGGCTTCAACGCATCATTTCAAAACTTGCTCTAACCGGCCGAGGGCTTGATCAAAACTCATCCCATAAGTGGAGAAGTCATCCATGAAGACTTCTACTCCGTTACCGATTTTCTATTGAAATATGCTTAGAAATAATCTTTGGAACATGGTAGGTGAATTGCACAAACTAAAAGGCATTTTTTTGTATGCAAACGTTTCCCAAGGACTGGTGAATGTTGTTTTGGCTTGGTCTTCTGGTGCGATTCAAATTTGGTTGTACCCACTGTACCGATCCAGAAAAATGTAATAGTGATGTCCTGCTATAGTGTCTAAGACTTGGTCAACAAATGGTAATGCAAAGTGATATTTGAATGTTGCCATATTTAATAGCCTAAAATCTATACATGCCCTCCACTTACCTCCTTTTTTTGGTACTATTACAAGAGGACTAACCCACTTGCTATCGGCAACAGGGTAAATGAACCCAGCCTTGAGAAGTTGTTCTATTTCCTCTTTTACTATTTGTTTCAACTTTGAGTTCAATTGCCTCTGGGGTTGCTTGCGAGGTTTCATGGATGGGTCTATATAAATCCTATGCTAGCATATCCTAGGATCTATTCCGGTTAGTTTGGGGTATGACCAGGCAAAGGCTATTGACCATTTGTTTATTACCTTTAGCAAACTTTCCTTTTGCTTGGATGCAAGCTTTACGTTGATGATTATTGATTTTCCATTTTTAAGGATCATGTATTCCAAACCAGTGGGTAGTGGTTTTAAATCTAGGGGCTCTTGTTTAAACTTCTCAGGAATCTCCAACTTTCCCCAATTAATTTTTTCAGAGTTAAGGGCTAGAAGTTGGCAACAGGCTTGCTCTAATACTTCTATGCTTTCAATGTAAGCACTAGTTATTCCCTCAGCTAGTTCCATGCAGGTTGTCAAGTTGTTATCTTTATCAACCATCAGCCACTGGGTGTTCTCTTGTTGTGTGGATGCCACATATAGGCACATTTGTATGTCAATACCCCGTGCACACCAATTACATGCAGGCAATGTTAAACTTTGCGTTACCCATGATTTATGCATGCAATGACAACCCGTGTCACTATATGCGATGCATGGAACTCTTTTCCTCTCAATTTTTCCAAGAGTATTTATCTTGGATATTTCCAGGGAAAGATTACAGATTCCAAGGCATGCATCGATTGTATTCAGCCATGCTCTTCCCATTATGATTGGGAAATCCCCCTTATCATTGTTTATTTGGATCACTAGGAAATCAGCTGGGTATGACTAACCACCCATAGTGGTAACAATGTCTTCAACCTATCCCAAAGGAACAGTGATAGACTGGTCAGCCAGCTCTAAGCGAATATTACTCTTCTTGAGTGGAGGCAGGTTCCAGGCTTTATACAGTTCTTGTGAGATTAAGTTGACTCCAGAACCTGAGTCAAGGAGAGCTTTATGTGGTTCATTTTCGGTGACTTGGAGATAAACTAGAGGGACCCCAGGATCAGATAATTTCTTGGGAAGGTGGCCATCTTTAATCCAGTCGGTAACAGTATGTGTTAACATAACCATGTGCATTGGCCTCAATTTCTAAATCGAAGTGTTTCCAAAAACCTTATTTGGTATGGAGGTGTTAAGATACTCAACCGCTTGTGAAGGTGAGGGTTTGGTTGGATTGTTGGTCCTAAGGAAAGGTCTTTTTGATGTATGATTGTTAGAACCAACTGAGAATTGAGGATTGGGAGCCCTCACAATGTTGTGTTGTTGCAGTTGAGTGGGAACTACTCTAGGCTTTTTTGGAGCGGTTGGTGGTGGGACTACTGGTGCAAGCGATGTAGATGGATTTGGAGGATAGTGTGTATATGGAGCATTTCCCGAAGGAGAAGGAGTCCTAAAATACTCCTAAACTTGGTAGTAACGTGGAGGGTTTACGTGACTCATAGAGTCACTTGGAGAAATTGGCTGCTGCACATAATATCCATAAGAGTCAGACTACCGGTAAGGGTACTGTTGTGTTGGCGGTGGCATCCCCCATGACTGTGGGTATTGCCACTGCTGATGCTGTCCGATGGGTTGTGGGGGAGTTCCACTTGGATAATACGTTAAGGGTTGGTGGAATTTCCTTGGGTTACCTTTGGGATAAGGTAACCTTTGGGGTGTTTACCGTTGGTTAAGTCTCAGATTAAGTGCATACACCCCAGACTCTTGTAGATGTGAGATGATTGAAAAACATCCCTTAGGATGGTCGTAATGGTAGATCTCACAACCACCATCATCATCTGAATTTGAATCCATAGCCACATTAGAGTTAGTGATTTTTCCCTTACCCTTGTTATGTGCAAGGCCTACATCTCTCCACTTTGTCTTACCTTTGTCACTACTTTGTTCAACCTTAGACTCTTCTACAATTTTCAAGAGAGTTTCAAGTCTAGAGTCTAAGAAACTCCATACGTCATCTACCTTAGCCAATAATTCTGTTGTTAACTTTTGAATTGAAAAGGTTTTCCTGTTCACCAACTCTTCGATTGGTGACTCATCCTCGTCATCACAGAATTTCACTCCCCTCTTTCGAAGAGAGGGATCATGCTTGTACTCTTGCGTACTTTCCATTTTTCATAGCTCACCTTCTTCATTTGCTACTTGCTCTAACAAGCTATGAACTTCATGGGCTCCAAGTTTTGATAATCGCCCTTGGGCATAAGTCCCAAGGGTTCTCCTTGTCTCATACCTTAGCCCATCCACGATGTGGCGGAGTTGATCCTGTTGAGCATATCCATGGCCCAGGCAACGATGTAACAATGTGTAGTAGCGGGCCATGGCAACATTCAAGAGTTCATGAACACCTTGCTTCCATCCTTGGATTTTCCTACGCAAATTGGACACTCTAGAGTATGTCTGATACTTATTGTTAAATAGTTCTAACATCATACTCCACCTCCTAATGGTTTTCAGTTCCAAGGACCAGTACCAGCTCTCTGCTTCTTTGGTGAGTGTCCTGGGAAACAACTTAAGTTTCTGCCACTCGTTCTCAATGTTCTGCAAGGAGCAAGCATCATGGAATGCCTGAACATGATGTTGCGGATCAGCGTTGTATCCCCCTTCAAATCGTGGGATGTTATTCATGTCTAAACGTCTGATATGACTATCTTTTAAATGCCTTGATGGAATACTAATTGTCTCTGTTATGTCAAGCATGATTCAGGTTGTGAGTAGGGGTTCATCATGATCGTCTCTTTCATGACACCTGTGATGTCTTCATTGTTCCCTACTCTCCCTACATTCATGCTTTTGTCCTCTCTCTTGACTTTCTTTTTGAGTTCTTTCATCCTTCTTACCTTTATCCTCACCTTTATATTCATGGTGGCTGTGCCCAAATGTGGAAGGAGAGGATGAGTGATGTGAAGAAGGGGAGGAAGAAGGGGAACCATCGCCATGATAATGTTTCTTGCCTTCTCTTCGGCTGCTATGGCCCTGATAGTGGTGACGATCTAAGTGCCCGTCCTTAGCATGAGTGGTTGTTCCCTCTATGAATAGCTGGTGTTCACAGGCATGAGAACAAGGGATATGTATCATTGATCATAGGTTTTGATATCCAACCTCCTCACCATTGTTAAGAGGGGGAACATCATTTGTTAAAGAACTCCTGATAAGGGGTTCCTCATCTCCTATTTCGCTAAGGATGTGTGGGGCTTTGCCCTTCAGAAAAGTATGTTGACTCTCCTACCTTAAATCCCTCATACATTGGGCATTTGTGGGATAATAATCCCTCATCTCAAAGTCTTCAACAACATATTCAGCAAATAGTTCTTGCATGCCAATTTGTGCCAAGGCACGGAAGATCATGTTAGAAACTAATCGATCTGAGGGTAACACGATGTTACCTTGCAAATCTCTCCATCGCAGCTGTTCGTCTTGATGGACGATAAAAGTAAAGTTGGGAATATACTCATCAGGATGAGTATATGTCATCTTATATTGTTTAGGACTTGGCTAATTTCGGCTATGTGTTTTATGTTACCGACTGTCTCATGCATGGTCCTTAGGTGGTGAGTTGCTCTTATGAGAAGAAGGCATTTTTATCGGTGTGCTGATTTTACCATTAATTATTTTTTCTTATGGTTAACCCTAAGGTTCATTTAGGCTTACAACGATGTGAGTGATATCCTCTTATGTCCTATTGAGCACACAAACACTTAGTCCCTAGCAACGGCACCAATGATGAGTGGTGAGATACCACTACACTCAACCATACGAAATGAGCATAGCACACGCGATTTTGTCGAACTCCGCAGACTAAATGCTTATGCACCTCATGGAACACTTAAGGTTAATTGTTCGTTGTCTTCCCAGACTTACTTGTAGTTGTCATGGTGTATGGTTAAGTAAGTCCGAGGTATATGATTTTTATGGCCTTTTATGTTTTTCTCCTATGTTATGAGGTGAAGGGTTGAGAAACTAACTAACTCTAACTAATGTCCTAAGTCTAAATTAACTAGCGTCAACATTCGTTCCCACTTACCGTACACACCCTGAACTATGCAAATGTAGCTACCAAATGCTAATCGTTATTGGGATCACCACAAGTAACACACGTGCTCGAATTGGTCGTACTGAGGCACTTAACTAGCCTAAATGTGATAAGCAGCTGATTCCTTGACTAGTTGTACACATCCGTAGATGCTCGTAATCAAGTTGTACTCATCCCATGATCTAGAAGATAAGGATGAGAGAATCTAATCACGACGAGCAGTCGATTCCTTGACTAGCCGTACACATCCATGGATGCTCGTAATCAAGTGGTACTCATGCCGTGCTACTGCAGGTAATAAATAACAGGTAATAAACCTATTCCATGCACTGCAATGTTTATCCACAAAGCTCGTCTTTATTTCCGTACACAACTTGCGTTCAGGTACAAAGTTGCCCAAATAAAGATCCTTTCACTTGGGGACTCCTACTGCGGGCACATGGGAAATTAATCTATCTCTGGAGTGATCAAACTACCAAAGCTTCGCTACTTCTAAATTCGGATGGTAAATAAGGGGAGTGCCGCCTCTTATTTATAGATTTGGCGGTGGACCGCGATATCGCGGTGCATGCGATATCGCGTCTCATCAACCATAATATGATTAATAATTGATAAACCAATCTTAATAAGGATACATATAGTTAGATGTACTATAATCTAATAACTAATTATCATGATATTAAATACTAGTACAAGTATCAAGAACTTCATCAATAATCATACTTGAATCTTGACTTATCAAATTTTATTTTTTGAAATTTTCATCAAATCTCCTATTTTGATTCTCTTTTTATCTCAAAAATGCTTTTAAAGATGCCTAGATATATCACAATGCCAACTCTTTCTTTACTTTTCTTCCCTTTTGATTTTGATCTTCCTCTAGGTGATTCAGTTCTTTCCATCATTCTTCCCTTTGGCACTAAAGCATAAGAAGCCTACTTAGAAACTGAAATAGATGTTCTCTAAATTTCTTCCTATAACAAATTTGCAATAACTCTTTCCAAGGATATGTCATTTGTTCTATATATTAATTTTTCACAAGAACACTATATGATGGTAATAATGATTTAAGTAAACTATCTAATCCTAGTCTTCTATTTTAACATCTAAATGTAATAACTTATTCACATAAGAATTGAAAGTATTTAAATGTTCATGGATACTTACACCTTCATCTGTAATGACTAGAATTCAAACTTTTGCTTGACATAGTTTGAAGAGCACTTTATCATATACAAAAATTCTAACTTTATCCATAAGTCTACTATAGAAGTTGCCCCACCAACATTGTACCTAACTTCATTTACTAGGCACAAATGCATTGTTGTAAAAGCATTCAAATCAATATCTTTCTACATTTTATCATCTATGGTATTAGGCTTTTAATCTTTCCATTAAAAATCTTATGTAGTCCTTGGTGCACTAGTTAATCGCACACCTTCATTTTTCACAATCTAGGGTTTCCTCTATGATCCAATATTTCAATGTTAAACTTTGTAGTTCTTGATAAGATAGCCATATGTAATAATTTCTAACCTTTTCTCCAACACTAATTATTAAGAAAATGATTGAAATAGAGGATGTGTTGAATAATAAAAATAAAATAAAAATAGAATGCAGTTTTACATGATAAAATCCTTTAATGTGAAGGAAAACATCTGCAAGGTAAGGTAAAATAATTTAATTCAAAATGAAATGGTGAGTACAACACTTCTCTCACCTATCCTAATTACACATAACAAGCTCACACTATGCATGTATTTATAGTAGAGTCTTCGTTGATTTTTAGATGATAAAATTTCGTAATGCCCTAGTCACAAGTAGAAGCGAGTACAATTTATACATAAAGTTAAACAACAACTTAATTTTATGATTATGAGTCTCTCAAAAAAATAAAGAAAACTATAATTCCAAAAATGAAAAGGGAAATATCAAATCTCAAAAGTAAAAAAGGAAAACATTAGAGAGAAATAAAAAACAAAAACAAGATCACTTATTATCAACTTAAAAATACATTTGCTTGTGAGCATTCTTTGAAGAAAGAACCTTGTAGCTATATATGTAGTGAAGTAAATTTTTTTTTGTCATTTATAAGTAATGGAAACATTTATGGAAACTCTATAAAAGGTTTAGGTTTTGTTGGTTATAGGGTTATGGTAAGACATTTGAATCCTTTATGAATTGATAATCAAATTGGTCTTATGAAAAATTTAGATCCAATGGATCATACATGTAGGAATCTGGAACATTTGTTTGTTTATTGTAATCTTCCTTCTAGTTTGGCAAGTAACTGTAATAAATCTTTTACTTTGAAATTTTTTAATGTTTTTACTAACAATTCATTGGTTTTTTCTTCACTTTGAAAACTATAGTTATCTATATTTGAATCCACATCCTACTAGAGAATGAAATAGCTTTTAAAAAAGTGAAAGTAATGAAATTAAGATCATAGAATATAATACATAATTTTATTAGTTCGAATCTAATATTAGGAATTTTATTTTTGCATATGATGAAGTATTTATTAATAAGATTAATGGTAGAATTATGTTGGCAAAACATTAGAAAAAACTAGAGAATGTAATACCCTTTATAGATCCAAAAATTACAATTTAAAACGCATTTTACAAAGCATAAAAGAGTTGAATTAGAGACAAGAGATAAGTTATGTTCTTGGCCATACTTTTAATAAATTGATCGTATATTTGGAACAAACCTAGATCATGAAGGGCTTCCTTCGAGATGTAAAGGAAAATAGAAATTAGAATCTAAATTAAAGAAAACTCTTATAAATGTTGATAAAGATAATAGTAATGTTCCAAATAAATTCATGAAATTAAAAAATAGTAAGTCTTCCATTTCAAAGAAAAATACATTTAAGGCACATAGCATAGGCTTTGAAGATAGATATAATAAGAAAGAAAAAATGGTAAATATTTTTGAAGTAATATTTGATAAGAGCATTAAAAATTTGATTAATACCATAAGTAAAATTAAAGTAAATAAAATTACATTAGAAAAAACTTAGAATTTCTCGAAAACATTACAAATTTTTTACTCAAAAGAATTGAAGGTGTAGCTGAAAATATTGCAAGGCTAGAATTTAATGTACTTGGTATTTTTATTGTAGATAGAATTAGCATATTTACCTAGTTTAAATTAATTTTTATAAAAATTTATAAGATTGATATTCATTGTAAATTACGTTTTGCATTAGAGCTTGAGAAGACTATTGACAAGAAGACAAAGTCAACTATTAATGATTTTTTTTGTTTAGGGCCTAATCATTTAAAAATTAACCTATGAATTATATTTTCATTTAAGGCTTAATCTTGATGAAAGATCTTTTTGCTTTAATCTTTGAATGATGTGTTTGCTTGTGGATTGATCTATATGAACCTATTTAAACTAAATAGATAGAATTCATATTTAAAATTTAATGTTTTTTTTAAGATGACTGATGTTGTAAAGTAATTTTTTGAATCAAATATGTCATTTGATCTTGATTCTTGAGTTATGTTTGTGTTACCATTTGATGAGTCATCATTGTGTTAGCCCTTATATCGGATACCCAATATATAGGATCCAATATTTGATACATGATATTAGGTCCCAAGAAATGATGTTAGATATCCAGTATCATCTCTTCCATGCTAGCCTTTAAGTACAACACTTGGGTGCATGGTTGGGATATAGTTTTAGTTATCAATTTTTGATAGTCTTTCTTAAATTTCTAAATTCAAGTTCTATTATTCCCAATGCATCTCCACAGTGTGATGTTTGTGATTGTATGACATTCTTATTTGAGTGTGATATACTTGGACATGTTACATGATTGGAAATAAAGATTGTGATTACTTCCATCATTGCAACATCCACTTAGATTATTATTGTTTTCAATTGTTAATTTTTTAATTATTTACTATTTTTCTTAGTTAATATTTTCATTTATTGCTTATTTCTCTTTATGATTCCTATTTTTAAGTAAAATGAGTACGCCTAATCATGAGCACTTAAGTGTAATTACTTGGTAATCTAGAAGTGTATTGTTTGGCAAACCTAGTGATGTACACTTGTCAATTTCAGTGATGGTTATATGAAGTCCAAGGTATGTGTGGATGATTAGAAATGGATACTCATCACACATAGGATAGTTTAGGTTTTACTTTCCATCCTTCATTAGCTTAATTAATTTATCTCTTTATTGTCATTAGGAGTAGCATAGGATTAGACAACATCATATACCTCACTTTGTTCTAAATCATACATGACAAAGCTATCACTAGTCCAAGTGGAAAGACAGTGAACTATGATTAAGGCATAATGATCTAGATACACAACTAGTCCCATCCATGAAGTTCAACTAGATCATGAATGAATGGTTGTGATTTGTATAGTTAGATGTAGGGGTACCTTGCCACTCATCATTAGCACTATTGCTAGTTATCTAGATTAGTTATATCATATATGCTCACTGTAAATGCATTAATAATATATCTTTCAAAAAATATTAAATCATGAAATGCCACCAAATATAGACTATAGCATCCTGATTACAAATTTTTCTCAATGTCAGCATGAGGCCATTTTTTGCAAATTTTTTCCAGGTGTTGGGAGTTTGCTCTTTATTGCCCTAGAGCATAGTCAACCTCTTGTGGAGAGTGTAGTCAACACAAAGGCTAGTTTTGCAATTTTTTCTAAGTGTCACCACAAATCCAGTCACTACAAGCTTTTCTAAGTGTTGGAACTACACTCTACACTAGCTTAGAGCATAGTTAGCAAAATGCATCTCTTTATAGTTCCCTTTGTTCCCAAAATTGTAACTACACTCAACCCTAGGCAGGATAGTGGAAAGCATAGTCCTAAAGCATAGCCTCCAAAATTGCATTTTTCTAGATACCTTGTGGTCCTCTCAGCACATGCACATGCAGTGGGTAGTGTAGTCATAGTCTCGTAGAGTTTGGCAAAGCATAGCAAAGCACAACACCACCAACCTTAGTGGAAAGCATAGTTAGGTGATAGCATAGTCCCAACCATCCCCTTTGCCACATGACATTCATCCTACATTTCATGCTAAACCTAATTGTATAAATACCCATATCCTAAACATTTTCAAGGTTGGAAAAAAATCTAGGTTGGCAAAAAATTAAAGCATTGGAAAATTTTAGAGATGGCTCACTCTTGGCATTGGAAAATCCAAAGAGTGCTTGAGAGAGAACCTAGGCATATTGGCAAAGTTACAAACCATCATAACCCACCATAGTCCACTAGAACATTGCAACCAAAGGTACATTGTAGTAGCCAACCTAACAAGCACAAACACCTCAATAGAATGCTAGTCTTCATGGCTAGAAATTCTTGAGACTGTGACTACACTATCCACTATGCTTTTTGTACACTACTTACCTTCTATTCCCTCTTGGTGTTAACTACACTTAACCGCATTTGGGATGGTCTTCCACTTCTCTCTCTTTCTCTTTGCACTTTTAGCATTTGTTTCGCATTTTTCATTATTTTATTGCATAGTCACACCTAAAAATACACTTGGTAGTGGTCTCTACATGTTGGCATCCACATTTTTACCAAAAAATCCTTGACTATGCTCAACCCCATTGACATCATTGACACCATTAACATCACTCAAATAGTTAACACTATTTTGCATTAGCATTGCAACTAATCATGCTAAACCCTGGTTACATCCAAGAAGCTTTTGTTTGATTGATAAGATTGTTTAGGGTGTCCCATATCCACCTCTAGTAGGACCTCATGCAAACATGGGGTTAGGTTGTGATGAGCAGAGAGGTACCCCTACACTCAACCATACGAATACAAGTGTTTCACGCATGATCTGGTCGAATTCGAAGGACTAAGTGCTTATGCACCTTTGTGGAACAAGGATGGGTTGGTTGATTTTTGTCTTCCCAAACTTACTTGTATGTCATGATTGTATGGTTAAGTAAGTTTGAGGCATATGATTTTTATAGCTTTTATGTTTTTATGTCCTACTACTAATAAGGGAGGAGAGAGAGAGATAACTAAGTGACTAATTTAACTTAACTATTGATTAACTTGGCTTTAACTAATCCTAACACCAGTATCTGTTCTCACTTGCCATACACAACCTGAACCAGTGCAACACTACAGGGATTACCAAACGCTAATCGTTACTGGGTTACCAAGTGTTACATGCATGCTTGAAGTGATCGTACTGAGTGTAATTTAAAGATTTTCTTAATTGATCAAAATGAATTGCTATGCTGATAATAGAAATGTAAAGTGCATAAAATAAAATAAAATAAAATAAATGCATAAGAAAATAAAATAAAATAAATGAGTAAGAAAACAAATCTTAAGTGCTGCAAGGATGAATCAAAGAGCTCATCTTTATTGCCATACAAAAGGTGTGCTCAGGTACAACTCGATTAAAGATCCATCCACACTTCAACCTCTTATTGCGGGCACTTGGAAACTACTCTAATAGACTACAAGAGTTTTGCTACTTGACTCCTACAAGACTTCCTTCTAAAAGACTTCTTCTTCTAAATTCTTCTTAACTACCCCCTAGTGTGCACTTGGGCACTGTATTTATAGGCTT
>MNCI01002538.1:386748-396800 GCA_015680685.1 Gnetum montanum | reverse complement strand
AAATGTCCTTTGTAGTAGTTATAAAATGCAACCACTAAATTACATAGGAATACAAAATGATAGTTGCGACTTATACACATATATTCTCTTTAGTTTTCTTCCAACCTTTCAAAATATTATATAAGGAAATTACAACTCCCAAGTAGTTTGGTCAATCAATTAGGAGGAATTTTTATGATAGGTTAGTTTTAAAACTTGGATGGTTATAACCATTACCTAACTAAAAGTTGCAATTGACAAGTGCTTAGTTCGTGAATGTTATTGGATAAATATCTCATAAATTTTGTCTTTACACATCATATTTGAGTACCGAATCATCGAGTTATATATACAACGCATATAATCGGCCTAAAATTGATTTATGGATGACCAAAGTTAAATCAGCGATATTTTTCTCAAGTTAAATCAGCGATGTCGTGTGTGCGGTTAAACCAACCGCCCGATAACTCCTCCTGCACCAGACCAAGTGCTGCAACTTCTCAGGCCGATGATGAAACGTCTGATCGAAGCCACGATGCAAGGCTGCGGAAGGGACGACGAGGTCCATGCCCTGAGCGAAGGGCACGGCGTGGAAAAATGTTCTGGTCATTATGGTGCTAAAAAAAAAATGAAATCTGTGAACAGCCGGACGCGTCAATCTGCGTGTGTCCCTGCTCATTTCCGAAGATGCGTTGCAGGCTTTACGAATTTTGAACCATATGTTTTGGGCCTAGGGCTTCCTGCGTCCGTTGCACACAATTTTTTTAAGGAACTGGTAAAACCGTCAGCGTCGCCAAGCTGAGTAAGGCCAGTCCACTGCATCAAACCCATCCGCGTTCCAGAGGTGCGGATCCTTTAGGCATATTGCTGATACGGCGCCCTTAAAGAAACGACATTTTCCCTGCAGACATATTTTAGCCTGTGCCCCCCCTTTTTTTTTTGTTGCTGCCGGTGCTCTTGGGGCGGCTCAGTACCGTCATTGTCGTGGTGAGCATAAAGAGGAAGTGGCCATGTCCATATTTTCATGTCTATTGTTTGCAGATTTGGTGTGGAAGATGCTGGTGTTGGTGCTGTAAAAGGAGTTTTGTGCAGCAAGTGTTTACCAAAATGTATATGGATTTTTAATGACGATTTTCTGCACTGACAATGCCACATAATCCTGCTTATTGACCCATTGCATTCTCTGTTTTTTTATTCTTGCACAGTGCCGTTTTAGAGGCTCTTCTGGCTTCTTGTCCTTATAGATTTTTGGTTTTGTCTTCTTATATTTTTCCAAGGACAGCAATGGTTACAGAGAATGATATTTTTGATGGCAAAATGCTCCTTGAACAATCCTGTTTTCTGCCTTTCTACTACAGAGTAAAACATCTTGTTTGCAGAAATAAATTTCTTGCTTAACCTTGAAACCATATATTCTTGAATTACCCAGGAGAAATAACCTCAGACTGCTGTAAACCTTAGTGATCTAGGAAAGTAGAGCAACATACTTCTCAACATGGCTGTGTAAACTTGCTCCGGTATATACATATATTTTAAAAAAATGCCTTCTGGTTACTCATTCTCCTTCTTTAAAACTATAAATTTAATCACTTCTTTATAAAAGAATCTCAACTATTTAACCTGCTTCATCAAATGGCCAAATGTGCCAACACATACCATCTTGATAGATCCAACAAGGGGGTAAATCTCATTATAATCAAGAGGAGAATCCTAGTGGTCTAGATGAATCTTTTGTAATGCCACATCCTTTCAAGTGATTCTCAAAATAGAAGAAGATGCCATAATAGTGGTAATGTAGCACTAGAATGTGGCAAGTGTACTAGAAGTAATTACATATCACATCAACAAATCATTTAATGTGCCTGTTGTGCCTCCAGTAGATCTGATTGGGACTAAAGATACACGAATGCTCACTAGGACTTTGATGACTTCTATAGCACATGAGAATGTATTAAACTAACTATTGCAAATAGGGCAAGTAATAAACACATTGTTTGACATCCCTAATGATGTCACTACAACATAGTTAAACCTCATAGCCACCAAAGGGAAGCTAGTCATGGTTGATATTAGGGCAAATCATGTAGAGGTAGAGGTGTAATGGTTACTGAAACACCATAAAATTTTGAGACCCTCTTACTTCACCAGAGTCTTGGAGTTTAGGCAAGGATTTACACAAGTGTACCCTCATTGAGGTTTGGCAGAAAATTTAGGCCCTAAGGTTAGACTATTCAGTCCAACAAGTTTTCTATCTCTAGAGGTGATAGGTCTGATAGACTCTTCAGCCTACCCACCTAGATAATTTTCTCGGCTATCAATCTACTCAAAAACTATGCTAGGAATTTTCAACAGTGTTCAGGATGGATAAAATACTTTGGCAAGTTTTCTAGTGGAGAAGTTTGCTATGCTACGCTACACTGCACAGCGTAGCAAGCCTTCAAAAAATCAATCAAAAGTCTGAATGCAAGATTTGGCAAGATGTTTGTGCAAGGCAAGGTTAGATTTCACCCAACACAGGGTGCTACGCTATGCTACTCTACATAGAAAATTTTTTGCGTGAAACATTGCAATTTTGACAAAATTATAAGTTACATTGGCTACTACACTATGCTACGCTACGTAGTGTAGCATAGCATAACAAAGATGCAAATCAATAAAGTGCTCCAAATGTTAACCTGGCGTGTGCTAAGGCTTCCGAAAAATGCTGTTGACTCCAATGCAAGTTTTTTGTTCAAACCAATGGCTATGCTATGCTACGCTACATAGCGTAGCACAGCATAGCAAGCAACTACGCTATTTCAATGTGCTACACTACATAGTGTAGCACAACATAGCAAGCAATTATGCTACTTCATTGTGCTAGAGAACATAAGTGATGCAAAGGTTGACAGAGACATTAGGACATCTTCAGCTAGCGCTACAGCTTGTTAGCAATGACTAAGCTCGCCATGATCAGCAACTTTGTTCCACTTTGGCATACTCCTTAGTCCATCCCCCAACATTTGTCGCTACGCTTGACCCTATTCATAAGAATAGGAAAGAGGTAGTCCAGGGGGGGGGAGACTTCATTTCTGCTTGCATTGTTCACACACCATATTCTAGCATGTGCATTTTTGACAACATGGTTACAGCGTAGTAAGTTCATGACCGGAATTGCACATCTACACAATACAGGCACGTTAGCATCTCATGGGGTCCAGGACACATGGCATCCAAGCCTCATTTCTCGCCTACTCCTGGCCCTATAAATACCCCGACAAACAACGCTCAAAGGGTTGGCAAAAATTTCTGGTTGTCTTTTCTGGCATTAGCATTTTGAGGTTAGCATTTTTGTGGTTGGCTTCTTGCGTTGGCTATTTTGCGGTTAGCTTTTTCGCTCAAAGAATTGGCATTTTTACATTGAAGAGAGCACTTGGTTGGTTGGAATCTTGTATTGTTGGCTTTCGAGTACGCATTCAAGAGCATAGTTGGCACATTTTAAGCATTCTAGTTACTCTTGAACTCCTTGTGTGCCTTTGGCATTGTACAACTTGTTATACATCTTTCAAACAAGCTAAGGAATTGAACCCTCAACCTTGAGGAGGTTCATTTTCTTACCTGAGTTTATTTTGTTATTGCTTTATTGTTATCACTGTTTGGCATTATTTCCTTCATTCCTGCATTTATTGATTATCGATTTTACCTCGCATATTTTGCATTTAAAACAATGTTCACGTAAGGTTAAGTTACACTGATTAATTCCTTGTTTGATCGACTAGACTGTTCAAGGCATCTCGCTTCTGTTTTATCCAACACGGCCCTCGCATAGATTCGAGGTTAAACTATTTGCCTAACAACCTCTCGGTGTTCTAGCCACTGACATTTTCGGTTGCTATAGTTTTTTACACTAGAAGGAGGGCCTTTTGTGCCTTTTCCATGTCCTATGGGTAATCTTGCACACTTTTTGTACCCTGTTACTCATTAGCATAAATGTGACACCCTTGTGGTTGTTTACACAACATGTGGTACAGGCTGGTCGCAATGACGGTTCCTTTGGAATCCTGCAGGACGAAAAGCCTTTGATCACCTCTTGATCTCCATTGTTTCTTGCTCGTAAACCATTTTCAACTTCAGAAAAATGATTTCCTCAACCACTACTATTGCTACCTTAAAACTTGAGGTTCCTTTTTCAGTTCAGGGCACCATAAGTGCCAAGCAACCTTCTAGCCCAGTGCAAGGGCAATGCCAATCTCTTAGGATCCAAAATCGATCACCTAAGATTTTGGTACAACTTACCAAACTTTACAATTTCCTCTGCACTAAGGTCTAGGATAATTTACACTTAGATGCCCAAGAACATGAAGATAAATGCCACTTTGAGTTCCTTTACCTTAATAGGATGGAATTTATCCCTACTCCTGGCACTTTCATTCCCCTGATGCAAATGTATCAGTGGATCTTAGATCAGCTGATATGGAAACGTAGGCCTAGGGAGTAGTGAGACATGAAGTCCCACTATGACGAGACATTTTACGATGGACAAGAAGACATGGATTCCTAGTCTGAGGGTGGGGGTCAAACTAATCCTACGACTATCCCTCCAGCCCTGTCCTCCTGGTTGAACCTATTCTTTGCAACTGCTCCCTTTATGATCACGTCTACCCCATCGTAAACTGATATTTCATCAGCCATGGGTAGCCATGCCATGCCCTTAACGTATCAACATGCCTATTCCTCCATCTCATTTCCAAGCACTATCCCGCCACAAGCTATTCACCAATCCATCCCTTCATCGTACTAAGCACCAATCACAGCTATCCTATCTTACATGCACATAGTACCCACATCGTAGTTGCATATAGTATTTCCTCCATTCTAGCATCTACACCTATTCCACCATCAGCGGCGGGCCCACCCCCAATGACATGGTGGACCCCATTCACTTTCCCCTACTTCACAACCTTCCCAAATATCATACTACACCCACCATCAAACGTACCAGGCCCCAAAAATGGTACAACCAAGTGTGGCACTATGGTCTACCCCACTGATCATGCAAGAAACCTATCCAATGACATCACCAACAACCGCTACTCCAATAGCACCACCCACTAGATGGTGGACAACACAAGTAGCACCCTTTGTAGGGGGTTCTCCAACGGCACCACCTATGAGCCAGGCCGTTGCCCCTACCATGCCACCAATGGTGGCTGCCCTTGCAGCTCCACAACTTTTTGTGTTGCCCCTGAGCCTGGATCAAGCATTTCAACTTATCTAGACCCTTACTAAAGAGGTTCAATGCCTCAAAGCTACTGGTTCTAACCTAGTACAAGTCATGGATTTCTACCATGATAATCCCATTAGCCTAGTAGTCCCCATGCTAACATTACCCCTTAGGATGCCACTCCCCCCACTTCACAAAATATAATGGGGAGGGTGATCCCAGCCTGCATCTCTAAACATTTAGCTCTGAGTCCCTTCTACTGCAACAATGGCCACATACCATTATTCGCGTCTTTACTATGTCTCTGATAGGCAAGGCTTAAGACTGGTACCATGCACTCCCACGCTCTTCTATCTTAACCCTAGAAGAGTTGTTGACTTAGTTCATAACTTCTTTCAAGTATAACTTGAGACCAGAGGTTACGCTAGATTAGTTAATGAGCGTTAAGCAAGATCCACTGGAGTCAGTCCAGAAATTTATACAGTGGTGGAGAGCTACACTAAATGAGATTTGTAAGCCTATCGCGAAGGCCCATCTGCTGGCCATCTTCAAGGATGCAGTGAATGACTTTATTACGTCCAAACTGTACTACCTCACTCCACAAACTCTTAGTCAAGCTTTTGCCTAGACTAAGAGCATTCAAGATGTAGCTGAAGTAAGTAAAGATTTGGCCTATGTTGCATATAAGAACATGTATATCAAGAAGGAAAAAGAAAAGGGAAAGGCTGCAATAGCCACAGTGGTCGCTGTGACAAACGAAGCCAAGCCCAACAACAAGAACAAAAAGAAGGTGGCCACTGCGCCAACTAATCCTACACCTAGTTCAAGAAACATAGCTCAGTCCTCCACCTCGACACCCAAAGCATCCACCCTGCCTAAGCCTAATTTCGATCATAAAGATCACTCTAAATACACCTCACTACCTGTTAAGCCTTTAGAACTTCTGAAGTAATTACTATGGGTGGGATACATTCAACACAAGCAGATGTTAGAGGAGGCAACCAAAAGCCATCAACGGTACTGCGAACTCCTTAGGAACCCCTCCTTGGCTTTGTTCAACGAGCTGCTAGTTCCTAGGAATTTTAGGTTAGAACAATTCTGTGACTATCATTGACTTTGTGGTCATGAAATAGATTACTATTTAGCGTTAAAAGATGACATTCAAAGAGTGATTGATAAAGGGAAGTTGGTTCTAGATGAAAGTAACCCTGCGCACCCCAAGAATCAATCTATGCATGTTTATACAGATCCACTTAACGTAAACAACGCCAGCTATATCATCAACACCATTGGTGTGGACAATAATCCAGAACTGCCTCAGCAACCGTTTGTGGTTCACGTGACTCAGCGTAGTGCACCAACACCAGTAGTGGCCAAGAAAATGCTACAGTAACTATTTGTCCTAAGGGTCCCTCGTCAGACATCTGCCCCTACACCTTTTGTAAACAAGATCGCACCACCGCCCACACTAATGCCGCAAAAACCATTCATAATTAGGGGGACAAACCACTTGACTACCCCCACCACACATAAGATGACATCATAACCTTCTTGTCTAGGGAAACAAGAAGAGAATTTGATAGGTGAGGCAGCTAAACAACGTACTACCGCAAGCCCCCCTAAGCCTACCCCCTCGTCATCAACAGTTGACACCACTACACCCAAGCAATCATCACCCACCCCCCCAAAAAGGTCCAACCCCAAGCCTAAAACCACTCCTCCTCAGGAAATTTTTCTCTTAGGGCGAATGGAGGAAGAGAAGGGTAGTAAGAAATAGGAGGATGGATAGGACCTTTTGAATGTCCTTACCTAGGTCAAGCAGGCTCTAAAATAGAATAACATAACTTTGAGCCTGTACGACCTGGTGATGACCTCTACCGTGTGAAACACCGTGAAAATTACGAGTCGGCCTTAGGCAAAGATTCGCAATTCCAGCAGAAACGCGCATCAGATTGGTTCAAAGGATGGGTTTACACTCTATTACGCAACATTTGCTGAAAAACAAACTACACCCCATGCAACATTTGCTGAAAAAGGAGGTTAATTTCAAATGGACTAACAATTGCCAGCGCGCGTTTGATAGCCTCAAACAGGAACTACAACATCTACCGACGGTTTTCCCGCCACAAAGGGACTCGCCTTTTTTCATTTATCTCACCACTTCAGACGTAGCAATAGCAGCGTTGCTTTGTCAGAAAAGGGATGATGGGTCAGAAATGTCCATCTACTACCTGAGCCACGCTCTATGTGCGTATGAGACGAGATACAACGATGTCGAGCGTAATTGCTTAGCATTAGTTTTTACGCTCAAGAAATGTAGGCATTATTTTTTTCGTAGTCAAGTTAACGTCATCTGTAAAAACAACATCCTTAGAGCCATTACGCATAGCTTATACGAAAGTAGCAAAATAGCTCGCTGGAAGGCTATCACTGTGGAGTTCGATCTGCATTATATTGGCCAGTCATCCACGAAGGGCTAGGCGATAGCTGACTAGTTAACAACTTCGCCTATTAACAATCACGCAACAATAGAGCCAGAGTTTCCAGACGAATATGTACATAGTCTAAGCCCTGTCTCGACAGGCCTCGAAGCAACGTTGTACTTCGACGGAGCTTCAACTGCCAGAGGCGGCAGTGCTGCCACAGTTCTTACGCTATCGCCTGAGGATGTGCGTCTACACGCTTATCGCTTGACCTTCCCTTGTATGAACAATGTAGCAGAGTACGAGGGGCTCCTCAGGGGGTTATTAACTGCAGGTGAACTCGACGTGCAACACCTGGTGGTTAGGGGTGATTCGATGCTGGTAATAAATCAAATCACTGGAGTCTACGCCTGCAAGGCTGTACATTTGCAGCCCTACTGCGATCAGGCTAAACATCTTCTGAGGAGATTTACGACCTTCGATGCCCAACACGTCCCGAGGACTGACAACACGCTGGCCGACGCACTTGCCACCCTGGCTTTACACGTGCCTTCACACCTGCTTAACACCTGCCCTGCATTGATTACAGACTGCGCAGATCTTGTCATTCAGACGGTGCAAATCTCCTCTCTTATCAAGGAAAACATGCCTGAGTGGTACGATCATATCAAATCTTATCTTTTATAGGGTGAGCTGCCATCTACGTTAACGCGCACGCAGAAAGACGCAATCCGCAAGCGGGCTAAGCATTACGTCATCATTGGAGACAGCACTCTCTGTAGACGCTCCTTCGATGGCGTATTGCTCACCTACGTTAACAAAGACCAAGCACAGCACATAGTCAGCGAGGTTCACGAAGGACTATGCGGTGGCCACGTAGCACGACGGGCCATGGCCCTAAAAATCCGGCGCTTAGGGTACTACTGGCCACGCATGGAACAAGATTGCCTGACGAAGGTCAAAACCTGTGACACGTGTCAATGGCACGCAAACCTTATCCACGTGTCACCCACAGAATTGCACACGACACAGATAACATGGCCATTCCAACGATGGGGACTGGACATCATAGGACCCATCACGCCAAAATCTTCTGCAGGGCATAGCTTCATCATTACCGCTACTGAGTACTTTACGAAGTGGGTAGAAGCTATTCCTCTGCGGAAAATCACATCTCAACAGGTTTGCCATTTTATCTTGGACAATATCGTAACCCGATTTGGCCTCCCGATGACTATTGTGACCGACAATGGGCCACAGTTTAGTAGCACGGATACCAAATCCTTCTGTGACAACCTAGGCATCAGGCAATATTTTTCCTCTCCTTACTACCCGTAGGAAAACGGTCAAGCTGAAGCATCAAACAAGATAGTCATCAATTTGCTCAAGAAAATGCTCGACGGTAACAAAAGGCGGTGGCACGAACAGATCCTCTATGTGCTATGGGCATATCGTACTACGTGTAGGACAGCTACAGGCAATACGCCCTATGGCCTGGTTTACGGATCTGAGGCGGTGCTACCTCTCGAATTGCACATTCCTTCTCTGAGAATGGTTCTCTCCACCATTATAAATGAGGCTCAACACACTGAAGCTCGGATAATGGATTTGGAGTCATTAGAAGAGAAGCGGATACAGGCTCTTGAAGCAATTGAGAAATATCAGGATAAGCAGAGACAAAAACATCATCATAATCTTCAGCAGCGTCCGATCAAGAAAGGAGACCTGGTTCTCAAGGCTGTGCGTGAACCAGTAGGAAAATTCTCTGCAAACTGGGAAGGCCCTTTCTTGGTGATTGACGCATACAGCAACGGAGCGTTCAAATTGGCAGATGTCAACGGCGACGAGTTAGCAAATCCTGTGAATCATGTGTACTTAAAGCAGTATTTCATCTAGCGTCATCTACGGTGTTGACAGCAGGTATGGTAGTAACCGTCCGCTACGACGTAAAACTGGCACTGATCGTCCGCTACGACGTAAAACTGGCACTGACCGTCTGCTATGACGTAAAATTGGCACTGATCGTCCGCTACGATGTAAAACTGGCATTGCACGTCCGTTATGATGTAAAACTGGCACTGTCCATCTGCTACGACGTAAAACTGGCATGCCTCGCACGCGTCCGCCACGACGCTAAACTGGTAAATGGTAACCATCCNTCCGCTACGACGTAAAACTGGCAAAGTTGTACAGGTCCGCCAAGACGAAAAACTGGCATCTTTTGCACTCGTCCGCCACGACGCTAAAATGGCACAGGTACGTAGCCTTCTGCTGAGACGTAAAACTAGCACAGCTTTGTCCCTGGGTCATGACATAAAACTGACATCCACAGCATGGTCTGCTGAGACCATAAACCAGCATTACCACCGTCCGCTACGACGTAAAACTAGCGTTTCTCGGTCTGCCCAGACTTTAAACTGGGACCATGGTCTGCTGAGACTTAAAAC
>MNCI01002538.1:357999-386739 GCA_015680685.1 Gnetum montanum | reverse complement strand
AGCGTGATCACTCTTGTACAGTTGCACAGCAGACGGGGTGGGATGCTGAGACAGTCCCAGTGTCGCCACCCCACCAACATCTTACTGATTTCTCAGATATGCTAAGAGGCATCTTACTAATTCCTCGGAGATGCCGCCACCGCACCCATGGCAGTGGTGGTACCTCTGGGAGTTTAGCCTCGCCAGCCGGAGCTCCGACGAAATCCTTGTCGGCAACGGCCTCGGGAATCCTCACCAATCATCGCTATCGGACGCCGGCCTCGCAGATTCATCTGGCCGGTTCCTGGTGCAGCCAGCAAGCTGCACTGTGTCTGGTGTCACTTGGCGAAGGTATGCAGCACCGATCGTCAGGATTGGCGGCTCCGCCCGAGTGCTCCGGCCCCTTCTTTACAGCTCATGCGCTCTACCACACATCAAACGGCGTTTGTTTCAAGCACCTCGCCTCTTGTTCATGAGCAATGGTGTCCTCTACTTTCTTTCGTGGTTGCAGGTTCCTTGCCTTGGAGGATGCCATCCAAAGGTGCGATCCATCTGAGCGGTAGAGTACAACAGCGCGTTGAAATGGCTGCTCAGGTTTGTCTGACCACTTAGCCTCGCACAGTCTTACCCTTATCTCTTGTTTCCTTCCTCCCCACCACCCACTTCCCATACGCAACATCTACATACGCAAGTATTCATTTTCCACACGCTAGCAGAGATATCGCAGAAGGTGATGCGTAACGCTCCTTTTGCACGCATTCCTGCTACAATTTGTAATAGAGACATCTCAGATTGACGTGCTACGCTCGTCTGAAAGCATTCCTGTTGACATGAATAAACGTACATTTCGCATCTTCCTCGAACCTGTTTCCAGTTACATCCCTTTATCTCCTTTACCCATCAAGTATCTTTCACGTGGACAGAGCCACGCTTGAGTAGCCATGGATGACCACTGTTCTTGCTTCTACCAATCCGGTGTTTCACATTCTTTGTTGACATCCTTCGGGCACGCCCTCTAACCGTCAACAAAGAGGAGCCATTGAAACACCGTGAAAATTACGAGTCAGCCTCAAGCAAAGATTCGCAATTCCAGCAGAAACGTGCATCAGATTGGTTCAAAGGATGGGTTTACGCTCTATTACGCATGGCAGCGTAATGAGCGTAATAAGCTTTAAGACAGTCGTAGGCAGAATTCATGCATAACTTGCCTTTACGCTCGCTACGCGGCAGTGCGTACCATGGCGTATGTTGTCAAGTTGTACATTGCTTATACGCTTCATTACGCGCAGCTGCGTAGTGAGCGTAATTTGTACATTGTTTACGCTTCATCACGCGCAGCTGCGTAGCGAGCGTAAACCACGCATTATTTACACATTCATTACGCACAGTCGAGTAGAGAGCTTATGGCTTTTACTCCAGATTACGCTCATACACGCAACGCAACGCGAATGAGCGTAATACTGCCTGAATGCAGCCTAAAGTACGCTCAGCATGTGCCTACTCTTCACACACACAACACGCAAACAAGGTGTTGTGCGTAGTCACAGTCTGACTTAAAAGATCATGCCAGCAAGGCCCATAATATCCAGAACCCACATCATCAAGGTTGCGCCTTCTTCGCGAAGTGTCGCGGCCTATAAATACCCTAGTTGACAAAGATACAGGGGTTGGCAAAAAGTCAGTTGTTTTGGCAAAATCAGAGAAGTAGAAGCATATTTCTGAGCACCAGAGCATTTAGCACTTTGGAGCAGAAATACAGAGAACAGCACCTCGGCAATCATTTGCATCATCACCTTACAGCCGAAACAAAGTACAGTTCTTGAGCACCGATGACAGGAGTAATCGTTCTGCTGAAAAGGCTCTATCAATCAGAAGCAATTGATCGGTAGACGTCAAATGCTTGGCCCGCCTTGCATTTTAGCTTAGCCCACAAGGTAGATCGGACTTCTGTTTAGACCGTTTCTGCTTGTTCATTTGTGCCTATTTCATATCTTGTAAACGGGGATCCCCCCAGTGTAATCTTTCATACGGAATATATACATTTAAGTCAGAGCGAAGATCTTGAAGTTACGTGCTTCTCTTATGCCAGCCTCCGATCATCGCGTTTAGCATTACCTTTGTCACAATCCATTTACATCGCTTTCTCCTTGCTTTACGACGCCTCAAGTCAGATCGCATTCTTTTATGCACGTTGCATTGTTTTACTGACCCGTAAGTCCCTGTCTGATCGACAAGACCGTTCAGGGCACCACGGATTCGTTTTTCCAGCATAGCCCTCGCGTGGATCCGTGGCTAAAATTGTGTACGCCGGAATATCGGTCGGTATTTCCAGCTGCCGACGTTTTCCGTCGTTACACCGTGCACCATGAGGCCTTGGTTCATATATTGACATCCATACCGGTGGATGAAAGCATACCGGTGAAGGAAAAGGAAATTCATGCAGTTATGCTCCCTCCTGCATCTAAAAAATTAGGGCCAGCTCAGTTAACATTTTATGATGGGTCCATTAAGAACAACCCTAAAAAGGGTCAGGTGATAATGGCATCAATGTTCATGATAATTTGGATCAACCAACATAGGATCCGAAGAGTGCACATTGATGACGGTGCTGCAACCAATGTCATCCCTTTTCCCATTGTGGACAAGTTGGGCCTAGTCGATCAAATTAAGCCTACGACAACATCCTACTTGAAGTCGCTTAATGGGGTGTGAGTGTAGGTAAAAGGGACTGTGCAAATTAACTTTGTGGCATGGGACTAGTTCCCCACAAACACAATGTTCATAGTGGTAGAGGAGATGCTAGGATTCAACCTGATCTTAGGGAGATCGTGGTTGGCTCAACTGAGGGCCATTTCATCACCGATACATCAGGAGATCCATTTATCCTATGCAGGAGGGGAAGTGGTGATACACAGTGACTAAATAACTCCTCGAACCATAAACAATGTAGTGGTAGATCAAGGTTTGGAGATTGAAGTCTCTAAAGAATAAGCCCCCATTCAAAAGGAGGTACCTGAACAAGCTAAAGCTAGCACGAATGAAGTCGCAACATGTTCTAAACTATTATTTCAGGAAACAAACGATATTGTAGAGGAATACAACAATAATGCCCCTCGGCCTTATACATCGTCGAATGCACGATGGGTCAAAAGGTAACTCCGGAGTTGAATAGTATCCACGATAGCTATGTTACACATACTTCTCTGCATTTGCACTATTTTTTTTACATTTATCATTGGCGTTAACTTCCTCCGTATTTACACGGTTTGCGTTGTGTACTTCGTTTGCATATTCTATGGCCCACTAAGGCCTAAAACTGGAGAAATTATTTTTTACAATCGTCCCATGGCCTGAAATGGCCTAAAACTACACACAGCCCACTAAGGCCTAAAAATGGTGAAATTTTGTCTTTACCATTGCCCCATGGCCTGAAATGGCCTAAAACTACACACAGCCTGCTCAGGACAAACTATTGACCCTGTGTCTTCGTGATGGCCCGAAATGGCCTAAAACTAGCAATGGCCCGGAACTATCACTACGGCCCACCAAGGCCTAAAATTGGCTATTTAAAAAATAAATAAATAAATAAAAACTTCTTTTCTTTATCACTTGACAACGGCCCAAAATGGCCTAAAACTAAGATGAAAAGAGATAAAAACAGATAACATAGATAATACACAGGCCAAAATAAAAAGAATTTAGTCATACTTCATCTTCCATTTAAAATCTTAACCAAATAAGTTTTATAATATTCTTTCAAAAATTTAAATAAGGTCCCTTGCTATCATGCATCATCTTCCTCTGCATCATTTTTTTCACCCTCAAAGGGCCTTGTATCTTCATTCGGATTCTGTATTACAGAAGTTAAAGTAGTCAGCTAGAGGCACAATAAAAGCTAGAATAAAATAAATTGTTGCATTGTAAAAAAGTGACTAACCTAAGATGGCCCCACGTCTGTCTCAGGAGGTATGCAATCCAAGCTAGTATTGAGGTGTTGCCAGACCTCTTCTTCAATAATGTCCACCCAGTGCCTATCTCCAAAGTCAGTGTCTGTTGCAACTTTCTCCTTTTCAATAGCCATCCATCTCGGTGGTCTTGGAGAAAAGGAGGCAATGGTGGTCCCATCCATGGGGAAAATCACTTATCATTCAGTGGACTCACTGACCGTCAATTATTGCATGAACTTGTTGTAATCCCTAGAAGCACCAATGACATCCAGAAACACTTCATGCGTATACAACTTAATAGAAGCATCCCGATACTGTTTACGATAGGTGGCATGTTCCAGTTTATACATATGCTTATGGTTTTTCTGTGACTGCCCCCACTTGTAAACTCTTGCACTATAATATTTCCAGTCTTGGTTCTTCTAGGCCAAGTCCATTTGCATCCGCTGCTCTATTATTTCATGTGTGGCCTCGTTGTTGCCCTGCATAGCTATCCAATATCTTGCATAATCAATTGCAGCTATGCACCAACTACCATCATTGTTATCCTAAGCCAAAAGGAACTCATTCCTGGAGTGGAGGTCTCCCACCTTGGTGGTTAGATTTGCTTTCTTTTTCTCAAGCCTTTGGACCCACTTCCATAGGTATTTATTTACATGCCTGCACTCCCACAAGAAGCATGTCGAGTATAGTGCACATTCGCTAGCCTCATCGTATATGCGACAAGGTACTTCGATCACTTCCGATGGGAATGCAGGCATGACGTCGACCTTAACTACTTGTTTGGGGTCCAACTTGAGGTGAGAGGTTGTCAACGACGTAGCAAAAAGACATTAGTCATAGCAGCGCAGCAAAATTTTAGCATTTAAGTTGACAAATTGTCAAATATGCAGTCAAACTCACCAGCATCAAGTTGTAGCTCCCCTCCTTCTAGCTGACTTAACATCATGGAAGTGCCCTTTGCATTCATCTACTCTTCCAGCGCTGAACTACATTCGATGAAGGGATCATCGGTGGAGGCCTCTTTCTAGTTGACAAGGGCCTCTCCTTTATTCATTGGGTCCCTTCTTCCTATGGCACCCACCTCTTTCTCATTAGTAGGAGTGTCCTCCTCATCATTAGGAGTGTCATCCTCCTCGGTAAGAACATCCTCCTCATCATCAACAATGTTCTCCTGGTCAGCTAGAGTGCTTGCCTTTACGACAGGAGCTTCTTCTTCCTTGATTGGGGCCCTTTCCTTTGTGGTTGGGGCCCCCACATCTTTATTAGTTACCCCTATTTTAGGGGCCATCACTTCTGCTTTGCCTTCTTCTTCATCTTCATCTTCCTCTGTTAATAAAGTGTGGTCACATTGGGCAAAAGCATACTAACTTAAAATAGATGCTACACTGTGCTACACTACCTAGCGTAGCACAGCGTAGCAAGCATTAACCAAATAGATAAGACAACAAATACAAGGAGGGCATGCTTACCAACGGGGGGCTGCATCCTACAAAGCTTAAACTATAGTTTTTACCCTCCTTGTTCATTCGTACGGAGAGGCTCCTCAACTAGACAAGACCTTTTATGCTGCAACTTCGTGGTCACAATCTCTGCAATGAGGCATTTCCCCTGTGATACATTACCTGTAGTAGCAAGAGGTGCCTCTTCTACACTATCTTGGCCATGGAATTTGCGTGTCACCCAATCCTTGTTCATCATTAAAAATGACTCCCCAATAGCTTCTATGGGATCCTCGGATCAGGTTGTATGGAAGACTTGGCAAATCCATGGTTTGAAAATCTAGTTACGATTCTGTATCACCCAGACTCCATTTGCATGGACCACCAAGAATTCTGTGAAGCACCACATGCAAGCTACAGAGAAGGCATAATGCACATTGAAACAAGATTCAGGCTTCTTATGAAGCTTGACCATTTCATCCTGTAGACCCTTGCAAAGATGCTTAGCCTAGTTGTAATGGGCCCCCTCTTTCATGACTTCTCTCATTATCCAAGCTTGCTTGATCCCAATGAACTTTCCTTGGGAGAGTAGCTTGGGGAAAGCATGAGCATGGAAGATAGGGTAAACCATTTTGGCTTCTCTTAGCTTAGCCTCTTCAATATGGATTCCCTTGTGGTCCTTCGTTGCCCCTAGAAACTCCTCAATGTCTCCTTGATGGTTAACCTTCTTTTTGATCTTTACTCCTAGAGGGAGGCCATTTGAAGGGACACCGAAGAGATTCGTGAATAGTTGATCGTTAACCTCAAGAACCACTAGCACAATATGGACACGCGTGCAGAAGTAGTCTGCTCTTTCAAAAAATGAGTTGGTTAGGGCAAGCATCTCAGCAGTAGGTATTCTTGGGTTGACAGCCAAGAACAATTCTATGAGCCCAACGTCCTGAAGGTAGTTGATGAGCGATTCTGAGGCCCTATTGTAGAGCCAGTGCTAGGTCTCATCCACCTCCCCATACTTGAAATAAATGTTGGCCTCGTTATGCCTAGAGGTGATCACGGTGACCTCTTTGGATTTCTTAACCATTGTAGCAATTTACAAAAAGAAAAAGTAAAAAGTTAAACAAAACAAAAGATAGAAGAAAAACAAAAAAAACACTCGAACATGCAAACATGAATTCACAGTTTAATGTACCAGATTTAAATGGCGATAGGAACAGTGGGAGATCCACCAACATGTCTTCAATGATTATCAGACTAAGGGATGCCCAATCCCCATCCAACCAACCAACCTACTTACACCTATTATAAAATTAGAAGTACCAGGTTGGATAGGTTTTGTACTCACCCCTGCATTGGCCTATCATAGTGGCATGCATGTTCCCAATAGAGGAAAACTCTGACAAAGCCATCTGTGCCAAATCCAAGGCATCAGTATCACCATGAAGTCCACTCTTGTTGATATAAAACCTAGTAACACACAACAAAAAAAAAGCACATACACTGTTAACATTGTTTCCTAGTGTAACATGCATCGCATAATGTGATGGAATACATTTATAGAACTCACTCGCAAGAAAAATAAACGATTCTTGATGGGTTTTGAAAATAGGTACCCATGTGGCGGGCAACAAACAATGTATTGTATAAGTGGTAACACTTATACTCTGGCATCTCCTAGATCCAACTCAAGCATCTCAGGCTTTTTGGATGCTAGTTGGAGCCTTCTACCTGCTCGTCACCGATTGCTCCATCGGTTTGAAATTTCAGAATACCCTAGTTTTCCATAGGCAACAGGGTTTCTATAATCATGGATGCTATCTCAGCCAATAAGTGTGACCAAATGATCACACTAAAGTGCTAGAAGAGGAATTCTAGGAAGTCCTGTGCACCTTCCTGGAACTAGACTATATGCCGCTCCACACATGTGTGGGGCAAAGGAATGTTGGCCACCAGTTCACTTAGGTAGCACAAAACCCCTACAATCTCTAGGACAATCAGGATGGATTTTAGTAGCACCTTGCATAACAGAATGGAAAATGTTAGCAGTATGTTCAAGTGGAGTTCGCATGTAGCGTAGCATGATTAGCCATTTACAAATAGCGTAGCATAACCCTTTCTTTGCATGTAGCGTAGCATAAGCCCCTATTTGCGAATTGTAGCACAAAAGAAAAACAAAGATATATTATAAGTAATGCAATAAAATAACATTTGCAGTGTAGCATGGCCATTAGGTAGCATAGCATAGTAGCGTAGCAATGAATTTCAAATCAATAAAAATTTAATATGCTATAGTTGTTTCGACCAACCTTCTACCATACAAAATGATTTGTACTACACTACGTTAAACATGTCTTATTTTGTCAAATCTTGGGTATAGCCAAACCTTATTCAGGGCCGTACACTACACTATTCACATGCTAGGTTGCCAGAATCACCTAAACCTTTGCAGTGAGGTAGCCATAGTAATGGTGCTCTAGGCAATACTGCATGCAACCTTAGCGTAGCATCCGTACACCTGTCGTGAATTGGCAACAGCAGCGGTGTAATGGCCAAAATGGTAACCAAAATGGTGACAGAAGATGGGGATTTCAAAATGAAAAAAAAAAAAAAAAAGAGATAGCAACAGCGCCTTGGAAAAAAAAAGTAGCGTAGCAACTTACCGGGCCAATGGAGTCTCCTCTCGTACCACGATGCACCCCTACAAAAGATGCCCTAGTGTGTCTTTCACCTCATCCACCTTGGTGAGTGCTAGGTGTTTGCATTCTCTTTTAGGTGCCATCGTTTCGATTGTAGATTCTTTGTTAGTCACTATGTGATATTGCCTTACTCTTTGCCAGTAGAACCGCTCTACACTCTAAATATGGGCTCTGTGCTCTTATGATGAAAATGATGAGTTTACCAGGGGTAAACCCCTATTTATAGCCAACGTGGTAAAAAGGAACTTGCCATCTTCGCACCTGGATTAATGTGGGATGTTTTGTATAGTGTAGCACTCCCACCATAGCATAGCAGCATTGTTTGCATCATGGCAGTTGGGCCCAATCAAAAATTTCATCCCACCTCAAACTAACAACTCACCTTTACAAGAATAACCTGTAAGCAGTCTGCAAAGACCTTAAACTAATACTTACCTTTACAAGAATAACTCGTTAGCAGTCCGCAAAGACCTTAAACTAATACTTTTGACTTACAAACATAACCTATTAGTGGTCTGAAAAGACCTTAAACTAATACTTTTAATTCACAAACCTAACCTATTAGCGGTCTATAAAGACCTTAGATTAGCAGTTACGACTTACAGTTTAACCAAGTTAGTGGTCCACTATGACCTTAAACTGGCAGCTTACGAATTTTGCATCACAGTTGACAATAATTTTAACCATTTCATATTTGATTGTTTCTTTGCAAATTTTTACTATGCACTATTGCTACAAATAGGTATCATTTGACTTGGAATTATTTTATTATTGCAGGTTGAGCAAGAATGGCCATGCATCATGATCTACCTCCACTCCTAGCCTTGGCAGGCCCACATGATGAGCTTACAAGAAAAATGAACCTAGAGTCAATAGACTGAGAATCATCCACCAATAGCAATGTTGTGTCCTTAGAAACATCCCCAAACTGGCTCGAATGGCTAGTCCAAGCCTTAGATTTAGAGGTTAGAGATGTAATTGAGGACCCTCTCATTAAAATGCCTGTGACTACATCGAGGGGGGAAATAAAGACGTTAAACATTAGTTCCCTCCTAGATTTGCAAACACATAAAGATTTATCCAAAATCCTGCAAGACAACATTGAGGTATTTGCATGGTCCTATAATGACATGCTGAGCTTAGATTTGAGGCTCATACATCATAAAATTATCTTAGACCCATGTATAAAAGTAGTTAAACAAAAGGCTCACAAGGTTAAACCAAAGATCGCACTGGTTGTACATGATGAAATAACTAAGTTGTATCAGGCTAGTTTCATCTGAGCAGTTGATTACTCAGAATGGGTGTCAAACATTGTTGTAGTTTCTAAGTAAATGGGAGGAATATGAATCTGTATACACTTCCGAGATCTGAACAAAGCAACGATCAAAGATGACTTCCCATTGCCGCATATTGATCAACTCGTCGATACTATGGATGGTCACACCCTGTTATCCTTCATGGATGGTTTCTCTGGCTACAATAAAATTTGTATCAATCTAAAGCATCAGCTAACAACCACTTTCATGACCCCATGGGGTACATTTTGTTACACCATGATGCCATTTGGAATCAAAAACGTCGAAGCAACCTAGCAAAGAGCCATGACATACATCTTTAGTGACTACATCCTAGAAACACTAAACGACTATGTGGATGACATAGTGGTCAAATCTAAAGAGGCTACTAACCACCCCAATGATCTAGGTGTAGTCCTCAAATGCTGCCAGATGCATGACTTACGTCTCAACCCAAAAAAGTATCTTCGAGGTAAGAACCAGACCCATGCTAGGGTTTGTAGTATCAGAGGCTGGAATATGAGTGGACCCTCACAAAGTTAAGGTCATCTTTAATCTAGCACCCCCTAAAAACCTTAAAGAATTGTGCAGGTTGCAAGGTAGGGTATAGTTCATTAGAAGGTTTATAGTAAAGTTGACTAAAAAGTTACACCCCATGCAACACTTACTAAAGAAAGGGGTTAACTTCGAATGGAAAACACAATGCCAACAAGTCTTTGATGACCTAAAGAAAGAGCTTTTACACCTCCCAACTATTTACCCACCGCAGAGGGATAAGCATTTCTACATCTACCTTGCTACCTTAGACACGTCTATCATGACACTGTTATGTCAGAGAAGAGATGACAGCTCTAAGATTTCAATGTATTACCTGAGTCATGCATTGATAGCATATGAGGAAAAGTACAATGAGGTGGAAAGAAATTGCCTCATGCTTGTGTTTGCATTGAAAAAGTTAAGGCATTATCTATTCCATAGCAAAGTCAACATAATATGCAAAAGTAATGTACTCCGGGATATCAGGAACAATCTATACAAAAGAAGCAGGATAGCCTAGTCGAAAGAAATAACCATAGAATTTGATTTACATTATGTGATCCAATCATCGACAAAAGGTCAAGCCATAGCTATGCAACTCATGACCTCACCTGTCGACTATCGGGCAACCATAGAACCCGAATTCCCTGACGAGCACGTTAGCACCATCAATGTTGTCCCATTACATTTAGATGCTACGTTGCATTTTGATGGCTCCTCGACTATGCAAGGTGGTAGTGCAGATACCATCATTACGTTTCCCTCTAGGAAAATCCAACCGTTTGCTTATTGGTTCACGTTCCTTTGTACGAACAACATGGCAGATTATGAAGGACTCCTTAGGGGCTTCTTAGCAACCCGAGCATTAAAAATTCAACACATGATGATTCATAGCGATTCACAACTCGTTGTCAATCAAATCACTAAGGTCTATGCATACAAAGCTACCCATCTGCAACCCTATTGCGACCTTGCCAAAAGTTTTCTTAAACAGTTTGCAACAGTAGACATCCAACACATGCCGTGCAATGAGAAAATAGTAGTAGATGCCTCAGCCATCCTAGCATTAAATGTGCCACCACACCTATTTGCAAGTTTTCCAACTTTGATAACCAAGTGTATGGAGCCCATCACTCAAGTGGTAGACGTTGCCTCTGTAAGCACTGCTGAAACCCAAGAATGGTACTCCAACATTAAAGCATACCTGCAACATGGTGAACCCCCATGCGGATTGACATCTACTCAAAGGGATGTGATCTGCAAGTGTGCTTGGAAATATGTACTAATGGGAGACAACACCTATGCAAATGCTCCTTTGATGGGATATTGCTAGCATGTGTAAATTAGGAACAAGTGCAAAAGATCATTAATGATGTCCATGAGAGATTGTGCAATGGACACATAGCCCCTAGGGACATGGTAGAAAAAATCAGATGCCTAGGGTATTACTGGCCTCACATGGAACAAGATTTCCTTGCCAAGGTTAAAACTTGTGACACGTGCCAACGATATGCAAATCTTATACACGTTTCACCTATTGAGTTGCACCTGACGCAGATCACATGGCCATTCCAACGATGGGGACTAGACATTAGAGGACCTATCACACCTAAGTCTTTCATAGGGAATAACTTCATTATCACCGCCATTGAGTACTTTACAAAGTGGGTTGAGGCTATCCCCCTTAGGAAGACTACATCTCAACAGGTTTGCCACTTTATATTGGACAACATAGTGACAAGGTTTGGGCTTCCCATGATGATTGTGATAGAAAACGGGCTATAGTTTAGTAGTTCAGAGACCAAAACCTTTTGCAACAACCTTGGCATTAGGCAATCCTTTTCCTCGCCTTACTACCCATAGGCAAATGGATAGGCAGAAGCTACAAAAAAAGCCATCATCAACTTGCTTAAGAAGATGCTTAGCAACAACAAGAGGCGATGACACAAGCAAATCCTCTATGTGCTATGGGCTTACAAGATGACATGCAAGACGAAAATAGGTAAAAATCCTTACAGTCTTGTTTACAGATCTAAAGTGGTGTTGCCTCTTGAGCTATAGGTACCATTGCTTCGAATGATCCTGTCAAATGTCATGAGCGAAGCCCAGAACAATGAGTCAAGGATCATTGACCTTGACTCCATAGAGGAGGAGAGTGCACAAACGCTTGGTCTGATTGAGCAATATCAAGATAGGCAACGGTAGAAGCATCATGTAGATCCACATCAACGGCAAGTAAAAAAGGAGGACCTCGTTCTCAAGGCTTTCTATGAACATGTGGACAAGTTCTCAGCAAACTGAGAAGGTCCATTCATGGTCACAAAAATCCTATAGGAATGGAGTCTTCAAGCTAGAAAATATGGATGGCAAAGAGTTCACAAATCCTATGAATCATTCGTATCTCAAGCTATACTACATCTGATGCATGAACAAGGTAAGCAGAATGTCTGCTATGATGTAAAACTGGCAAAGCTCATCCTCTACGATGTAAAACTATCAAAGATAGTCTACTATGACTATAAACTGGCACAGCGATAGTCCACTACGACTATAAACTGGCATACAGACCATCTACCATGACGTAAAACTAGCAAAGCTTGTCCACTATGATGTTAAACTAGCACAGACGATCTGCTATGACCTTAAACTAGCCCATCCACCATCCACTACGACAATAAACTAGCACAGCGATTTGCTAGGACCTTAAGTTAGAACAACGATATGCTAGGACCTTAAACTAGCATAGCGACCATCCACTACGATGATAAACTAGCATAGTAGTCTGCTAGGACCTTAAACTAGCACAACATAGGTCTACTAGGACTTTCAACTAACACAGTGATCTGCTAGGACCTTAAACCAACACATTAAATGGTCTACCATGACCTTAAACTGGGTTTGAGGCACAACATGTCTAGCTCACAATCCATGACCCTACAAGCAAGCCAGCATGCATAGTGCCAACATGGGGTGGAACATTGCAGTTCTAGAATGTAGTTCAAAATGTCAAGAAAAACACTCTCTAGAATATATGCAACGCCACTACCCCTGGCATCTTGATGATCCTCTGGAGATGTTGTCTGACATCTTGCTGACCTTTTGGAGCTATGGCCACCATGGCCTGTTGCCCTGGCAGTAGCTTCCAGTGTCAGCACTTGCTCCTGGAGTCCCAATACTATTTTGGCCCAGCCACAAAGCTACTACCCTCTAGCCCCCACCATCGCCTGAGCCGAAAAGACATTCAGTTGTTAGGCATTTCACCTTACAGCTAAGCTACATAATGTTTTCCTTGGGTAGGGACTCCTAAGCACTTGCATCACTGCAACGTCTAGCTTCCTCAGTGCCAACTCCTCCATGCTGATGCTGCCAGAACCGCTGCTAGCCTTTCTGGTTTGGATGTTGAATGCCTCAGAAACAACATCCATTATTCTAGTAGCATCCAAATCAAGCAAGACCTTTTTCTTCATTTTACTTTATGGTTTTTTCTTCTTGTTTTCTCTCTATTGTGTTTGCAGGGTACGTGTTGGAGGGGCGTTGATCAGAGGTGCATTTTGCAAAGATGGCAGGACACTATATCGTTACAAGGTGGTCGTCCTAACTAGCTTGGCTACTTGGGAGTGCACATCCTATCCTCCCCCTTAACCTCCTTTACCTTGTTTCTTACACTTGCAATTCTCCTTCTCACACCTCCTTTACGAATTTTCCCGATGCCTGTAAAGCCCTTTCATATGCTCACCCGTAAAGTCTATGATGCATGTAACATAACTCACTACATGGGAAGCATTTGTATGTAGGTCAAAGCTCCATGTGGATGTAACATAACTCATCATGAGGAGGAAACACCTATCCTACAACAACAAGGTTGTTTGCAAATGAAAATGGCAAAATAGCAAAAGAAAAGCGTAAAAGAGCAAAAGCTCTAAGAAAAAAAAGGACATGCCAAAAACAAATGGTACATCAACTATTTCGCAATGACCATCTCTAAGCATTCCGACAAGAGGACAAAATCCTGCTAAATAAATATGCCCTTGTGTATAAACTCCCTCACAAGCACTTCGATGAGGGACCACACTACGCTACTTCTTTCCCTTCCTGAAACTATCCCCGTAGATCCACCCTTTTCCCTTTTCCTACATGACTATCCTGGCACTCTCAAGCATAGCTAAGCAACATCTACACAACTACTGAAGAGCAATGTTAGCATCTTAGCTTTCATGGTGTTTCGTATTCTTTTTCAGCATCTCTCAGTCCTCCAGACGTTGACAAAGAGGGACCAGTGAAACACCATAAAATTTTGAGACCCTCTTGCTTCACCAGGGTCTTGGAGTTTAGGAAAGGATTTCCACAAGTGTAGCCTCATGGTGGTTTGGCAAAAAATTTAGGCACTGAGGTTAGACTATTTAGTCCGGCAAGTTTTCTATCTCCAGAGTTAACAAGCCCGACGGACTCTCTAACCTGCCCACCTGGATAATTCGCCCAGCTATCAGTCTACTCAAAAATTATGCTAGGAATTGTCAATGGTGTTTAGGATGGACAAAATAGTTCAAAAATTTCTCTAGTGGAGAATTATGCTATGCTGCACAGCATAGCAAACCTTCAAAAAATCAATCAAATGTTTGAATGCAAGTTTTGGCAAGTTGTTCGCAGAAGGCAAGGTTAGATTTCACCGAACACAGGGTGCTACACTATGCTATGCTACATAGCGTAGCACAACGTAGCACAGCATAGCAAGGGCGAAACATGCAAATAATCCTTTGATAAGCCATTTCAGCAAAAAGGATTGCATCTAATAGGATTGTGACTTCCAAAACTACTTTTTCTCAATTAGCTCTTGGACCACAAGAAACATTTTCTCATAAAACATCGCAATTTTGAAAAAAGTTCAAGTTACATTGGCTACTATGCTATGCTATGCTACATAGCATAGCATAGTGTAGCAAAGATAAAAATCAATAAACTGGTCCAAAGGTTAACCCGGCATGTGCCAAGCCTTCAGGAAAATGTTGTTGACTCTAACGTAAGTTTTCTGTTCAAACCGGTGGCTACACTATGCTATGCTACATAGTGTAGCACAATGTAGCAAGCAGCTACGCTATGTCAATGTGCTACACTACATAGTGTAGCACAACATAGTAAGCAATTACACTACTTCACTATGATAAATAGTGTAAGTGATGCAAAGATTGATAGAGGCATTAGGACATCTTCAACTGACGCTACAACTTGTTAGTAATGACTAAGCTCACCATGTTCAGCAACTTTGTTCCACTTTGGCATACCCCTTAGTCCATCCCCAAACATTTGTCGCTACACTTGACCCTGTTCATAAGAATAGGGAAGACATAGTCTTGGGGGGGAGACTTCATTTCTACTTGCATTTTTGGAACACGAGATTCTAGCATGTGTAGTTTCGACAACATGGTTACAGTGTAGCAAGTTCACGATTGGCGTTGCACATCTACGCAGTATGGACATGTCAGCATCTCGTCGGGTCCAGGACACGTGGCATCTAGGCCTCATTTCTCGCCTTCTCCTGGCCCTATAAATAGCCCAACGAACAACACTCAAATGGTTGTCAAAAATTTGTCATTACCCTTTTTGGCATTAGCATTTTGAGGTTAGTATTTTCCTAATTGGCTTCTTATGTTGCCTATTTTGTGGTTAGCTTTTTTGCTCAAAGAATTGGCATTTTTACATTGAAGAGAGCACTTGGCTGGTTGGCATCTTGTATTTTTGGCTTTCGAGTTTGCATTCAAGAGCATAGTTGGCACATTTTAAGCATTCTAGTTACTCTTGAACTTCATGTGTGCCTCTGATGTTGTACAACGTGTTATACATCTTTCAAACAAGGAAAGGAATTGAACCCTCGACCTTGAGGTAGTGCATTTTCTTACCTAAGTTTATTCTGTTATTGCTTTATTGTTATCACTATTTGGCATTATTTCCTTCATTCATGCATTTATTGATTATTGATTTTACCTCGCATATTTCACGTTTAAAACAATGTTCATGTAAGGTTAAGTTACACCGATTAAGTCCCTGTCTAATCGACCAAACCATTTAGGGTGCCCCACTTCCATTTTATCTAGCACGGCCCTCGCACAGATTCGGGGTTAAACTATTTACTCAGCAACCTCTTGGTGTTCCAAACACTGACATTTTCAATCGCTACAGTTATGATAAGAGTTGGCTACCTTGAGAGCTAAATGATAGGATCCTACCCAATTTATTATGCCTGACCAGCTAAAGCAATTTATATTAGAGTAGCTAACCAAGCTAACTGAGGAGAACAAAGTGATGGAGTAGGAAAAGGAGAAGGAAATTTGAAATGCCACCATTGCAAAAGCATAATCTTATGCTCATAAAAAGACATTAACAACTACCAAGGAGGAAAATAAACAACTCACAATAGAGAAATCTAGGTTGACCACCATTGAAAAATAAAATAATGTTCTAAAAGAAAACATCCATCAGTTAAGGGAGCAACTGATAAGGATCAACTAGGATATCAACAGATTAGGTAGGGAAAATAGAACCCTCTTAATGGAGAAGGTCCATGCCATTCGACAAAAGTTAGAAACTCAAATAAGCACATGTAAAAATAAGGCCAAGAAGCATGAAAAGTTGAAAGAAAACTTCTATGACCAGGTAGGCATGTAGAAGCAAATAAATGAAAATGAAATGTAGATGATCAAAACACACATTGGGTCCATGTCAACACAAAATCCTGAGTGGCAGCAAATTCTAGATAGTTATGTCCTAGTCCATTAGACAAAAGTAAAAAATAAAGACATGCAAATTGAGGATTTGAAGAAATACATGAGGTTGGATAACCTTAGATATGTGAACCTTGCCATGTTAATAGTGAGAAAAGCAGGTAGTAACAACCTATACCCTATATGAGAAAGAGTTTGTAAACAGAAAAGCAGCTTTGCAGAAACTCCATGTCGGAAACTCACAACTTGAGGTGATTAGAGCCTACTACCATGGACAGACCTAGCCAAGAGACTTATATATTATCATTAATTCAAAGAAAAGGCTAGGGAATTTAAAGAGGAGTGATGATAGTTTGTGACCTGGTACATGAAGGTTAACAAAACGTTCCTATAGTTTCCATGTCTTTGGAATGTACTAACACTAGCACATATTAGTTTAGCAGCTTAGATGGCACAGGACCCATAGATGGAAGAAGAAAAGTTATAGGCACTTCTCAACCATTACCAATTTTAGAAGCCTAGCGACAAAGGGAAGTGACTAATGGAGGAGCCACCACCTTTGGAAACTACATGAGCTTCCCTAATTTTGTGTATTATAATATTGTGTTTAAATTTTTGTAAAGCACCACTACAGCATGCATAAGTCCGTTTCTTTGTTATCTCAGTTGGTTAATAATTCCATACCTTTCCAACATTTTTTGTAAAAGAACTTGTTCCTCATTTTGTTTAACTTGAGGATGAGTTTTCATTCAGTTGTGGGGCTATGATGAGTCATCATTGTGTCAACCTTGGTATCAAACACCTAATATCGAGGCTCCAATATTGGATATGTGATATTGAGTCCCAACAAATGATGTCAGATATTTGATATCATCTCTTCTATGCTAGCCTATAAATACAACACTTGGGTGCATGCTTGGGATATAATTTTAGTTGTTAGTTTTTTATAGTCTTTCTTAGATTTATGAATTCAAGTTCTATTATTCCTAATGCATGCTTTTAGTGTGATGTTTGTGATTGTATGACATTCTTATTTGAGTATGACATACTTGGACACGTTACATGACTGGAAATAAAGATCACAATTACTTCCATCATTGCAGCATCCATTAAGATTATTATTTCTTTTAATTGTTAATTGTTCAATTATTTACTATTTTCCTTAGTTAATATTTTCATTTATTGCTAATTGCTCTATATGATTCCTGTTGTTAAGTGGAATGAGTACATCTAATCATGAGTGCTTAAGTATAATTACTTAGTAATCCACCAATGTCTTGTTTGGCAAACCCAGTGATGAATGGCAAGGTATCTCTATGCTCAACCATATGAATACGAGCATCCACACATGATTCGATCGAATTCCAAGGACTAAGTGCTTATCCACCTTTATAGAACAAGGATGGGTTAGTCAATCATTGTCTTCCCAAGCTTACTTGTATGGTATGATTGTATGGTTAAGTAAACTTGAGGTATATGATTTTTATATATTTTTTTATGTTTATGTCCTAGTGCTACAAAGGGAGAAGTGAAGTAATTAAGTAACTAATTTAATTTAACTAATCTACTATGCTATAACTAGTCCTAATACCAGCATCCGTTCCCATTGCCATACACATCTTGAACCACTGCAAAACTACTAGGATTACTAAACGCTAATCGTTACTAGGTTCCCAAGTGTTCCACACATCCTCGAAGTGGTTGTACTGAGTGTGCTTACTTGGGGGAGTTAACAAGGAGAGAGAGAGAGAGAGAGAGATAGTGAACATTAATTAACTAAGGAAAGTATTAAATAACTGTAAATAACATTAAATAAGAAATTTTGAATGCTGCAAGGTTTATCACAATGTTCATCTTTATTTCCAGCCACAAGGTGTGCTTAGGTACACAATGCTCGAATAAAGATCCATTCACTTTATGATTCTTACTGTAGGCACTCAAAAATAATTCTAACTTTGAGAAGCAAAAAAGGTAAGAGTTCGGGTGAGGAACTAAGACTAATTAACTAACTATTTCCAAACCAAGTGCACCTGCATTACCAAACCAAGTGCACCCACCTCTTATTTATAGGTGAAAAGATAGGCCCTGATATCAGATGTTTGATATCACTTAGAAGGCTCTGATATCACATAACTGATATCACAGATGCAATATCGCAGCCCTGATATCACGGCTCATCATACCCCCACGACTAAATGAAAACTTATCCTGGAGTTTCTTAAAAAATATTGGGAAGGTATAGGATTATTGATTGAATGAGAACTAATAGCAATAGGGAATAACAGACTCAAAGTTCCCAATGAATGGATCAACAAACATATTACAACATTGGTGTTCACACCCATTGTAGTGAACACTATACATAGATGACATCCAAACCCTCATCCGACAGCTTGAAGAGAAAGAGAGAGAGAAAAGAAAATGAGGCACGTTGCTGCCGATGTCAGAAATGTGCATTCCATTGTTCATCCATAGCCACATAACCAAACTTGTACCTTGTGTAAATGCTCCAAATCTAGTCCATCCCAAGTGCTTCCTCCTAGCCAGTCCATTGTTCAGGTAATCACCATCTTCACACACAACATAGTCATGAATTAGCAAGGATAGATAAGCCATAATGCAGTTGATACCTTGCCTCAATATAAGCGCATTGGCTAGGTTGTGGATATGGTAGATACTGGGTTAGAGGTTTTTAATTGATAACTACCTAATGTGTAGGGGTAAGATAGGTAATTGAATGGAAAAATTTGTGATCGAGCCCCCATGACTAAGAGCAAACATCCGGTAGTAATAAGGTGGAAAAATTGAAGGAACAATGAAGATGAGGGAAACAACAATAGTAAAGCCAATAAAATGGATGTCATGGATGGGAAGGAAATAAGAAATGATTAATTGAAAAGAATGTTTAAGGAAAAGAACTTAACAATTACATCAAAAAGGAATGCCAATGGGTCCTCCCCAAAGTAGGCCCATGCCTTTCATGCCCTGACAAACCCACAAACCAAAGAGTCTGTAGGCTCTCAGAATGACATATGGAAACAATGGTTAAGAACTTACCCACAATAGTTTACCGAAGACTAACAATGCATGAACCAAGACATAGACTAATCATAAAATTGGCAATGAGGTGGAATATGGGAAGAAATATGGAAGGAGAGGAGGAAATTGAATGAAATCCCAAGAGCAAGGTTGTGTAAAGTCCCTTGTGTATTATGTGGTTAAGGTGACTGAATAAAATTCATCCCAAATCCAAACTCAAACCAACCACATCTAGTGACCTCTCATCAATACATTTGATCAACCCATCCTCTTGAAGCAATGAGAATGCATCCATCGAGTCACCACCATTCTAAGGAGAGAAATATAGGGAAGCAGGAAGCGAAAAAGGGCCTTAGTTAGAGGAAACCTTCAGGCATGGGTAACATGTCTTTCCAGTGTCATAACTAGTCTTTTCAGCCCATATTTCTTTATTATTTCTAAGGGGTGTGCTTTGAATTCCCACCATTTTTTTCTTTCTACGTGATAACCACACCATGCAAAAACTTATTTATATTCATTCAACTTCCTGATATTTGTTCAATAGGAAAATGGCAGACGAATCATGAAAAGCATCCAAGTACCCAGGAGCATAGTTAGCACAAATTCATTGAATCCCCTTAAAGTAACATGTTTTTCAATCCATTAGAATCTTTCCTTGGTTCGAAAAGTACTAAGCCACTAGTTCATTAATAAGTTTTTCTTAGAAAAGGGGGACAATACACTTCCTAACAAAGGGGGACCATAGAGTTGAATGGATGAATGGCTGACATGGACTCATTGCCTATTTTATCAAAAGAAACCATATCTTAGTACCAACATTAAAAATCAAAGGTAAAAAATAAACATTAACAATCAACACCATTATAGGACAATCCACCATCATGACCACTTATTGTATGACGAATGAAGGTAAATCAAACAAAGAAATAAATAGAAAAAATGGTAACAATGGTGTAAAAAAAATAAGTAAATATGAAAAAATGTGTAAAACAAAAATACAAAAGGAACTGAGGGCTGAGAATGATTAGCATTGGTAGCCCTCTCCCCCACGACTGAGTTGGAGGTAGGAGATCCAAAATAACGAGCAGGGCTGTCCACCAATAGAGGTAGTATTGGTATTGGTTGTTCTAGGCTCATGGAAATGTTTAGTTTGTTAGATGTTGACCAAAACTTTCTTATCTGCACTATTAGGTTTGTAAATCATAATGGATCCTAAAGAAAAAGCTGTATGAATAATATAAGGTCCTTCCCAAAATGTTTGAAATTTAGTGCATTGTTACACGTGTGGGGTTCTAATAAAGAACCTTATCTCCAAATTGGTACTTAACTTTTCTAATTTTCAAGTCATGATGTCGTTTATTAAAATCCTTGTGAAATTCATTAGATGATAGGGTGACTAATAGGTTCTCATCTAGTAGGTTAAGGTTCATTAACTATTCTTTTTGTGCTAGATTAAGGTCAAGGTTAAGATCACACGTCATAGATAGTGTACGGAGTTCTGCTTGAATAGAAAGTATTGGGAGTTATCCATACACTAACTCATGGGGAGAGTAGCCTATAGGGAGTTTTCATGTGGAGTGGTATGCCTAAAGAGCATCGTTCAGTTTGGTGCTCTAGTCTCACCTATATTTGCTAATGGTTCGTGTCAATATTTTTGTAATCTCCCTATTGGTGACTTCGGCTTGACCATTCACCTGAGGGTGGTATGGTGTAGTTAGTTTGTGTTCAACCCCTAAGCGTTGCATCAACTTTTGAAAAGTTGCACCCATAAAATGTGTACCATTATCCAAAATAAGTGCATGAGGCACACCAAACCTATTAACAATTTTTTGTTAAACAAATCATGCAGCGGTAGACGATGTGTAGTCCATAACAAAGCTTGCTTCTACCCATTTTATAAAGTAGTCAACAATAATGATAATGTAATATTTTCCATTGGACATTGGTGTAATAGGCTCTATAAAATCAATTCCCCATATGTTGAAGGGTTCTAAAGGTTGAATCCATTGTTGTGGATCCTCCATCCTAGCAGTCATTCCCCCATCACGTTGGTAGTGCTCACAAGATTGGATGAAATGATGAGCATCCTAGAACAATGTAGCCAATAATATCCTACAAGCAAGATTTTAATGGTTGTTTGTCTCCTAGCATAATAACCCCCACAAGGACCCTCATGAGCATCTTGGAGAACTTGTAATTGATCTACATTGGGAACATACCATCAGACCAAGCCATCGAGACATACCTTATAAAGATGTCCATTAATTTCTATGAAATATTTGGCTTGGTGAGGAAACTATTGTTTCCTTTTAGTGTCTAACTCTTATGGTGTTTCTTGTGTAAGGAGATAGGTAAGAATGCTACTTTACCAATTTATCTCTATGGTTAATTGATTATTTACTATACTTGCAAAGAGAAATTCATTAAGAAAGTGATCAAAAAGTGGATATTCATCTTCTTTCTTTTCCCATCTTAACTGAGATAAATAATTAGCGACAACGTTCTCGGTGCCTTTATGATCTATCATCGTAAGATTGAACTCTTGTAAGATTACGAGCCATCGTATGATGTGAGGGTTCACCATTGGTTTATTCAATAGGAACTAAATTGCACTATGGTTTGTGTGTACAAATACCTTATAGCCCAATACATAGTGCCTGAACTTATCTAGTGCAAACACCATAGCCATGAATTCCTTTTTTGTTGTGGTGTAGTTGAGTTGTTCATTGGCAATATTTCGACTTCCACAGTGAATTTAATAGGGTCATTTTTGGTCAACTAACAGTGTAAGTATGGCTCCTAAAGCAAAGTTGGATATGTCAATCATTATGTGGAATGGTCTGGACTAATCAGGAGCTTGTAGAATAGGTGTTTCTATAAGCTTCTGCTTCAAGGTTTGGAAAGATAGTTCACATTCCTTAGTCCATTCAAAAGGCATGTCCTTTTTCATTAGTTCAACCAATGGTTTTGAAACCTTTGAAAAGTTCTCTATGAATCTTTTATAATAGCTAGTGTGTCCAAGGAATGATTGAATGTCTTTTATAGTTTTAGGTTGGTGTATGATTTCTTGGATGACTCTGATCTTTTTAGGGTCTACCTCTATCTTTGTTTGTAAAATATTATGCCCTAATACTATGCCTTCTTGGACCATTAAATGGCTTTTTTTGCCAATTGATCCTTAAATTGGTTTCAACACATCATTTTAGTACTTGATCTAATCAGTCCAATGCTTGATCGAAGTTCACTCCATAGGTGGAGAAATCGTCCATGAAGACCTCCACACCATTCCCTATCTATTGTTGAAATATGCTTAGAACCAAACATTGAAATGTTGCAGGAGCATTGCACAAGCCAAACGACATCTCTCTATATGCAAATGTTCCCCAAGGGTTTGTGAATGTAGTCTTGGCTTAGTATTCTAGGGATATTTGAATTTGGTTGTATCCCCTATACTATCTAGAAAACTATAGTAGTGATGCCCTGCAATGGTGTTTAAGACTTGGTCGAAAAATGGAAATGGAAAGTGTTTTTTGAATGTTGCCATGTTTAGTAGCTTAAAGTCTATACACATCCTCCATTTACCTCCATTTTTGGGCACAATGACTAAGGAACTAACCCATTTTCTATCAGCAATGGGGTAGATGAACCCAAATTTTAGAAGCTATTCAATTTCTTCCTTAACCACTTGCTTTAGCTTTGGGTTCAATCACCTCTACAGTTGTCATCAAGGCTTCATGGAGGGGTCAGTGTAAATTCTATGTTGGCATATCCTAGGGTCTATTTTAGTTAATTCGGGATATGACCAAGAAAAGGCTTTTGACCATTTTTTCACCATTTTTAGTAATCTCTCTTTCTATTGAGGAGCAAGCTTAACATTAATAATTACCGATTTTTTCATTTTTGAGAAATGTCTACTCCATACCGGTGCACAACAGTTTTAACTCCAGGGGCTCTTGCTTAAAGTTGTCAGGGATTTCCAACTTCCTCCAGTTGATATTTTCAATGTTGAGACTTGGAAGTTGGCGATGGACTTACTCTAATGTGTCTATGCTATCGATGTAAGCACAAGTAAAACCCTCAATTGGTTCCATGCATATAGTTGAATTGCTTTATTGGTTAGTTGTCAGCCACTGGGTGCCTTCCTGTCTTGTGGCTACTACATACAAGCATCTTTGTATGTTAGATACTTGTGCACACTGGTTGCATCCAGGCAATGTTAAATGTTGTACAAACCAAGACTTTTGGACACAACTACACCCTCTATCATTGTATGTGATGCATGGAACTTTCTTCTTCTTGATCTTTCCAAATGTATTTTCCTTTGATATATATAGGGAAAGATCATGTATTCCTAGGTGTGCATCAATTATGCTTAGCCATGGTCTTCCCATTATGATTGGGAAGTTCCCTTTACAGTTGTTAACTTGAATCACTAGGAAGTTAGCTAGATATGACCATCCACAAATAGTGGTAACAATGTCCTTCACTAGTCCTAATGGGATAGTGATGGACTAGTTGGCCAGCTCTAAATGAATGTTACTCTTTTCTAGTGGAGGCAAGTTCCAGGCTTTGTACATTTCTTGAGAGATTAAGTTGACACCAGAACTTGAATCCAAAAGATCCTTGCAAGGTTCATTCCTAGTGATTTGTAAATATATAAGAGGACTATCAGGATCAAATAATTTCCTTGGAATATGGCCAGCCTTAATCTAATTTGTAATGGCATGCATCAACATGACCGTGTGCATTGAATGTGGTCTTTAGTTTGAAGGGAGTTTCGAAGTTTCGGATGATTGTGAGGCCTTTGGAGAGTTAGATGCTTGTGACTGCAAGGACTTGGTTGGACTGTCAATCCTAAAGAAATGTCTCTTCTTTACACAATTTTCTGAAGCAATAGTAGGATGAGGATTAATGGCCCTCATTGCATTGCATTGCTACAGTTGGGAAATGAGCTCACCCTTCATAGCTGGAGCAGAGGGTAATTGAGTTAAGGGTGGAAGAGAAGCAACTGGATGAGAAGGATGGTATGTTTGTGGAACATCACACTTAGGAGAAGGAGTTCTATAATACTCATGGGCCTAGTAGTAAGGTTGGGGAGCAACGTGATTAGTAGAGTCATGTGGAGAGATTGGCTACTATACGTAGTATCCATATGGGTCAGGTTGATGGTAAGGGTACTGTTGATGTGGTGGTGGCATTCCACATGATTCTAGGTGTTGCTATTATTGATACTACTTATTTTATTGTGGTGGAGTTCCACTTGGATAATACATCAAGGGTTGGTGGAACTACCTTGGATTATGTTGAGGATAAGATAACCTTCGAGGTATTTGTCGTCTATTTAATCATGTGTTCAGTGCATACACCCCTGACTCATATAGAAGTGAGATTATACGATAACATCCCTTAGGATGATCCTATTGGCATATCTCACATCCACCATTATTATCTATATCCAAATCCATAACCTCTTCAATGATGGCAACTTTGCCCTTACCTTCATTACATGCATAGTTAGCTTCTCTCTTTTTTCTCTTTTCTCGATCACTACCTTCCTCTCTATACTCCTCTACTATTTTGATAACTATTTAAAATCTATTATTTAGAGAGTACCATATTTGGTCAAACTTTGCTAATACTTTTGATGCCAATTTTTTAATGGGCAAAGTTTTCGTATTCACCATCTCTTCAAGTGGTGACTCTTCCTCCTCCTCACAAAATCTAACTCCCTTCTTCTAAAGGGAAGGATTTCTATTGCATTCTTTCACACTCTCTATTTTCCTTAACGCACCTTCCTCTTTAGCAACTTGCTCTAATAACCTTTATACTTGATCGGTCCTAAGCTCAAATAGTCTTCACTGGGCATAAGTCCCAAGGGTTCTGCATGTTTCATGCCTAAGCCCATCTATGAGATGGTGTAGTTGTTCCCTCTACAAGTAACCATGGCCTAGGCAACAATGTAACAGTGCATAATATCGGCCCATGGAAGCATCCAAGGGTTTGTGTCCTCTCTGTTTCCATCCTTGGATTTTATTTCCAAGGTTGGACACTCGTGAGTATGTCTGATACTTATCATTGAACAGTTCTAACATAGTAATCCAACGGCGAATGGATTTTGGTTCCAAGGACTGGTACTAGCTTTTTTCTTCTTTGATTAATGTCTATGAAAACAACTTGAGTTTTTGATACTTGTTTTCGATGTTTTGTAAGGCACATGCATCGTGAAATGCTTGTAGATGATTCTAAGGATCAACATTGTATCCCCCCTCAAATCATGGGATATTGTTCATGTTCAATCTTTTGATCCTACTATTTTTTTGGTGCCTTTTTGAGATTCTAATGGCCTCAGTTATATGTAACATACTTTAGGTAGTGAGTAGGGGTTCATTGTGATCATCCTATCTATGGTGTCTATGATCCCTATGTTGTTTCCTACTTTTCCTTCTTTCACTGTGTGTTTCTCTAGAATTCCCTCATCCCCTTTCTCAAATGTTTCATCTATGATCACTATTTCTCTTATCCTTATCCTCATGGTCTTTTCCTTTGCGACAATGTCTGGATCCTAAAGGAGAGGATGAAGGTGAAGAAGGAGGAACTGTATCATGACGGTGCCTGCTACCTTCTCTTCGATGGTTGTGGGCCTCGGTCATGGTTACGATCAACATGTCCATCTTTATCATGTGTGTGTGTTCCTTTTTTGGACCCTTTATATTCATTGGTATTAGAACCTAGATTATGGATGATTGAGTGAAGGTTCTAATACACAACCCCTTGACCAAAGTCAACAGGAGGAACATCGTCTCATGGGAAACCTCCTGAGGCAAGTTCAACACCCTCCTTTTCACTTAGGACATGTGGAACATCCTGGGACCACTTACCATTCATAGACTTGTGATGTCTCTCCCATTGTAGGCCCCTTTGATGTTGTGCCTCTATGGGTCGATACTCTCTCGAGTCATGTTCATGCACAATGTATTCTGCTTGTAACTGCTGCATACCAATTCATGTGAGAGCACGAAGAAGCATGCTTGGGATTGAGTGATCAGGAGGTAACACTATGTTACCTTCTAAATCCCGCCAACGTAGTTGTTCATCCTGGTGGAGGATAAAGGTGAACTCTGGTATATACTCATTAGGATGAACATATACCACATGAAACTATTTTGGTACTAGTGGTTCATCATGTGTACTATGCCTCTGAGTGTTTCCTATATCAAACTTAGGCGGTGAGACACTCACATAAGAAGAAGAAGACATGATTTTATATTCAGTGTGCAATATTCCTCTTGATGGTTGCAAAATAACCAACCCTAAGGATTTGTTCCAATGGTGGGAAGATTTCCTAAGTTCTAACTAGTACACAAACAATAAAGTCCCCAGCAATGGCACCAATGATGAGCGGCAAGGTATCCCTATGCTCAACCATACGAATACAAGTGTCCATGCACGACCCAGTCAAATTCCAAGGACTAAGTGGTTATGCACATTTATAGGACAAGGATAGATTAGTTAATCATTGTCTTCCCAAGCTTACTTGTATGGCATGATTTTATGGTTAAGTAAACTTGAGCTATATGATTTATATATATATATTTTATGTTTATGTCCTAGTGCTACAAAGGGAGAAGTGAACTAATTAAGTAACTGTTGGCACATTTCAAGCCATTTCATGGAGTAGGAGTTTCAGTCTATTTAAATAGAAGGAAAAGAGAATAAAAATAAAATAGAATATGTGTAAAAAATTCAGATGAGTTATACGGTAATGAAACACATATTTTATTTTATACCTTATACATTGGGCAAAGAGTGTAATATTAATATTTTGGCATATTACATGATGCTTATCAGGAAAGGTTATAATTCAACCAGTTATGGGCTTAGAAACGGTTCAGCAGTGGTTGTGGACGCGTAGATATACATGGCTTTGTTATACAAGCATATTGACGATGAGCGTTAACCAAGAATGGGGTCGGTCCTGCTTTTACAGATTCAAATTAAAGTCAATAAACAGAGAAAATTGGATTCTGTAGTAAGAAGAAATAGTGTACTGCACTGAATACTTTCAGAAACAGAGGCACATTTTGTGATATAATATGGCATAGTCCAGGCATTGGAAAAATAGTTTTGAAAGCTAGAAAAAAATGGTACACTTACTCTCAAAAGCAACGTGGTGGTTCTTATCAATAAGGCAACCAAAACAAGTTATACTTGCTGATAAAAATTTTGCAAAGAACCGCCAGGGATAACTTCATATTCCTCTTCAAAATTTTGTCAAATGCTTGCCACGCAGGGTTTCGTTTTTCTATTTTCATAGTAAGCCTAATTTCTTCACCAGAGCATGTAACAATAAGTATTTTAGTAGTTTGTGGAGTAACAGGTTACAGCAAAATAAATGGAACAGGGCTAAAACGTAGGCGGTTACCATGCCTACACCTGTGCCTGCGGTTATGGACGATTATTGGCAAAAAGAAACAAAAAAAGCACAAATGTTGAGTGCTTCCAAGGACATGGAAGGTGTCTAGTTTCTTCGTCGAAGATAGGTGGTAACCGCAGACGTACTCACACCGTTGGTGCTTAACGCGCCAGAATTGAACGCAGCCCACATGTAGAAGCAGGCGATCATCACCGAGGGTTTGCAATTCCAAGCCATTTCACTACCGATATAGGAGAAATAGCAACTGCTTCCGAGACGTGCATGGGAGTGGTTCCAACTACCATCATATTTTTGGGAGGTTCAGTGAGCGAGACAAGTTCGGCGGAGTGGAGCATAAGCTGCGGAGATGGGCTATGTGAAGGAGAAGCCATTGGGTAGATTGTTTAACTACAAACTGCATCCTCCACGATATCTCAATTAACGTTGAAAAATTATTTACTTTTGAAACGTATATTTTCTTCCATCAGCCATACCTTAAATTAATTTTATATTCAATTATATTCTTTGTGAAAATGAAACATTTCTAAAGCCTCAACTTAACAAGATGAACATTGGATATAAATGTTGGATACCTACCTCTATATTAAGATATATTCAAAGACAAAAATTCTTGGGATATTTACCCAATATCATACATGAAGTAGACACTTGTCAG
>MNCI01002538.1:295991-309585 GCA_015680685.1 Gnetum montanum | reverse complement strand
ATTCTTCCTTGACCCTTGAAGCCTTTTTATAGGGTTCCAAGGTAGGTAGGGAAGTTACATATTCAAAAATATCTCACCTAACTTCTCTCCCAAGTAACTTGGCCAACCAATTAGGAGATTACTTGCCCAACAAGTTAGGAGGTTACTTGCCCAACAAGTTAGGTAAGTTACAACAATTTTGGGTGGTTTCAACCATTATATAGATAAAAATATCTGTAGCTGACAAGTGTCTACTTCATGTATGATATTGGGTAAATATCCCAAGAATTTTTTTCTTTGAATATATCTTAATATAGAGGTAGGTATCCAACATTTATATCCAATGTTCATCTTGTTAAGTTGAGGCTTTAGAAACGTTTCATTTTCACAAAGAATATAATTGAATATAAAATTAATTTAAGGGATGGCCGATGGAAGAAAATATACGTTTCAAAAGTAAATAATTTTCCAACATTAACTGAGATATCATGGAGGACGTAGTTTGTAGTTAAACCAGTTGCCCAATGGCGTCTCCTGCACGCAGCCCATCTCCGCAGCTTATGCTCCACTCTGCCGAACTTGTCTCGCTCACTAGACCTCCCAAAAATACGATGGTAGTTGGAACCACTCCCACGCACGACTCGGTAGCAGTTGCTATTTCTCCTATATCGGTAGTGAAATGGCTTGGAACTGCAAACCCTCGGTGATGATGGCCTACTTCTATACGTGGGCTGCGTTCAAGTCTGGCGTGTTAAGTGCCAAAGGTGTGAGTGCGTCCACGGTTACCACCTGTCTTCGGCTAAGAAAATAGACACCTATCATCTCCTTGGAAGTGCTCAGCATTTGTGTTTTTTTTGTTTGTTTTTGCCAATAATTGTCCATAACCGCAGGCACAGGTGCAGGCATGGTAACCGCCTACGTTTTAGCCCTGTTCCATTTATTTTGCTGTAACCTGTTACTCCAAAAACTACTAAACTACTTATTGTTACATGCTCTGGCCAAGAAATTAGGCTTACTATGAAAATAGAAAAATGAAACCCTGCGTGGCAAGCATTTGACAAAATTCCGAAGAGGAATATGAAGTTATCCCTGGCGGTTCTTGGCAAAAATTTTTATTAGCAAGCATAACTTGTTTTGGTTGCCGTATTGATAAGAACCACCACGTTGCTTTTGAGAGTAAGTGTACCATTTTTTTTCCAGCTTCCAAAAACGTTTTTCCAATGCCTAGACTATGCCATATTATATCATAAGATGCGCCTCTGTTTCTGAAAGTATTCAGTGCAGTACACTGTTTCTTCTTAATACAGAATCCAATTTTCTCTGTTTATTGACTTTAATTTGAATATGTAAAAGCAGGACTGACCCCATTCTTGGTTAATGCTCATCGTCAATATGCTTGTATAACAAAGTCATGTATATCTACGCGTCCACCACCACTACTGAACCGTTTCTAAGCCCATAACTGGTTGAATTATAACCTTTCCCGATAGGCATCATGTAATATGCTGAAATATTAATAGTACACTCTTTGCCCAATGTATAAGGTATAAAATAAAATATGTGTTTCATCACCGTATAACTCATCCAAATTTTTTACACATATTCTATTTTATTTTTATTTTCTTTTCCTTCTATTTAAATAGACTTGAAACTCCTACTCCATGAAATGGCTTGAATTATAATTTACATAATTCTTTGGCTTTACATAATTTAATTTAACTAATCTACTATGCTCTAACTAGTCCTAAAACCAGCATCCATTTCCACTTGCTGTACACAACTTGAACCAATGCAACACTATTGGGATTACCAAACACTAATCGTTACTGGGTTACCAAGTGCTCCATGCATGCTCAAAGAGGTCGTACTGAGTGTGCTTACTTGGGGGAGTTAACAAGGAGAGAGAGAGAGAAAAAAAACATTAATTAACTAAGGAAAGCATTAAATAACTGTAAATAACATTAAATAATTGATTCTAAATGCTGCAAGGTTTATCAAAAGGTTTGTCTTTATTTCAGGCACAAGGTGTGCTCAAGTACACAATGGTCGAATAAAGATCCATTCGCTTTATGATTTCTACCGTGGGCACCCACAAATAATTCTAACTTTGAGAAGTGAAAAAGGTAAGAGTTTGGGTAAGGGACTAACACTAATTAACTAACTATTTCCAAACCAAGTGCGCCCACCTCTTAATTATAGGTGACAAGATAGGCCCCGATATCGCTTGGAAGGCTCTGATATCACGTACCCGATATCATGGATGTGATATCGTAACCTCGATATTGCAGCTCATCACCTAGTGATGTACATTTGGCAATTTCAACAATGGTTTTATGAATTCCAAGGCATGTGTGAATGATTAGAAATGGATACTCATCGCACATAGGCTAGTTTAGGTTTTACTTTCCATTGTTCATTAGCTAAATTAATTTATCTCTTTATTGTCATTAAGAGAAAGATAGGATTAGACAACATCATATACCTCACTTTGGACTAAACCATATATGACAAAGCTACCACTAGTCCAAGTGGGAAGAAATTGAACTACAATCAAGGCATAATAATCTAGATACACAACTACTCTCATCCATAGAGTTTGACTGGATCATGTGTGAATGCTTGTGATTCATATGGGTGGGTGTAGGTTTACCTCATTGCTTATCACCATGTATTTGATTTCTCTCTATTTTTTTCATCTTGCCATATATTATAATACTTATAGAAGTCACAAAGAAAATAATTTGCACTCTCCAAGTTTCTAGTACAATTCCCAATGCTATTATAAATCCCAAATGAATTTTTAAAATGACTTTATATGCTAATTTTTATCATATTTTTACTTTGTATAAATGGAATTTATTATTGTTACATTGTTAATACAAAGGAAACAACTTTCTAAATAGGGCACACACAATATTTATTCATTATATTATCTCTAATACCATCTTTTTCTTTAATGTATACAAGGAAATCAGATATTTTTAATACTATTATAAACATAAAATATACTTTTTAAACTATTATTATATAGTAATTATATTTATTATGTTTCATCATATTTTGAATAGATAATCATTTAGATATATAATTTTTATTTAGTAGAGAATCAAAACATGGAATACTTGCAAAGAACAAAACATGGTTTTCCCTTTTAATACAACTACAAAGACATCCAAATATTTTAAGAGAGTTATTTTATCTTATTCTTTTTCTCATGTCTATTTGTTTGAGAGTCAAAGGAAATTAACATCATCATAGCAACTTTGAAATTAATTAAAGTAATACCAACATCTCTATGCATAGTGTTGAAGACCTTCTATAGTATTAGATAAAAACAAATCTAATTAAATATATTGTAATAAATAGTTAAGTGTAGAGGTAGTCTCTAGTAATATTAAAAAGTCAATCAATTCACTTTGTATTCAACTATTAGTGATTGAGAATCTACATATTATTCTATCAATTACTATGCTTCTTGAATGTGTGAGATTTTCATCTTATATTCCTTTTAACTATGTATGCCAAATACTAAAATTTTTATTTGAGAATTTATAATTTTTTATTTGAGAATGTATACTTACATACATAGTTATGGAGAAAAAATTATTGATTCTTAAATATTCATTTTAAATATTATAATTTAATGGGCTTTGAACATTATAGGATGGAAAATCATTTTTGCTTAGTTGAAACCTTGAGGAGTGTCATTGCATTACTTGTCCATGCACAAAAGAAATTTGGCATAAAGCATATTCACTTTAATCATGATTTTTGCATGAATGCCTTAACTTCATAAAATTATACATATAAAATAAGATATTAGTGTCTTTATTTCTAAACAAAACAAATAATGTTATTGAATCTTATATTTTATTTTATATCCAAATAACAACAATCCTTACCCTTTAATTTAAAACTTGAACAAATACATGTAGATATCTAGATCATATGAAGTATGTTTTAGTTAGCATATCCCTATGCATACTGTAGTACTTCTATTTACTTTTGGTAGAAGCTCTAGATGACCTAGCCATGCAATGCATTTACTATGAATATCTTAGAACAATAGAAAATAGTTGGTTGTTCATAGAGAATTTGCAAATATTCTGTAATATATATGAACTTATCTCATGTAGGTTATGACTTTTATTTATTTCTATTAGAAACTTTGAATGATTTTGTCATGTAATATATTTGGGAAGAATAACTTTAAATAATATCAAATAGTTGGTGGTTCATCAGCCCTTTCAATTTATTCTTATGCAAGATGTGGTATTCCTATTTACATCTTTGCTAGAATAGCATGATAATTGACTACACCACCCAAACAATTAATGTTGTATTAAGTTATTATAAGAACAAAATAGAATAGTTCCCACTTAGTATGCATATAATACTTAACGTTTAAAAGCTATTTAAAATTTCTAAAATCATTTGTTACATATTGGTTTATGATGTGATTAAAAATGTAGTTAAGATATAATTTTAACTTTGGAAAATCCATTTCCTTGTAGACAAATGACTTCAACCAAGTAAGTTTCTTTTCTAAGATCCTTATCTTTTAAATTTAGCTCGGAGGCTCCCCTCTCTTTTATTTTGAGTATGTGAGCATGTGCTTCATTTTCAACCTTTGTGAGCTAATAGGAAGTCCATGAAATTGATAATGTTTTTAAATTATTTTATAATGTTTTTTAAATATATGATTATGGTTTGGTAAAACTTGCTTATAACATAAAAGTTATCATCATATAATTTTCTTGGTTATTTTCTAATCATAATTTTCATTAGTTTATTGCATGTTTTTGGTAACTTATTTAGGATGGATGCTAATGCTTTAATAGCAATTTGATATGAACCTAGCCTTATCAATCTCAATTGATATGGAAGTCCTTAAATAAAAGAAACCATAATTGAAATAAGAAAAGAAAATAGATCTTTATTCTTACTTGTACAAATGAAATGGAGTGCAAAAGATAATGGAAACAATATCTCATGAATAGAAAATTCTCAATATTTTCACACCACTCTCTCTAACACAAGATTCAAAGATATACAAGAATGACTTTCTTTCACTCCCTCACGTAATGGTCAAAGATGGCTTACAGCAAGAGTTCTCAAGATTAGCTCAACTCTCCTCTCATAAGACACTTGCTCTCTCAATAAACTTTCTCCATATCTTCTTCTCATTCTACAAGTTCTCCTCACCTTCTCACTCTTTCATTAGGTTCAAGTCCTTAATAATGCTTTATACATCTTTTGGTGATCTTTCACCTTTTCTTGGCATTACAATTTAAAAATAAATCAATTGAAGTATGCTTTTATCCTTAGACAAAACATCTTGGACGTTAGAGATGTCTTTCTTGAGTATTGTAAGATCTTAGAAAATATGTCTATCTTGAATGTTGGAGGTTATAGAAAGGATGTCTATCTGATGGAGTATACATCTATCATGTCATGGCTATCTTGAAAGACATCTATTTTGAAGTCTAGAGTATCATAAGATCTCTAAAAAGCTTCCATTAAGTTTGAATCATCCTAAAATTTTCAAAAGATGCTCAAACACACCCAAACATATGAAAAACATATCAAAACTTATAGAAAAGATGCACCATTATTTGAAGGATGATACACTAGTTTTTATGATATACTAATCAACATCCTTCACCTTAAAAAGACTCTTAACTTCCATACAAGAGACCTTTACATTTGGGATAGCAAATGCCCACTCACATACATCAACAATACATAAACATAAAACTCATGACATTCATGGAATTGCTAGAGCTCAATATTTTATCTTCATCATCCAATACAAACACACTCATACCATAATATTAATGAAATAGTTGAAGCTCACAACATTTGTCTCCACCATTCAGCACACATTATAATACATAACATGCATCCTATAATTTATGTATCACACACACACACACACACACACACACACACACATATACACCTTAGCATATTTTGTGATCACATCATAATAAAGAAGCTACAACAAAGAAGAATGAACTTGATCTTTGCCCTAAAAGGCCTTCCACACTTCCATATTAAGAGCATCAAATCTTACATGTTTCTCCCATGACTTGTAATAAATAAAAAATAAGAAAATTCAAAAGAGTTAGGTTTCTAAACCCATCTTTATTTCTTTCATACTTTTCTCTCTTCTTCACCTTCTTCTTCTTAGTGTTTGGATGTTTCTCATCCAACCTTCCTTCACCATCAACATCACAACTATTTGGATTACCTTCATGCCACTCATCTATACCATAGACAAGATAATCAAATACATTAATATACTTCATTTCAAAACTCTTAAAAATCAAATCACTATCAAAGTTTTTACAAATATTAATAATGAGCCTCTTATAATAACTACCCCAAAGGATATTAGTATCATAATCAAAATTACATACATTATCATCATTATTCTTACTCTTACCAACAATGACATCAAAAGTTACATTACTTTAATTATATACAACATGACTCTCAACTTCATTACAGTCACCACAATGATCAAGACTTACATCATCACATTTAGATAAACCACTATTAATTTGAAGTGAAATACTACCAATGCTCTTACTAGTTTAAACATGACAAGTATTACTCTCATGTATAAGTTAAAGTGTTGTCTTACTTGCCTTTTCATTTCTTCTCTCATCCATCTTTGATTTAACTTAATCTTTAACATGTTGGTATCTAGTATCATCAAAACTTAAGAGTTCAAGATCCTAAATAAGAGTCCGTAAATCCAATGTTTCATCCCATTTAAAGAAATAACCAAGAATATCTTCATATTATAGAGGGACCAACTCAAAAAGCAAACTCTTCTCCATGGATTTAACTTCAAATTCATCAAAAATAACATTAAAATAATAATTCTTGAACATACCTTGGCTAGAAGAATCATCTATCCATTATGAGATAACCTCAAATTTTCTTAGAATCGCATTTCCCTTATCATAAGATATGAAATAATTGTAAAAGGAATGAGTCTCATACATTCTATTGATGCCCTAGATCCTCCTTGAAGAAGTTCCTCGATCTTTGTCTCTCCAAGGCTTTGATCTTTCACTCTCCATGACTCATGAGTTAGGAACGTCTATTCATAAGTAACATACATCATCTTGAACTTTGAAGATCTTTTAGTCTCTTTGATGAAGCTTTTAGTTTTCTTCCTTGAATTCTTTGTGTATTCAGCACTCCCTTATCGAATAAGAGATTCTTGAAGACTTCTATTCTCATTGACCTCTACTTTATTAGACCCTTTATCTTCCTCTCATTTTTTATGGCTATAAGATATCCTCTTAACTCTTTTCAAAATTATTTATAATTTAGCCTTCATTTTCCCCATATCTACTTTAATATCTTTTACACCAAGAGACTTAGGTGTCATAATTGACATTGCAATATAAAAATTACAATATCCACAGTCCTTCTTCAAGTGATGAGCATAGAAGACACATTCTCATAAGAAAATTTAAATAGATTAAGGGTATTCACAATTAATTTTAGAATACCAAATAACTCTCAAAAAATAATTAATACAATCCAATTTGAGATCTACTCAATTCTTACAAACCCTAGCTAATCAAAGTAATGGGTATCAGAAACAACAAGAATTTCCAATACCTAATACAATTGATCATCCAAAAGGACCAAAAGAAGGTTAATAAAAACCTTATTAAATATGGAGAGTACATCAATTAAAATTACAAACCAAAATGACATTAAAGGTAAGTGAATCCTTGTGTTATGATGTAGAGAATTATTATACTTAAGTAAATTTCATTCAAACCTTTTCTTGATACCAATCTAGTGTGGAAACTAATGCTATGATTCGAATCTAGTGAGGTCATGGCCTCATAAACCTTAATTGATATTCAAGTTCTTAAATAAAAGAAATTCCATTTAAAATAAGAAAACAAAATATATCTTTATTCTTTCTTGTACAAATGAAATGAAATACAAAAGATAATAAAAGAAATCCTCCATGGATAGATAAAATTGAAGATCATCGTACCACTCCCCCTAACACAAGGCTCAAAGCTATACCAAAATGACTTCTTTTCACTACCTTACTCAATTACCAAGATGGTTTATAAAATGATTGCTCAAAATAAGCTCAAGTCTCCTCTCTCAAGATACTCCTTCTCTAAAGAGACACTCTTCCTCTCTGTCTAAAGGCTCTTCTCACCCTCTCACTCTTTCATAAGGATTAGGTACTTAATGCTAATTTATACATCCTTTAGTGACCTTTCATCTTCTCTTAGCACTATAATTTAAAAATATGTTAATTAAAAATCACTTTTATCCTTAGAAAAGACGTCTTTTCTAGGTATTACAAGATATTAGATAAGACATCCTTTGAGTGGGAGAGATGCTTATCCTAAATTTTAGATGTTGTTGCAAATACATTTATTTGGTGAAGTAAACATCTATATTACTAGAGCTCTCTTGAAATATGAATATTCTAAAGTCTAGAACATTAAAGCACCTTCAAACATGCCTCCATTGATACCAAAACATCCTAAACATATCAAACAATACCTCTATTAATCCCAGAACATCTTGAACTACTTCAAACATGCCCAAACACATAACAACTCATGAAAAAAAATAACAAAACTCATAGAAAAGATAAAATATAATTTGAGGGATGTTACATTGGTCTAGATGATTTTTTCATCATTGTCAATCATCTTCAAGACAAAACTTTGTAGCAAAAGTATGAACTCCCTTGGTAATCTAAGATATAATCTAAGAAAAAAAAACATAGAGTAGATGTTTAGCCTTATACTCTAGCCTAAATATTTGAAACAAACATGAATGTTTGAACATGAAATGTAATGCTTAACTCAAAAAATGTTCATATCACTAGAAGGCAACATAACAAAGGGGAAGACTTAGGTGCATGATCAGGAGTAGGAGCATTAGCATCATTGCCAATAAAAGGAACAACAAAAAATAACTAGACTTCAAATTCAACAATGACACTTTTTTGAAAATATATGCCTCCTTTCTTACCTTTCGCAAAGCCCAACAATAATCGAAGATTGTAGTCCAAGTAGAATATGGAAAGATCTCACTAGCACTATACTAGACCAAAAATGATGATGAAACATGTAAGGATAAACCTTTGCATATCTAATCTATGAATCTAAGCTGGCCTTTGCAACCAAATTTCTAAGTAGCTTCTCCTTAGCATTGTCAAAGCTCTTAGGATCTAACACATTAAACAACTTGTAAAATATGATAATTTTTCTATTGAAATGAAATGTGCTCATGAAATTATAAATCTCATAGTGCATAAAGTAATATGAATTCTAAATGGTGGTTGACAAATTATGACTACAATTTGTTTGAATTACTTATTTGACACCTTGGAAGTATTTGAAGCATAGATATGTAGTCTATTTTCTTCTACATTATAGAAGACCATAAACTTTGGTGCTATTTTCTTATGTAACAATAAAGATGTTGGATATTGCAAATTGCCATGATGTCTTCACTAGATTACTTAGAAAATTATTTATGTTTTTTGACATCATAGTGTCTTCTATATAATTTTTTGCTCATATTGTAATAAGTTGTAGATACTCTAGCTATAGTACAAGACTATGAAAATGGAAAGGATTCAACAACCATTACAAATATTCTTTATGGCATTTTCCAATGAAATTATTTGTATCTTAGATAAAGTCATTAGAATTTGATAAACACAAATAGTAACAATTATTAAAAAATAATCTATTGATTCGTGCATAGGTTCTAAATTCCTCAAAAGTAAAATGCCTCTATTTTGATTGACCACAATCTTACCATGACTCATGATATTACAGAAAGAGGTTCTCATGACTTATGACCCATCTCATTTTAACATAGAAGATAGAAGTAGCAAAATGACATTTCTATAGGTGACCATGACCTAACCATGATATGTGGTCTAGACATCATGATCTCTCTATAATTCATAGTCTTTACAAATTAAAGGAAAAGTTAAAAGGTAGTAAGTCCACAATAATAAAACAAGTCATGACCTAGCCATGACACATGGTTAAGCACTCAACCTTATCATGATCCACAGTAAGGTAACCATGAGCTACTAAAAACTTGTGATTAAGAAAGAATCATACCAAAAGCCAAGGACAACACTATAGCAAGTATAGAAGCAACCACGACCCATGGTGAGGCCTCCATATCTCTACTAGAACATGTAGTTAAGAGACCGCAATCTAGTCATGACTTGTGGTAGGGTTTTTAGCATCCTAACATACGAAAACCTAACCATAAATTCTGGTTAGGCATCACAAGCTAACTAATAGTTCATAACAACTCATGGTCTACAAAACTAGAAGTAAGTTAGTACTTGTAGTTCCAGTCATTATCAACATTTCAAATGAATTTTCAATCAAAGCTAAATAATCTCATAAGCTTAAAGGAACCTTACTTTGTTACATCAACTAAAAAACATAAAACATTTGGTATTAGAGCAAATGTTCTAATCTTGGAAGTCTATTTTATTGAATGATTTTCCATTATAAAAGTTAAAGAAAAAATAAAAATAGCTCCTAGTAACCAACTCTATCAAATGATTCTAGGGAGTTTTGTTTAGGAATTAAGATCTTAAGGAGGGCTAATGATTCAAAGCTTGAATGAATAAAATGTGGAAGTTACCATCATTTCCTTCTTCTTGATTGTTTTCATACATATATAGTGTTTATCTCTTCATCTAATAAACCTAGTAATTGTAATTGTCCATATAGACATCTATTCCAATTTTAAAAGATTGATGTAATGCTAAAGAGGTAAGAATAACAAAAAAGTTAAAAAGAGGTTGGAAACATCCACATCCCTAAGGAGATCCAAGAGTCTCAAAAATTTCCAACTAGAAAAGATTAACCAACAAGTCAACATAAGCTAAGAGAACCTTCCCTACCTAAATGTTAGCTCAAGAAGATACTGTACCGCCTGAAATCGTCGGTCTCCGGCTGGAAGGAAACAGAGGCCGTGGGATCGCAGGACGAGCACAGAAGACCCTTCCTTCACCTAAGGGCGAGCTAGAATGCACGAAGGCGGAGTACCTTGGGTGGTCCGCACGTGGATCAGACAAGGATTTTCCTGAACGTAAACCAAAAGGCTATACGGTGGGTTATACGTAAACGATGTAACAGTGTAAACGGGAGCGTAAACAGCGTAATAGTGTGAATGGAGCATAAATGTAAACGGGCGTAAATAGAACACATGCAAAAAATTAATGTAAACTGTAAAAAATGGTATTACAGAATGCAAGTACAATGCACCGGTCTAACGCAGTTGTGATGGAACACAAGGCGGACGAAAAGCCCCGGTGGATGCGAGGGTGGCTGGGCTGGTTTACGCTATAGGCGTGGTGTAGAGATTGTGTGCTCGGCGTATAGGGTTGTCCAGCGTAAGGGTTTTTTGTGCTCTGGTGCACAGCGTAATTGCTCTTTGCTCTGCTCTGGGATTTTGGCCAACCTGCTGATGAAGTGGAAAATAGGGGTTTTTATATAGGTTGTTATGCTAGACTCGGGTTAGGAGACACTTGGCGCGTTGACCGGGTGCATACAATTTACAAATGTACAAAATATTACATCTGTTGGGCGTATACGCTGGGCGAACTTGGGTGGAGATGCTATGGACGTTGGGCGCATACACTAGGCGTATACGCTGATGGATGCTAGGCGTAAACGCAGGGCATATACGCTAACTGTGACTGGGCGTATACGCTGGGCGTGTACGCTGGCGACTGCCCACTTGCTTCAATCCTTGCTCTTCAGTGCTATCTTCATGCTGCCTTTGGAGATTTTGTCATTGGGCGTGTGCATCTGTGGCACCTGTCGAGCGTACGTGTGAGGTGTGTACACTGGGCGTGTATGCTAGAGAGTGCCGAGCGTATACGCTGGGCATATACGCTATAGGTGAGATCTTGGGCATATACACTGGGCGTATACGCTGGCACAGTATACTTAGTGAAAACTAAGTATTTCGATCAGCAAAGTTGCCATATGTGACATCACATGTAGCTGAGGTCGTCTGTGGATCCCAGGGACCTGCTTGGTGGTGCCCAAGTACTAAGCTCCAAATGTTGTGGTGTTTCATTGGCCCTTCTTTGTTGACTCTTGGAGCAATCGACTCGAGAAGCATCGACAAAGAAGTGCAAAACACCACAAGCAACTTGATAGAGACACTGTCCACTACCACTTGACTAGATGTTATCGCACCGTGTTCAATAGTACATGGGATCAAGAAAGTGAAATTTGTAGCTGGTAGGAGAAAGAAATCATGGGGACTGGTGACTGCCCAAGGAATGATGCTGTGGACAGGGGATGCTTGGGTATGTGGCATGCTGATCCTGATTAATAGCCAGGATTTAGCAGACTCGGAGTGCAGACATGCGATGTGCGTCCTTTGGTGGAACAAGACTCTTGGTTAGTTTTCAAGAGAACTTGTTGGCGAGACCAAAGCCATGGGAGGATGTGTTACATTCTTTGGGAGAACAGGGACCATGTTTAGTGTTCAGGGGGAACCTGTTGGCGGAGAGCCAAAGCTATGCAACTGGATGCTTCTTGACCATTTTGGACATGAGTACTTGGTTTTGAGACAACCGCCTTCCTTTCTGGGGCTTGTGTGGGAGTGCCAGGGGTCTCATTTTTTTTGAAACGATTTACTTTGATTTTGTACTCATGCTCAAGTGTTGTGCTGTGTGTTGCAGCTGCTTTAAAGTGGTATAGTGTTTGAAATGCACTGGGTGTGTCAAGGGTATGCCGAAATAAAATGTGTTGGCAAACAGATAGGGAATTAGTCGGTGAATGGGATGTACTAGTGAACGGTTTGATTTAGTCTTGCCATGTGTGCTGCGAACACTGCTTCATCTTGCTGCTTATGACGAAGTGCCTTCTTGTGCGAAACTTTTGGGTGTCATCCTGCAAACATAACTCCAAGGAGGCAAGAAAACTGTGAGCAAATAAATGAGCTTAGACTTACACGGCGGCCGATGGCACAAAGATGCTGAAGGATGGCGTGCACTATATGTAGATGACAGCAGTACTGGTAAGGTTGATGGATGGCGAGCGATGCAGTGAATCTGATGAATGAACATGGCGGCGGATTGGTAAACCGGACGTGAACTTGCCAGTTTATAGTCTTGGCAGACTATCATGGGTTAGTTTTATGTCATAACCCGTTGGACATCACCGGTTTAGCGTTGTGGCGGATGTTACAGTGCTAGTTTCTAGTCTTAGCGGACCATGTAGGGGCAAGCCAGTTTATAGTCTTAGCGGACTCTGGTGAATGCAATGGGGCAGTTTCACTATCATACCGGACAGGTGCTAGTTTATCGTCATTGCAGACACTATGTGGTATTAGTTTTAAGTCATAATCCAGGACTGTTCTGTGGTATCAGTTTATCATCATGATTCCAAGACGAGCTATGGTATCAGTTTATAGTCATGATTCCAGGACTTCTCTGTACCTAAGCTTGTACTCAAACGTAGAACGGTTTTAGGTACAAATGATTGGTCGGATTGGCAAGCTCGTTTCCTTCCATGTCAGCTAACTTGAATGCTCCATTGTCAAATGC
>MNCI01002538.1:243488-290593 GCA_015680685.1 Gnetum montanum | reverse complement strand
TACTGGGTCAAACGAAGGGTTCGATGGTCCATTTTCATAAGCAATTCTCCATAGCGTTTGCTATGTGAAAAGTTCGCGGATGGCTTCATGAAGACTGGACAAACAAGGGGCCAGTCTTCCCTCGTGACATTGGCAGCACATCTAAATCTGCCACTAACGGTAAAATGATAACATTTCCTAGATACGTTAGTGGGTTTGTCCAACTGTTACGCTGATATGATCATTTTAAATTGCTTTTACAATTGATGTACCTCCTGGTGGGAATCCTGTGACAACAGGATGAACTGAGACTACTTTGTCGATGAAGTTCGGGGAGGTGACTAAGGCACAAAAGTGGTTGCGTAGGCAAGCTCCACCATCTATCACTCATTTCCTGGATGATGCCAGCCTCATGGAGGTCTTTATGACACCGAGTCCTGACGTATCCATCGGGGAGATGATTAGGATCGTGGACTCTTTTAATGAGTCTATCTCACACTATAGCACCCAGATTAATGGTGTCAAGGTAGTTTTTCATCTGTCGCCCGTGTTCTTTTCAAACTTGTTTGGCGTACCGATAGATGGCCTGCCCATAGTATTAGAAAGAGCTCATAAAGAGCTCCAGATGGTTTGTGAGTTGGAAGGTTGGCTAGGCGTGGCCAAGGGTGCCAAGGGATTCGCGATGCAGGGGAAAGCAAAAATTGTAGAACTGAATGAATTATATCCCCTGTTCTGGGCACGGGTATTCCCTAAAACCCTTTCCCAGGTGAGGAGTCTTGGGGTTGAGGCTGTTCGTGTCATGCGAACTATCTTGGAGACGGGCATGCGGTATAACTGGGCCCAATTTTTGTTGTCAGGCATGCACAAGGAGATAGTGCGGTTGCATTCGAACACCGAGGCACAATCCCACTTCACCTTTGCATTCTTCACTGGTTATCTTGGCCATTTTGCCAAGTTCCTAGTAGTTCGTGCAGACAATAAGTTTGTTTTGCGGGATCGGGGTCAACTATCCTGTCCGTGGGTCAATCATTTGTTTGAAACAGCTAAATCCCAAGATGCACCTGAAGGCATTGATGAATCCGTTTCTGTTACTATGGGGGGATCATCTGGCACTTCAAATCCACACACGTGATAGTTTGGGGTTGGAGCCAGAAGATGTACCCTTAACTGCTAGAAGGGCAGAACGGGTTATCAAGGAGACCATTGGCCAAGCCAAGTCAAAGATAAAAAGGCCTGAACGCACAACTGAGGAAGTCTCGGATGTAAACCGGCCACACGTGAAGCGCATACGCTTCAAGATGCCTGGTAAGCAAAGCTTACCCACTTATTGTTTTATCGCTTTCGTTTTGTTTATACCGTTTACCTCAATCGCTTACGCGTCATTAATATTTTGGCTTGATTCTTTTTTTCTTTTAAAAAATTGAGGAAGCAGGCATTAGAGACTATCACAGAGGAGGAGGAGACCAACACAGAGAAGAATAATGAGGAGGAAAACCCGGAGAAGAGCCAAGGCTGAGGAACAGAGGAGTTAAAGGAAAATACCACTGAAATAGAGCCATTGGATGATCAGGATGGTATCAACCAGATGTTCAGCAGCTTCCTCAAGGGAGATCTGGATTTGGGCGACCCCCCAGAGGGTGACAAGGATCATGGTATGTTCTCTTTTTATTTCAACTTGTCATGTTAGTTGTCATTTCTACTGCATTTTATTTTCATATTTTCGTTTTTTCAGACGAAGGGAGTGAGACCAGAACGGTGCGCTTAGATGTACCTATGAAGACGATTCCCCCTGAGAGGACCGCTGAGGTTAGTTCCCACACCCGTGAGCCACTTACTTGGTCGGAGATGCCAAGTAAAATGGATTTTGTGGCTGGAATCGTGGAGGAAGTTGTTGAACGGATCCAAGAGGCCCACCCTGATATAGGTATAAATCATCTAGAAGTTTGGAGTTTCACATCTTGTTTATATTGTTATTTTTTTAACACTTATATTTTTACCATGGGTAGGTTCTCAATTGAGATGGGATCCCTCTGAAAGCATTAGCATAGAAAGTTTAACCACGCTTTCCCCAGAAGTGGAACAGGTGCCAAGGCCTGTTTACGAGGGAGTTGCAGAAGTCTTTGTGCACAACGCTAAGTCGTTATGGACCTGTAGGTGTTCCATTGAGTAGTTGTGGCTGCAGATACAGGCAAAAGAAAATTCCGTCTCTGAGTTGTTAGTGGAACGTGATGATCTGAAGGCTCAGTACGAGTTTGCCGCTACCAAACTAAGCGGAGATCGCTCCTAGCGAACGTCCGAGGTTACGTACACCAGGTATTGGAATCTATTGAATCGTCATGCATCGCTGACTCGGAGAATGGCAGAGCGCAAAGCCCAAATTGATCTCCTGAACCTTAAATGTCAAGATTGGAAAGCCTTCTCTTGCAAGGTTCGTAAGTGGGGTCAGGATGAGAAAAATCACAAACATTACTACAAGAAGTCGTTAAAAGCGGTGTCTGTTGAAAAGTGCCAACTAGAGATGTTTGTGGAAGGTTTAGGTTTGTGTTTTGCCTTCGATACTTTTGCTCAAAATACAACTGTGGAAATGGAGTCACCTACAAGGGTGATCACAACTGCTTCTGGGGAAACATTGGTGGGCAAGTTCCCTCTGAAACGTCCTACCTGGTCGGCTGTCGACAAAGGCAAGACTTTGGCAGACGTTGACTTGGGCCTTGATGGGACAGATTGGGCTAGCGTTTCAAAAGAGGAAATCCTTCGTCAGCTGGAATTCGTCTTAGGGGGATCTCCTATGGTAAGCATTTTGTTCATATGAAGTTAATGTATTGAATAACATTTAAAATGTTGACATTCGCTTAATTATTATGTTGGTTGTTTGTTTTTGGTATTTTCAGGATGAAGGTGGCGATGATGCCCAAGAAGCTGGCCCCAGTGGAGCAGTGGACCTTGACGCTGGTGGATCCAAAGGGGACGACCCTCCCGCCCCAGATGTTTAGTGTTTTAATTTTTAAGTTTTTGTTGTTTTGTGACCCAGATTCATATGGGAATTGTGACTTGAAAATTTTGAGATGAATGAAAACAGTTGAAACTTATGATTGTACAACATTGCATGTAAGAAAATTCTTGTTGATTTTGAATTTAATTGTGCACATGACACGACAATGTAAAATTTTTTGGCCCCTTTTTTCTTGAGTTTGAGTTTGATTGCACACACGACATGATAATGTAAAATGTTTTTGGGTTTACTTTTCTATTTTAAGCGTAATGTACTGGAGTGATTATAAATTATATGTGAAAAGGAAAATAAAGTACACACTAGTTTAAGGCCATTTCGGGCCCTGTTGTGAACAAGTAATATTTTGGATAAAGCAGGGAAGTTTGTCGGTTGATCGATCATCTCTGATCGTGGCTAGTTTTATGTTGTTGTGGACATGATAGTTTAACGTCATTCCGGACTTGGAGTGTGATTTTTAATATATATATATATATTGTTCATTTTAGGTGTTTTAGTTTAACGTCATTTCGGACAGAGGCTAGTTTAGCGTCATTTCGGACAGAGGGTGGTGGTATTATTTTAATTGTTTTTTGATTCTTTTTATTTTTATGTCAGGGGGTTTATCAGCTGGTATGATTTTGTATTCAGTGTCTCCTTCGTTGATCACGTTGAATGGCAATTCAGTCCAAGAGACATCTGATGGAATGTTTTCTGTATCAGTATTTTCAGGTGTTTCGGTGTCTGTCATGGTTTCTGTATTGGTTTCGTCATAAGGAGATGTGTGCACAGTGTCAGGCGTAGGTGTTTCAGTTTTAGGAGGCTTTCGTTCCATGTTCAAAGGCTTAGGGCCTACCAGTCGCAGTTTGTTTGTGTCATTTTGACTAGGCTTTTCGAGCTCAACCTCGGAGCCTTGGTCCATGTCCGTGTGTGATGAGATAATAGGAGTGACCACTTCCCCATGTATGATGATTTCACTACCCTCATAAGGTAGGTGAATCTCCTGATGTATGTGGGAGGGGACAGCTCTGAGTTGAGCCAACCAGGGTCTTCCTAATATTAAGTTAAATCCTGGCATTTCATCGACCACTAGGAAGTCGGCAGATGTGGGGAACTAGTCTCCTGCTATGAAATCTAAAGTTATTGTGCCCTTGACCATTACGTGTGACCCGCTGAATGAATTTAAACATATAGTTGCTATTGGTTTGATGAACTCAGTAATCCCTAGTTGTTCAACGATGGGATATGGTACAATGTTTGTAGCAGCTCCATCGTCCACATGAACCCTATGTACCTTAAACTAGTTTATAAGTATTGTTATGAACATGGGGACTGTTGTTATCTCCCCTATTTTCTTGTGCACTTTGATGTTGCTGTCATGGAAGCTCAAGGGTTTAGGAGTGGTCCCATGAGACGAGTACATTACTGCATGAATTGCGGGTTCGTTGGGGGGCAAGTCCTCGCTTACCGGGATCGACATCAACATGCGTACTAGAGGCTCCCGATGTGTCTGGGATGTTAGGACCAAGTCATACAAGCTTAATGAAGTATTCTTTTGCTTCAACGCTTGGGTGACTTGTGTCAAGGCCGTTGCGAAATTTCTACTGTTAGGGACGTTTTTGTCGGCAATGACTCGGTCCATTGGGCCCAACAATTTTATTTCGTGTTTCAGTGGCCTGTCATTTTTGTTTGGTGCTATCGTTTTGGATGGTTCATGTTTCTTTGATGGTTCACCCTCATTACCTACGTTTGGTTGACTATTGGGTGGTGACATAGGTAGGGCGTTAAGTGGAGTAGGCTTAGGTGGCCCCAGAGCCAACCGTTGATGCTCCTTCTCCAAGCGTTCGCACGTAAGCCTATCTGCTAAGCGTTCTCACGTATGACGTGGAGGTGGAGCCGATGTTGGAGCTTCGGGTTGCCCTGGGATGCGCACCACATACGGGGTTGGGCAGGGTTGCGGTTGGGTAGTATCGGGTGTTTGAGCCAAAGGCTAGCCAGGGACCCTAATGACGTAGGAGCTAGGTTTGCCTTGTGCTCGTGAGGTGGAGGTTTGGTAAGCGTTAGGACTTTCGGGTGTTCTAACAACATACAGGGTTGGTTTTGGTGGAGGTTGGACCCCCGTTGTTGTGACGGTTGGTGGTACTCGGACCACAAAGGGGGTAGGCCGAGTATGGGGGATTAGTGGTTTTGAGGATGTAGGTATGGCCGAAGGTACATGGACAACGTATGGCTGCCGCGGGGCACGTGGTGGTTGAGGCGTGGGCGTGGACACAGCAGGAGGAATCTGAACTATGAATGGCCTATTAGGTGTTTCCTGTTTATTTTGGGGGTATACAGTGTTGATGTTGTGTGTTTCGGAATCATCATCAAAGTAGATCGTATTGATGACGTACGGGGCCTCTTTGGTGTTCAGGGGATCTTTATACACCCCCATAGCTTGATTCTACAGTTCGACCGGGTTGGCCTTGTCAAAAGTGATTTGGGCTTCATCAATCATCCGCTGAATGTCCTGCTTCAAGGTGAAATAGTAATCGGTACCATGCTCATTGCATTGATGGTAGTCACAGAAGTGATCCATCCTAAAGCCTTTGGGTATGGGCGGCTCATCTGGCATTGCTAAGCTTGGGTTCTGTACGAGTTGGCAGAACCGGTCATGTCTTTGGATGGCTGTAGAGGATAACTGTTTATGCTTCATTAGCCTAGCTTTTAGGAGTTGATCGAAGAGCTGGGATGGTTTCATTGGCTGAGGTGTATATTTCGAGGGTTCTTTCCTCTTGAAATTTCGCGTACGGCTTGTTTGATTCTGCGATGATGATGATTCCGAGGTGGTTGCGGGAATAGGTTTATTGTAGTTAGTAGGGATTGCGGGCGGTTTATTTTGGTGTTTCACGTTTGTTTGTTGCGCTCCCGCTATTGCTGCTATAGTGGTCTTAGCCTTCTCTTTATCCTTTTTAGTGTGTTGATTTTTGAAGGCTAAGTATGCAGGGTCATGGTTGTTTTGAGCCCCCTCTTCTATGTTTTTGATCTGTACAAATGCTTGGTCAAGATTCCGTGCGTTAAGGTAATACAACTTGGATTTAAAGAAATCGTTAACAGCCCGTTTCAAAATAGTAAGCAAGTAAGTTTGGGAGATTGGCTCGTGTAGCTCGTTGAGAGCAATACTCCACCTCTGGATAAATTTCTGTACAGGTTCAAGCGGTGCTTGCTTAACCTGTATGAGGCTGTCCAGTGTGGCCTCGGGTTTCAAGTTGTACTTGAACCTAGTCACAAACTTGTGCAATAAATCTTCCAAGGAGAAGATGGAATTCCTCGGCAGGGCCCGGTACCAATCAAGTGCTCTCCCCGCGAGGGACATGGGGAACACTCGCAGAATGGCATGAGGCCATGCCTGGAGTAGCACGCATTCTAAACTAAATGTTATGAGATGTGCATTGGGGTCTGTCTCCCCGTTATACTTGGTTAGTGTTGGTAAGGAGATGCCTTTGGGCAAGGTTAAGGGTGGGACTAAGGAGTTGATGGGGTCATCATGGTAGAAGTCCACTAACTTTAGCTCTCCGTCAGCAGCCATTTTGAGGCGCTTTACCTCATCAGTAAGCTCTTGCATTAATTTATTGGCATCTATCCAATCTTGGGTGCTCAGTGACGTGGTGGCTTGAGGTGGTGGTATATTGTACAGGTTAGATTGCTGGATGGTGGGTTGAAAGGCCGAAAGCTGCGTGGTCGGCGGTTGTGCTTGTGGAAATTTTACAATGGGTGGCACTAAGGACAGCATGTTATAGGGGAAAGACTGTTGTTGCTGTGGTTGGGGCTGTACCTAGGGAATATTGGCTAGTGGATTCATAGGGGATGGCACGTGAGGGTGAGAAGGTTGGTGTGATGGCACACCCATCGCTGGCCATTGCCCGACCACGTTGTGCGAAGGGACTCTCTATTGGGTTATGGTGGTTGAGGGGGCTGCATGCGTTTGAATGTGCGAGATGTAGTGAGCGGATGTAGATGCTGGTATTATGTGTGGCATCCCTGTCACTCGAGGTGGGAATGTCACTCCCAGGCTATCATGAGGGGGTGGTGCTTGTGAAGACGAGCCTGCAGCTGCAGTGGGGATGATTGCGAAAGGGAAGGTGTTAGGTTGGGTAACTTGGGAGAGGGATATGCACTAGCGCTGATGTTTTTGGTGGTGGTTCTTGAGCCTAGGTGAACCTAAGGTGTTGGAGGGGCATGATCTCCCCTGTACTAAGATGAAAAACGGGGTTAACGTGTGCTTGCGGGCTCAGAGTGTGGTACGAATCCTCGTGTTCAGATTGAGCGGCAAATTCGTCCTCTTCCTCTAGTTGAGGTTCTAGCGCAGGATGGTCCAACGAGTGGCTCCTTTGCAGGAGGAGCTGTGTGACGAGCTCCGAATATTGCTCAGGAATGGAAATTACATCATACGAGGACGGGATGAACTCACGTCCCCCCCTGTAAAAGAGTTTGAATTGCCTATTTACTTCCATTTTAGCTTGATCTACAGCCAAGCCAGCTTGTATCTTAATACATATGAAATTATACTGATCCTGGGTTATAATGTTAGAGGCCGGGTCTCTCCCTTATAACCTTAGGGACCGACGGGGCCCTACTGTGGGTTGTACTCCTGGTTGTTATGTGACAGGCTGTTGGACAACTGTGATGTCCATGATGTTGGTCATTTGAGTAGTGGCAACAGTGTTGTTTACGAGATTCATGATGATATGTTATGGATATGAAACAATCTGGAGATGCGAAATTAATGTACTGTGCAGCGTATAGCGTATACGCTTTAACGGACAACGTATAGCGACGGCGTATACAACGTATACGTATGTAGCGTATATGGTCAGCGTAGACGAGTCTACGACAAAAATAACTCAGCGTATACGCTGGAGAGCGTATACAGCGTAAGACAGGTCATGGCGTAAAATAGGAAACAGCGTAAAATAGGACAGCGTAAAACAGGACATAGCGTAAAATAAGTCACAACATAAAACATGACATAGCATAAAATAAGTCATAGCATAAAACAAGGCTCAGCGTAAAACAGGAAACAGTGTAAACTAAGGCAGCGTATGGGTTTCTGAGTAAGCTTTTAAGAGAGACAGCGTAAACACTGTATAGCGTAGATGCTGGACAGTTGTAGGCTGGGTTTTCAGACCAGGCTACGTAAACGCTGGGAGCGTTTCAGTAGGAAGCGGCGTGCAGTTGGCGGTGTAGACGCTTACCAGCGTAAACGCTGGGAAATTTGCGGGTAAGGTGTTTAGGGGCCCTCCTTCTAGTGCCAATTTCTGTACCGCCTAAAATCGTCGGTCTCTGGCTGAAAGGAAACAAAGGCCGTGGGATCATAGGACGAGCACAGAAGACCCTGCCTTTGCCTGAGGGTGAGCTAGAATGTATGAAGGTGGAGTACCTTGGGTGGTCTGCACATGGATCAGACAAGGATTTCCCCGAACGTAAACCAAAAGGCTATATGCTAGGTTATACGTAAACGAAGTAACAGCATAAACGGGAGCGTAAATAGCGTAATAGTGCGAACGGAGCATAAATGTAGACGGGCATAAATAGAACACATGCAAGAAATTAACGTAAATTGTAAAAAATGGTATTACAGAATGCAAGTACAATGCACCGGTCTAACGCAGTTGTGATGGAACACAAGGCAGACGAAAAGCCCCGGTGGATGCGAGGGTGGCTGGGCTAGTTTATGATGTAGGCGTGGAGTAGAGATTGTGTGCTCGGCGTACAGGGTTGTCCAACATAAGGGTTTTTTGTGCTCTGGTGCGCAGCGTAATTGCTCTTTGCTCTGCTCTGGGATTTTGGCCAACCTACTGATGAAGTGGAAAATGGGGGTTTTTATACTGGTTGTTACGCTAGACTCGGGTTAGGAGACATGTGGCGCGTTGAACGGGTGCATAAAATTTACAAATATACAAAATATTACATCTACTGGGCGTATACGCTGGGAGAACTTGGGTGGAGATGCTGTGGACGTTGGGTGCATACACTGGGTATATACGCTGATGGATGCTGGGCGCAAATGCGGGGCATATACGCTGACTATGACTAGGCGTATACGTTGGGCGTGTACGCTGATGACTGCCCACTTGCTTCAATCCTTGCTCTTCAGTGCTATCTTCATGCTCCCTTTGAAGATTTTGTCATTGGGCATGTGCATCTGTGGTACCTGCCAAGCGTACGTGTGAGGTGTGTACACTGGGCGTGTACACTGGAGAGTGTCGGGCGTATACGTTGTAGGTGAGATCTTGGGCATATACACTGGCACAGTATACTTAGTGAAAACTAAGTATTTCGATCAACAAAGTTGCCATGTGTGACATCACATGTAGCCGAGGTCATCCATGGGTCCCAGGGACCTTCTTGGTGGCGCCCAATTACTAAGCTCCGAATTTTGTGGTGTTTCAGATACAAAATCAAAAATCTTAATATTAAGAAAATATCAAATAGTCCAATTGATCAAAATGAGGCTAAAACCCCCACATGAGATCAAAAAACATTATGGTCCATCATGAAGACTCATAGAGGCTCCAAGTGTAGGTATGAATAGCCACACGAGCCACCAAATTTCAGCAAGAAAAAAAAACATCAAGACCAAGAGGAACACACCATCACCACCAAGGAGATCATCAAAGAAAAAAAAAGAAAACACCTAAAGAATGACAACATCAAGAAATCAGGACATGAAATCATTCATGTATTAACCTTACTATAAAAAAGAGAAAGAAAAAAGAAGAAGAGAGGAAAAGAAGATTTCATCAAATATCAAGCACAAAGAAGACATCACCAAAGTAAGTCTTAAACGCAAGAAGAATAATTGATACCTTGTTAAATCCACATCAAAGAAGAAACTATCACAAATTAGGATGATGTAAATTTAATATAGCCTCAATTCTCATGATTTATGCAAAATGATAACAATTTTATAAAATAATGTAGAACCATGAAAGGCTCCACAAATGTAGAGCCATGAATGACTCTTTTAAGAAGGGAAGAAAATTCAAAACAAGGGAGAAGAAAATATAATGACATAAAGAACATGAATAAGAAGGAAGAATACTAGTCATAGTAAATTCCTATTACCCCACTTAGCATCCATCTCTTACCTAAAATTACATAAGAGAATACAAAAGTACAAATACCCCTCTCACATGTGTTGGAATCAATTCAAGACCATGTGTAATGTGGAGATGTGCTAGGACCACATTGGTCACCTAAAACTTATCTAATGTTTACTTAATCTCTTTTTAGAATCACGTTAATATATAATTTATAGTAACATTGGTGACTAATAATACTCTACTCTTGGATTAAGTGATCCAATCATGGTTTAGAAAACATCCTTACTAAGCTATATAAGAAGGTCTATGATCATTGTATCAACAACTCATCATCAAAAGAAGAGAAGAGACGAAAAAAGAAGAGTCAAAAGAGAATAGAACTCCCCAAAAGATGAAGTGTGCTCTTATACACCTCCACCTCTAATCATGTTATCATATGAGAGAATGTGACAAACTACTCCACCATCTTAGAGTAGAGAGAAAATTGTCATAATCACCTTCTCACCATAATCTTATCTAAAATAGAGTTTAAGAGTTAAGAGTTCTTATAAAGTACCTCCTTAAGAGGTCATTCATTTTATTTATCATTTATTCAAGCTATCAAATAGAATAAGTTTATGTTTGTCTCCATTTTTATGTCTATTACTCTCTTAAATTTTATTATTTTGATGTTCTTTCTCTACTTTAATATTAAATGAATAGATCTCTCTCACATAATTATCAAGAAATACAATAAAAAATAGTAGTTTCATCAATATCATCATCTTAGTTATTTTATCTATTTGAATGTAATTTCATTATCTTAAGCTTACTGTCATTTCAATCTTATTTTAATTCTATTTCAATCCATTAAATACTATCAAATGATAAGCCTAAAAAGTATAAGCCCTATAAAGCCAAGACTCCCTCACAATGATATCAAATTAAGTAAAAGATAATCCTTACCAATTTTGGAGCATTTTGGAGCATTGTATGTGCATTCTTATTGTCAAAATTTTTCCCAAGAATGAAGCCAAGTTATCCATTCATCTCAAAATCATTTGCCTTTATGGATGCATGTCATGTTGACAATGAACATATTTGATGCTTGATTCTAGCCTATGCTACATTAAACCATAGGCCAAAATATCATCCCCAAGTAGGTTATTTCATTAGACTTATCAAAATCCCCATAAATTTGAAGCAACGACTCATAATTTCATTTCCTAGTGAAACCATAAGCTGACCATGATCCATTGTAATATAGTTATTATTAGAATTGGATAGATTAAGTTACACTTGACTATAAAAGTTGTGAATATCAAATGGTAATGATGTTAGTGTAGAAAAGCAATGATCTTTCTATTGAAATATATATTCTTATTATGGATCATGATATTTATCTTTATTTTTATTAATAGAAATCTACAAAATATGTTATTAAAAATTTGTATTTTTGTATTGGTTTTTAAATGTTATTGTTTTAAATTCTTATTTGAAAATGTTTATGATACATATTAAGTAGGTTTTCATAATATTAATTAATAATTAATGTAAATATTTCTAGTAATAGGTTTAAATAGTATTTTATATTTACATTTACACTATAGTTATAATTTATGCTAAGGGAACCAAAGCATTTTATTTATTGAGAAGTGAAGGAAATATGTTTAATCTTATAGTTATTAATATGAATATGTATTTTAAAGATGAATTTAAAATATCATAATATATTATAAAAGAGAAAAATATACTATAATATGTAAGATTTTTTATATGTTAGAGGGTAAGTAAACTATTTATTTTATTATGTTTATGATTTTATTATATTCTTTTGCTCTTTGGTAATGACTATAATTGAAGATGTAATTAGTGCTATATTGTATACAAATATTGAAAGTTATATCCATGATTAACTGACTTTAATGACATGATTTGCACGTACTTTAATCTACTCTTTTATTTCATCAATAAAAATGTCAAAAAATGTTAGTAAAAAGGGACATGATTGTGTAGATTCTTCATCTTTTAATTCAAAAATTATTTCTTTATACAAGTTTTAGATGAGATTTAGTAAACCAAAATCAACTCTAAGTTTGTTAAGTATGCTATATTAAGCTTGGAGGATATCATTACTTCATAAAACCTATTGTTTAAAGGATATCAACATTATATGACAAAGAAAAGTAAAATTTATTGTATATAAAGTGGAAGTAGAAAAGTTAAAGGGAAAAAAAAGAAAACAATGTAAAACTAAAAGAATATAAGGATACAATGAAAGTCCAAAAACAAATTTTATCCACTTAGATAGAACACAAGGATTCTTGAAGTTTTCTTCTATTAAATTTGGAATATTTTTCCCTTGAAAGGCTCATAGAATGTATTAAGCAAGTTGTATAGAATTTTATTCAAGTGCACTATGTACCTAGACACATGTGCATGATGGAAATAGAATCAATATGTGTTTCCTTCATTGTAGCAGTTGAAATAGTACTATGATTCATTTTCTTGCACTTTACTCTTAATGTTTATTTACTTTTCTATTTTATAAGCTAAGTGTTTCATTATTCTACACTTAAACATATGCACATGAGCACAACTGCTTCAAGCATAATATAGTAGCATTTGGTAATCCTAGTGGTGAACACTTGGTACGCCCAGTAGTGAATAGCTGACAACTCTAAAATATTAGTACATGTTTAGGATATCTACAAAAAGTAGAGAATAAATGCTCTATGTTGATGATATTTTAGATTATTTTATTATTTTAATATTTTAAATATTATAATAATAATAAATAGCCATCATATGCTTTGATCACATTTAACCATACTAAGCGAACTAACATAGCCTTAATTAGGAAGAAAATAATTAGCTTTCCATTTCTTAGTTATCTAAGGCATCAATCTACTCCTAAGTCTATGAAATTCAACTAGATTGTGCATGAATGCTTGTGATTCATATGGTTGGGCATAGGGTTACTTTGCCTCTCATTATTGGTTTCATTACTAGGGAACTTTAGTGCTAGTGTTTTAGATAACTAAGATCACTTAAGGATCACTATTAGAGCTCATTACAATTTATCTATTACCCAAAAATAATAACATTTTATTTAAAGGAACACTTGTAAATTAACAATATCTTTTCTCACATGGCTAATTACCTAGATGATGTAAGTGAGGAGCATAATAGAAACACAAGGAGTAAGGATGACATGTCACAAGTTAAGGTAGTCTAAAAACATCTAAATTCTTACCATCCAAAATTGATGAGCGGCGAGGTACCCCTACACTCAACCATACGAATATGAGCATTCACGCACGATTCGGTCGAACTCCATGGACAAGCTAGTTGTGGTATCTAGATAGTTACACGTTGATCAGAATTCGCTATCTTCCCACCTCGACTAGTATTTGCTTTGTCACGTATGGTTTAGTCCAAAGTGAGGCATATGATGTGATCCTAAATTAGTGCTACTCCTAGAGACAATGGAAAATAATCTTGATTAAACTAATGAGTAATAGGAAATGAGTCTAAGCTAGCCTAAGTGCGATGAGAATGCATTCATTAATAATCCATACACATCTTGGACCTCGTGCACAACTACTACTGGGGTTACCAAGCATAGATCCTAGGTACACTACTGAGTTACCAAGTAGTCACACTTAAATGCTCGTGATTAAGTCGTACTCATTCCACATTTAACAACATGAATAGTAAATTATGATAAAGAAATATTAACTAACAAAACAATAAATAACAATAACAATTAAACAATTAAATCTAAGTGAATGCTGCAATGATGAAGTAATCTCAATCTTTATTTTTGGTCATGTGCACGTCCAAGTACGTCACACTGGAATAAAGGTGCCATACAATTACAAGCATCACACTACGGGCATGCACTGGGAAAATAATCTCACGTCTACAGAAACAAAATGCAAGCGCTTCGCTACAACTAACTAGAAAGGTGCCTAAATGAGGCGGAAGGCCCTCTTATTTATAGGCTGGGATAGGCAGCTACGTAAACAGGGCCACATCGATGTAGGAAGGCTACGTAGACGGGCCCACGTCTACGTGGCCTAGTCGATGCATCGACTATATAGCGCTTCATCATGCCCCCACGACTGATTAAAAAGTCGTCCTCAAGTCATACAAAGTGAGGAACAAGCTCAATTGAATACACAGTGGATAGGTATGGGATTATTGACTGACTAGAAATTTATTCATGCTTCAGTGGAGAATTTAACAAAATTTGGACACAGACACAAAAGATAAAACTTGTGGAATGCATGGGGTTCCCAGTAGTGGTGGCTCCCCTATTGGGTGCCTTTCCTTTGTCCTATGCATCAGGCTTCTAAGATTGATACCATTGAAGAAGCACCTAATGTTTCTTCTCTTCTATTTGAGGATTATGAGTCATCCATGCTAATGTTCCAATGTTTGATGGAGTTAGCACTTTTCATGGACATGGCAGCTACGGGAACACTTGATTGGCCTTGACATGCCATGTCGCAAATAGTTGTCATTCCTCTTCATAGGCTCAGGCCCTGACCTCTCCTCCCTTTGCTTGGATAGATTATGCAGTAACAGGAGTTTCATGATGGATGCTAAATGATTTCCTTCTGCTCTGCATGTTCTACATGAGGTCCTTGGCCTCTTCCTCTCCCAAGTTATGCAGTTGCATCTTGAGAAGGTCCTCCTTGTTGTCTTCTTTTAGGGGCCATTTATAATCACACAAAGATCAATTGTTAGTAAGGTTATTGAAAAAAAATTTCAATGATTTCATACCTTACTCATTACCTTTAATAAATGTTGAATTCTTTACTTAGTGTGATTTTAGAGTTAGAAATTTTGCAAGGAAGTTGCCCTAAAAGTTTAATGTCAAACTTGGTTTTGAGGAACATTTGATCAAATGATGACAAAGATAAGAATAGATTTGGCAATGAAATAATCAGATGGTATAAGATGATGTGGTGGTGTGCAACAAGTACAAATTACAAAAGTTACGCAAGTGGGTCCTCCCCAAAACAGGTTCCAACCTATATGCCCTTGCGTAACCACAACTTAAGATGTTCGTAGGCATTAGAAGGGTTAAATGTAATCTATGCCAATGCAACAAAACACACATATGTTAATACCACTGATGATGAGGTAGGAATTTTAATGTTATACAAGACACGAGTCACAAATACATGAACAGCAAGATGGAATGAATCGGAGAAAGGATTGCAGAGATTGGGACGTGAGGTACTGACTCAAGGCACAATGAATCCTGCATGTAAAGCATGATGAACGTGTCATTAACCTATTTTTCCAATATCAGGACCAAGTCCATTCCTCTAATCAGTGACATCGCATTGTTTCATCCCATGATGAACAACTATGAGAACACCATAACAACAAGGTGTACGATCACTTGGTGTTTTGTTCAAGGGAGGAGTTAATTTTTTTTTGTGGCACTTCCTTTTTCTTTTGCTTTTTCTCTTTCTTTCTTTTTTTTCACTTCATTGAATCCAGAGAAATTGCCAACCTTTAGGCATGGGTGCATGTCTTTCTAGTGGGACCCCCTAGAATAGTATTTTATTTTTGAGTGCCCTTTTGATTACTCTTACTCCCATTTTTCATTAGATCTACAAGGATCTTAGTAAAATGACTTTGCATGATAACTCCCACTAACGTCACCAAAGAGAATCTGCAAGTCTCCTTGATGTCACACCCTAATCATTCCCTCTTGATTTATCATTTTTCACTCTGGGCACAATGAACACAAAATTAATTTTAAGTTTCAAGAATGTCAAGAATATCACTGTACCCTCGAATAGAACCTCTTATTTGTAGAATGGATGAGTGGGTGCAATGGGCTCACTATCCAAATAATTGATCATCAAGACTCGATAACATAGAACACACCTCAACCAACGATCCACATGAGTGTTTTATTTGTAAATGAGATTACTTGCAAAAAGATAAAAAGATAAAAGGATAAAACAATAAATTAAAAGGTGAAAAACTAGAAAACAAAAAGTTGAAAAATTAAAGAAACAAAAAAACATTTATTAACTCTGTGTTGTTAGAATGGAGGGTGCCCCCCATAACTAAACGGTTGAGCATGGCTAGAATTAATAAATGGAAGGTTGGGATCCTTGCATGTTGGAAGTATTGGGACCCAGTCATACTTTCCCCATTGGGGTTCACGCACTTGATTAGGGTTGACATAGTGGGACAAGTTATAAGATGTGGTTAATTTATAAGGATTTGACCCACTATGGTACTTGTGACCGTAAGATGGTATGCAAGGATCAACATGTCTCCCCATGTGGCAATATTCATTGGGCCCCATGGTGGTTGGAGTGTTGATTGGTGGCCTAGATAGAGTAACATGAGGCATCGGGTTCAAAGAGGAAAATGCACCACAGTGTTGGATTTGTGCTAAGTTGGTGGATGTAGTGGTTTCTGAATTGTGGTGTCCCTTTCGATGGTCAGGTCTAAAGAAGGGACACCTTCGACGTTGTGAAGGACCTTCACTACTGTTGATAGTAGCAGCACAAGTAATGTTTGTAGGTTGGTGTTGTGGTGCAAAATCTTCTAGCATAGCTGGCGGTGATGTCGAAGGGGGTGAAGCATGAGAATATTGAGGTTGAGGAGAAGTGTAAGGCACATGAGGTGGTGATCTTGTTGGAGAGAACATTGGTGGATAGTACTCGAGAGAATGATAATGATGAGGTGAGATAGAGGATGCTGATCTTCTTGGAGAAATAGGGTGTTGAACATAATAAGCATTTGGCACTCGGACATATGAAGGGTATGGTCGAATTGGCGGTGGCCTCCCCCATGACTGAGGTTTTTGCCACTATGGTTGGACACAGTATGTTTGTACAAACTCTAGATGTAACATTCCTCCCCAATGCCCATGTAAATATGACAAAACTAGGCATTGACCCTTGGGGTGATTGTACAGATAGACGTTACATTGATACGTATGATTGGTAATTGAGTTCTTATCCCTATTCTCTTCTAGCTTGTGTTTTGATTGTCGTGTGGTGTCTTATCCTGTTTCTAGATTTGGCATAGTTTTTTCTCTAATAATGTTGGCATATTCTCCACATCTTTCATGTACCCTATCCATCATCTTATTGATCTTTTCCTCAATTTCATCTAGTGATTGTAGGATTGGCAAAGATGATTCCACCTTCTTGAAGTGAGTTGATTTCTCCTCTTCATGGTCATGGACCCTTGTTAAGTTGATATTTTCACCCTATTGAGAACCTTCAACATTCTCCCATTTAGTTATTTCTCCTTCTTCTTTTTCTATCCACTTAATAAGCTCTTGGAGTTGATGGGTTCGTAGCTCATATAGTTGACCTTGGGCATATATCCCTAGGGTCTCCCTTGTTTCATTACGGAGCCCATCTATGATATGGTACATTAGCCTCTCCTCGAAGAACCCATGGCCTAGGCAATTGTTTAATAGTGCATAATATAATTCTAAGGCCATGTCCAAGGGTTCATGTTGCACTTGTTTCCATTCTTGGATTTTTCTCCTCAAGGCTGACACTCTCACATAGGTTTGATATCTTTCATTGAAAATTTCTACCATTGTTGGCCAATGTTGAATTAAGTTTAGTTTTAATGACCTATACCATACTTTTGCTTGGCCAATGAGTGTCAAAGGAAAGAGCTTAATTTTTTTCCACCCATTATCAATATTGTTCCATGTACAGGCATCATAGAAGGCTTGTAAATGTTGTTGAGGATCTAAATCATAGCCTCCTAAAAACTTCGAAAAGTTGTTTAAATCAAGCATGGGTAGACAACTTTCCTTACGATGCCTGTGGACTATTTGAATAGCCTCTTGTATTTCCGTTAAGCTTGTAGTGGTCAGTAGGGGTTCATCGTCATCGCGTAAGTTATGCTTTCATGCATTAGGACGATGTTGTCTTTGTTTATGATTATAAGAAACTCCCACCTCGGTTTGCGTACTCCAATCTTCATTGCTATAATATTCATTAGTTCTCCAATGAATTACCTCACTGGATGTGGCATTATTATAGTCTTGTGAGAGAGACATGGTTGTGAACTGTGTGTGACTTAATTAAATTCAATTAAATTTATTTTCTAAAGGATATATCGTTAATACTTATTATAGAGATCTTGTATGATATAACTAATCTAAAGAACTAGCACCATCCCCGACAACAACAGCAATGATGAGCAGCGAGGTACCCCTACACTCAACCATACAAATACGAGCATTCACGTACGATCCGGTCGAACTCTGTGGAGAGGCTAGTTGTGGTATCTAGATATTTACACGTTGATCGTAGTTCGCTGTCTTCCCACATGGACTAGTATTTGCTTTGTCACATATGGTTTAGTCCAGAGTGAGGCGTATGATGTGATCATAAATTAGTGTTACTCCTAGAGACAATGGAAAATAATCTTGATTAAACTAATGAGTAATAGGAAATGAGTCTAAGCTAGCCTAAGTGCAATGAGAATCCATTCATTAATCATCCGTACACATCTTGGACCTCGTGCATGACTACTACTGGGATTACCAAGCGTAGATCCTAGGTATGCTACTGGGTTACCAAATAGTCGTACTTAAATGCTCGTGATTAAGTCGTACTCATTCCACATTTAACAATAGGAATAGTAAATGATGATAAATAAATATTAACTAAGAAAAAAATAAATAACAATAACAATTAAACAATTAAATCTAATTGAATGCTGCAATGATGAAGTAATCTCTATCTTTATTTCTGGTCATGTGGGCATCCAAGTACGTCACACTTGAATAAACGTTCCATACAATTATGAGCATCACACTATAGGCATGCACTGGGAAAATAATCTAACTTCTACGGAAACAAAATGCAACAGCTTTGCTACAACTAACTAGAAAGGTGCCTAAATGAGGTGGAAGGCCCTCTTATTTGTAGGCTAAGATAGGCGGCTGCGTAAACAAGGCCACGTCGATGCAGGAAGGCTACGTCGACGGGGCCACGTTGAGGTAGGAAGGCTACGTTGATGGGGCCATGTCAACGCGACTGCGTATATGGGGCCCCATATACGCGGTCTAGTCGACGCATTGACTATATAGCACTTCATAAAAAATTTACCTTCATACTTTACCAAGATGAACAAATACGATGGAGAGACCTAGAGGGAAACATTATATTGTCATCCAATTAATCAGTTTCATCAATGCTCAACATAGCATTGATGAGACTAGGCCTTAAATTAGTAGCCTTGAAATATGAAGTAGTTGAAGAGATCTTCAAGGATTACAAACCCATGAAGTCCTAATTGTGCAAGGACTAATTCATGGAGGCTTCCTATGTGACTTCCAAAAGAAAGGGCACTCTCATCAATCTAACATCACAATCCAAGAATGAGAATACTAGCTACCAATTAAATAGATCTCAACACTAGTGTTCTCCAACCCTTAATAGAGATGACTTGAACCATACGTAATTAAGTTTAGTCTTGGAAAACAACCAAGGCAAGGTAAGGATAAGACTCAGAATAAGGAAAACCTCAAGGCCTAGATCTCCAAGTTGATAGGTAAGAGAACACTATAGGGATCATAGGAAAAAAGCAAGCTAACACAACTCTCCTACTTCTTTACCCTCATCCTTGTCATCCGCATCGTCAAGATTTGACAAGGGTAAATGTGGCCATGATAGAAGGTGAAATGATCATAGGTAAGATGAAGATGATAGATGAGACCATTAGAGGAATGATAGAAGTAAACATAGATATGAATATGGAGATTGAGATCATCATAAAAGATGGTAAAGTAGGCAATGGTAATGAATGCATGGTCATGGTAGGGATTATGGGAATTGGGATAATTATGATGAAATGTGGATTACCATAAGAAGCATGATCAATATCTAGGAGGTAATTTACATCCTTACATGGCATCAAAGGGATAGTATGATCAAAAGATTAGATACAAGAAATATCCCTAAGTTTGAGGGAGGCTATAATACAAATTTGCAACTTCATCTACAAGCCTTCCATGATGCTTGCACTTGGTAGAATATTGAAAATAACAAGAAAAAGCTAAAATTTATTTTCAAGGATTTTTAGTAAAGAAGCTAAATGCTGGTGTTCATTCATGGAACTCGAATCTACGAAAAGATGGAGAATAATATTGAAATTGTTAAATGATAAATATCAAACATACTAAAGGATGTCTAATTTGTGAAAGAAAATTCAAGAGTGAAAATAAGGTAACCATGAGTCCCTTAATATAACCTTGGGTAGATGTTATTCTCTCCTTCACATATACCTAGGCTATGGCTTTTCTCAAAGGTAGTAGTTGTGCCACATCATAGATGGACTCCACAATAAGATAAGAGAGACTTTTAGGATGTATGCCTAAGGGAGACCATCTAAAATAAAATCCCATTTGATTCAAGGGTTGATCGATAAAGTGGTAAAGAAAGAAGGTGAATTAAGAAAAATAGAAATTATAAAGATGTATAATAGAGATTTCTCAATCCACAAAAAGGAACTACATCTCTCTAATCCTAATGAAGGAGCATCATTGGAGGACATAATAGAGATAAATACCTTTCCCATTTAAAAATAAATTCCTAAAATATCAATGAAGATTGATAAAATGTAGAAATCCATTTTTTGAAAAATTTTAAACAATATTTAAGATTATGGAGAAAACAGTATAACAAGAAAGAGGCAAGGAGAGAGAAAAGCAAGAAAAGAGATATAAGGAAGAAATATTACCAACATGATCAAAAAGCAACTATAGTAGTGAAGTTGTAATTCTAAGTTAGGTGATGATGGTTATAACATTTGTCAATATGAATATCTAAATGGTTGTTTTTAAATAATGTCATACTTCCAGGACTCTGGGTCTTATGTATTAAATCTAAAGTTCATCAAAAATCAAGCCCAAAGGAGGTTACCTTATCCTCAAGGCATTTACAAGTAGCCTTACCACCATCAATAATATTACCCAAGTGGGGCTTCACCTAAACCTTAAAAGTACTACTAATAGTGGCAAAACCTATAGTCATGGAGGATACCATTGCTAAGGCAAAAGTATCATTAGAGGTGACCTAATCCTTATGGATATTATGTGCAACAAATTGTATCACCCAATGACTCTACCACTTATCTTTTTACTTACCACTATTATCCTCTAGAGTATTACAAAGATGTTACTCCACATGTTGAATCTTCTTTCACTTATCCTCCTCGTCTACTACAACACTCTGAAAACCATGCCCTAAGTCCTTTACAATCCAATCCACCTATGTAGGGTAAAATTCCTCTACAACCTTGATAATGGAATGCCACCAAGGTTGTAAACTTACATGTATATGACAACTCTAGCATATTCAAGCGTAAGCCTTAAAAAGAGATCATTCTTTAGGCTAATCAATCCTAAAATCATCATAGACATCCATGGTTATGGGCTCCATGAAAATTATTCCTAGAATATTAACTAAGTAACCTTCAAATAAAAATGTCTCTAATGTACAAACTATCATGCTCACTTATGCAGTAATAGACTACATTAAGGCATGAAAGCTTCCTAGAAAGGGACTTGATCCAAGAAGCCCCTTGACCTACTAAAAGATTATGGAAAATATGTCTTTCAAGGCTTTACTAGACTTAAGTTCTAGAGTCAATTTGATTTCTCAAAAGATGTATAAAGCCTAGAACCTACTGCCAATGAAGAAATGAAACATTAGGTCAAAGCTTATAGACCAATCCATCATTATTTCCTAAGAAAGTGTATAATATGTTGTGGTGATCATTAATAGTTGGTCCTATTTTGCTGACTTCTTAGTAATCCATATGGATAATTATAAGGAAGACTTCCCTATCATAATGGGAAAAGCTTGGATAAGCATAATTGATGCTAATTTGGAAATCCTTGGAGTCAAGTTTGTCTCATATGAAGCTCATCCTAGGTATTTATAATTTTTTCAACACAATGGTAGGGATTCACTAACGTCTAGGTATCAAGCAAGGCTTGTTAGTGCAATTGACACATCCCATAACATACCTAAGATGGTGAAGAGGAAGTGATGGTAAAAATAGTATACCAAGGAGTTGCATTAGTTCCCCTAAACTAATACAAAAGGTGCACTAGCATAGGTAAGTCAATCCATCCCTACCCCCACACACTTTACCAACTTTTCCAAGATGAAGTCAAAATGCCAAGGAACATGCTGAAACCTTTCAAGGATCGCCAAACAAAGCCAAAAAAAAAAAAATCCTGAGAAGGCCAAAACATTTAGCAAACCTCCAAATATGAACTAGAAGGCTAGGATGCAAACATGAAAGGTAGAAACCTTAACCATGTGTGCAAAAACTATAAACATAAGTTACATGATACACATCTTCAATCTATGGCTCTAATTAACTTACAAAGTGTCACATGATGTCTTATCATTCCATCATGAGTAAGTTAAGCTAGTCTCATAACTTAAGCACCTAAAACATAATATTAAAACTAGACACATGGCATGATTTATGTGAAGAAATAAAACTAGATAAATGTACATATCATGACTAAGTTATAAGAAAATACAAACTCTCTCATTAAGAAGTGCCATAGGATGGTGGTTGAGAGAAGAATCCCCCTAATGTGCCTACATAGTATAGGAAGAAGCTTAAGGATCTAGGTGTAGACATATGAAATCTCTAAAGTTGTACTTCTAGGTCTACCACCCTCACTCAAAGCTATGAGTTCTATTTATGCATCAGTATTTACTCTCATAGGCATGATTGTCACCATTCCTTATTATTAGCCTAGAACTACTCATAACTTTGTTTTCCCTATAAGAGCTCATGTTGGGCTATGTCCAATTTTACCTATGCTTGATGAAGGCTTTCTTCTAGCCCAATGTGTAGTTAACTTGCAGATGTTTAGACAATGGAAAGATACCTCCTGTATTCTACCTACATATCCTCTTTAGCCTCCTTGAGTCTTCTCTCAAGGATGGTGATAGCTAGTTCATGGTAGAGAATATACATGTTTTCCAAAAGGTCTATCTTCTCATATAGTGTTGGTTTACTCACAACCATTTATCATAGTTTGGCTTGCAAGGTATCAAATTTTTGCTTCACCTCATGCCTCTCCCTGATTACACATTCATTTAGCAAAGCTACTCGTTTCTATACTCTATGCACCTCAATATCCTAGGTTTCCTACTTAATTAGATGAATTTTTTGGAACTCATTCATTTCCATTATACTCTTATATGCTAGATTATATTGCAAATTTGAATGTTCTTTCTTCATATAAAGGTACTTATCCAAGAATTGAGCCATGGTTTGACTTTCATCCTCAAACCTTCATACTTGTTGAAAAAATGAGAGTACTTGTTTCTCCTTTTTCTTTTTGACTCATTCTTGTTCATTATTGGAACTAATGATTCAACATTCTAATTTATCATTCCAAGCTATCTTTCATGAGCATAGCTTCTTTACTAACATGGCATGCCTAGAGTAGTTCAACCTACAAGCATTCAATCTGCACCTCCAGAGTGATTATGGAAGTTTAGGTACCAATGATGTAAGATGTTCTAATTATTCATGCAATATTTATACCTTGGCTTCACTTCTTCACAACTCTTGCAAATAGAATGTTCTATTAGAATTAGTAGTTTCTAACTTGGCCCATACCTTAACAAGTTTAGTCTCCACTATACTATTGATGTTTCTCAATAATGACTCAGCATTGGGACTTATATAGATCCCACCTCAATAGACCCCAAAAATATCCATTCCACATGCTTCCTACGCAATTTCAACTTAGAATCAAGAACAAGCTAACAAATTGGAGAAAATTTTCCTTTTTATAAGAAAACTCCCAAAATGTAGAGAATTACATCAAAGATGAGGAGCCATGCTCAACTCACAACTCTCCTAGGGATCTTAGAGGCCACACAAGTTCCCTCTTGATCCTCAATTGATCACAATAAAGCTAAAGCTTAAGAAAATACACTTATAAGAGATTCTCTCAATCTCTAGCAAGTGCTCTCCCTTGAATCTCACTCAAGTGCTCTTAGACTAGCCTTCTTCCTAAGACTAACTTACTTCCTCTAATTAGCCTCATTAGCCTTAGGCTTTTAAAGACTTTTTATAGCTTCATGGTGTGTCCTTTCATCTTCTCATAAATTTCCATTCAATTTAATGTCTATTAAAATCAATGTAAGATGTCTTGAATAAATAGAAGACATCTTTCCCAAGTGCAAAGATGTCAAAGAATATGTCTTGGAATTGGATGAGACACCTTGGTTGTTGGGGAGACATCTTGTAAAAGACTTCTTGGCTACCAGGGAGACATCTTTCCTACCAAGGAATTTTGAGGTTTCAAACCTTCAAATGCCTTCACAAAAGTCTTCATAGATCCCTGAACCTTCTAAACTCATCAAAATAAGATCAAAAAACCTATAAACATTCTTAAACATCCTAGAATCATCATCAAAAGTTCAACACAAGAAGACACACACAAATAGCACATACACATATCTAAAATACTTTGGTAATTACAAAAGGGCTACATGATGTCCTTATCATGGATCAATTCTTTGCTCCTCTACCTAGCCATTAGTCCTAGGCTAATAAATGAATACCTGAAGGAATTTAGCCACAGGCTAGATATTATGTATACTATTTATTCATTAATCTAATAAGAAAATACTCCATGAATGCACATGAGTTTGAGATTGAGTAGGTACATCATAACGAGCCATGGGTGGATCTTCCAATAATAGGAGAGGAAAATATAATAGGTCCTCCCTTATTGCTTCACCATACATAATGGCTTCCATCACCTACAAAACATTGCTACCAAGGTCTTATGAACCTTTAATATGAATTGTGGCAACCTACCCCTCACCTTCTATGTGCATTATAGGCTAAGAGCCACTACCACAAAGAGGTTTTTAGCTTTTCTTAATGCTAAAACTGAGAGGTTAAGAAATAAATCTGCTAAGCTATTATACCTATGTTCATTGAGATGCTTGAGGCATGGTTGATTATCTTGTTTGGAACTGGTGGAGCTGGTATGAAGGTCAAATATGAGATATCTCTATGGATTGTATCTCATCCTTTGAATCAGGTGCTACTACAATGACCTGAGGGCATCATCTTAGAGTAATCACTATTGTAAGATTTCTTCCCATATGGTTCACTTTGCCCACCAATTTACAAATTTTTTGAATTAACTCTAGAAAATCATAGAACTCCCTCTTAATTTTCTAGATCATGGTCTTATAGAGAAAATATAAGATATTGATGGTAGACTTCCCCCTCATCATGACCATAGCTTGAGCCCCTCAAGAAGAGATACATGATGGTTGTTTAGTAGGCATAAAGCTTTGGGTGATGATCTTATACATGGCATTTTAGACTAGGAGAAGTTTAAATATCTTTACCTCAACTTTGTCTACATCAAAGGCATCCAATGTGATCTTCAAGCTAAGATTGGACATGGACATTTGGGTCTATGGCTACTAATTATTTGTTAATTATTTTAGATATCTTATATCCTATGAGATTGTCCATGTGAAAATAGCCATAGAAACTCCACCAACAAAATTCATGGCACCATTATCTACAAGGTTCTAGTAGAATTTCTCTACCTCGTAGTTATAGCATGTAAAGGGTTGGGTGATATAGTTGTAGAATCACATCCATTATAGTGACTTCTTGAGCTTGGAAGAACTAAGCTCAAGGAACTAACAATAGTTTTTCTCTTCATGGATGTATTCCTACTAGACATTGTGAGCACCCACTCCCTCTTGGATGTCATTACCATCCTCAGATTCAACTTCTACTACCTCCTCTAGTAGTTGTTCAATTAGCTACTTCTACACATGTGTTCTACCCAAAGATTGAGAATGTAACTAACTATCTCCTGAACTACTTTTGGGTGGAGAACTTTTTGGAGCAAGATGTATCGATTTCAGATCTAAATTCTTTCCTCTCCTCCTCCTTAAGAACCCATGGTTCACATAAGGATCTGTAAATAGAGTAAGATTGTTCAAACTTAACCATCCTTGGTCTACAGAGCTTGGATTGTAGTTATCCCAACATGATAACCTATGAAATCTACTAAGAATAAAATTAGTTCTCTTAGGGATCATACTACCATTACAAAATTATGCATGAAAATAATGATAAATGCAACCCTTCAAAAATGCTTGAAAACATCATCATAATCATTAAATCATGACATGCATTGGAAAGTATGAATAAGGTAGAAATACTTAAATAATTACCAAATACATTAAATGCATACACAACTTGGTGTTTCTTACACACAACTAACTTATAAGACACCAAGATTAAACCATAGCTAGAATAGTAAGGATCAGAGAAGGAAGGAAGAATGCTTAAAAGTATAATATCAATCCATCTATTAGAGTGAAAAAGCAATATATTTTTACTTATTTGGGAAAACCAAGGTAAGGATAGTAAGAAAAAATATAAATTACATAAAAGATAAGTTTGGGAGCCCCCCACTATATATAGTGGGTCGTCAACATAGGGGGGTGCTCTAGCACAGAGACATTAATACCCCTACATTGACATAAGGGGTGCATTAGTGCACCCTTCCAAAACATGAAAAAAACTCCACACTTCTTCCTTTATACCTCTAACTTATCTTTTGCCACCACCAAAGCACCGCACAGGGTCTACCATGTACCAAAATAATCATGCATTGGCCTGACAAGGCATAAAAGAGGAAGACAACAAGATAATTATAAACTTACCTCTTATGACATCATGAACCATGAGAAATGAGTTGATTAATTAATTTATCAGGAAGAAATGGGTTAGAATAATAGGAAAATGATTAGAGCATCAAAAATAATTAAATACATGCATAATTGAGGTGAATTAATAGGGTTTGTTAAGGTCAAATCTTGGAGCATGAAGAGTCAAGACTCACACAAGGGAAAGACCAATTAAGTGTCATATGGAATGTAATCCTCATCATCACTAAGAGATAAGTTTTATCTTACTCTCTTATGATGCCAAGCACTAAGGACTCACATGTGGATCCTTCCCAGAGTAGGCACTTTCCTTCATTACCCTTGTAAAATCTATTAATGAGACATCCATGGATTCTCAACAACTGGTAAAATAGTAGCAAAAAACATAAGTCTATCCTCTTGGATTGCTAAATCTCATCCTTCTCTTTGCTTGACTAACCTCCTACCTTACATAACCATGAAAAAGAATAGAATAGAATATATAAGAATGAATAATGGCTGAGAGAGAGAAAGGGATGATGTGCAATATCACTAGATTTCTAGCCAATCATGCAATTAGCTCATGAAGCATGTGAGCATGTCCTAAACATTACAAGAGATCTACTAACATATCCTTTCATTGCTACTCATCCATACAACAGGTATCAACCTCCAAGTCTCCTTTCCAAGCACAATATCATACCAACTACATCTAGTACCATCTAGTCTTGATTGTTCCATGGTTTAGTTTTCCTCTATCCATTGATGTATGCATTATAGACTTCCTAAATTTTTCTTTACTAGAAATCACTCATGGCTCCCTTTGGCTATGCTAATGAGTCTTACATCCAAATGAAAAGCATAATACCAAGACCATGAAGATGAAACTTTCTAGGTTTGAATATGGTTATTACTTAGATCAAGAATTAAGGTTTTTGACTTGTAGAACACATGATTAAGGACTTAGATGGAAGCAACAATTAACATTACCAACATTCATGAAAAAATAAACTTCTTGAATTTCATGGCCATGGGTAGGGATAAGCAAGAGATTATCTTGGATGCAACATTATGAGAAGTTAAGGAATCTAGAAAATTGGTTAAAAATGAGAAAATTCTACATAAGCATAGGTTCAACCACTAGTTTGATCTTGATGTGATCAACTATGAGATCGATTTGGATTATAAACATACCAATTTTTACAACTAATAAGCTTGAAAGTACATTACTCTTTCCATCATCTCTTCTCTCTTTTCTCTTTCTTTTCATTTTTTTTTTAAATTTTCTTTTCTTTTTATAACATCATTTTTCTTATTTTTCATAATTTTCCTTTTATTTTTTCATTTCTTTCATAGGAAGAGGATTTTGATGAATCATGAGAATCAAGGGAATGGTTGGAGTGAAAAATCATCATCTAGATTTTTCAACTTGCATGAATATAAGAATTCATCCCCCACCAAATGGAACACATAGGTTCGTGGAATCATAACCCTCTTTTGACAAGGGTGGATAGGCAAGATACCGCGTGCACCTTAGTTCAATCATATCAATTCAAACCATTCAATGGTCATAAGGATCCTTAATGACATACCCTTTATATGTTAATAACAAATAGCTCTTGTAGGATTTTAAAGCTTGCACCCTAAAGTATGGACCCACAAACTACCCACAGTTCCAATATCATTAGCTCCAATAGCTCACAGTGTATGTCCTAACTCCCTACTAAATCTAATCCTACTTCATCGATGATGGATAGAAGAAAAGTGAGTGGATCAATATTGTTATGTGGGAATTTCATTTATTAAAGCTCCATGTTGGACCCGTTTAGCACTGTTGCATCATCACCACATTTGTAACTCATCCAACCATTATTGACTTCTTGGATGAGCGTTCATAAAGCACATTAGTTGGTTTTCCCACACATACAACTAAAAAAACTTCAAAAGCAAAGAAAATATCATGATTGATTATCTATTAAGCTCAAAAAGTAAAAATTTATAGCTAAACATACTAATCTTTATTAATTTCACAAATGGAAATGGTAAAAAAATATATATAATTTTTACATGGTGTGAAGGATTTTTCTCTTATGATTGATACATGTCTGTTACCTAGGAAGCCTTTGAATGGTACATTGAGCTTTAATCATGCTCATAGGTGAAAGATGTTTATTATGGTATACTAGGTGTTTTTCATCAAGTATTCTATCTAGCTAGCTTCAATGACATAGGTGTTGTTGATGTCAACACTCCCATGCTCTCATGGGGCCATGATTATCAATGTGTCTATCTCTCTCTCTTAATAACCACAATAAAAATCATGCGAGTAGTTGGCATCTAAACTATCAAGTGGTGGTCATTAATAATAGTAACAATTACAATTATTAATGGCAATAGTTACAATCATTAATGGTAACGATTACAATCATTAATGTCAATAGTTATAATCATTAATGGTAACGGTTACAATCATTAATGGAGATAGTTATAATCATTAATGGTAGTGGTTACAATCATTAATGGCGATAGTTATAATCATTAATGGCAATAGTTACAATCATTAATGGTGATAGTTACAATCATTAATGGTGGCAGTTACGATCAGTAGTGGTGGCAATTTTGGACATTAATGGCAGACATTTTGGAAGTTATGGACATAGTGGGCATTTAAATTAGAGAACATAGACATCATTATGGATGGCTGTAGTGGCTATAAAATTAGTCTAGAGGGGGGGCTTTTGGAGAGGAATCGGGGAGTCCCAAACAAGCTCTGACTATCAGTTTGGAGGGACAACTTCCTCTCCATTAAGCAGCAGTTTCTTATTTTCTTTTCTTTTTTTTACAGGCTTCTAGTTGATCTTTGAGGAGGGTCCAAGGCAGGAGCCAGCAGCTCAAAATCAGATCCTTGCAAGTCTTCTCAGCAACGACAAGAGCTTGTCTCAGTGGTGCAGAGGTGGGTGAATGATCTTCCTCTCTATGGTAGTGCACAAAAGATGGAAAATGACGATAGGCTTTGAGAACTATAGTTACTACTCTGTCTGGAATGCAGTGGGTAGTCTCTCTCTCTCTCTCTTTTTCTCTCTAACTCTCTTGTGGCGATCACAATCTTCCTGCCTAGTAGTGGATACCATCGGTAGTCATGGACCAGCAGCGTCAACGGGACCAGGGAAAATATAGTTTTTTTAATTACTTATTGTATTGAAGATAATTATTTAATTTAAATTCCAATTTTCTTTCTAGCTTTTTATTTGCAAAAGGCCACGTAGCCCTCTCCAGCTAAGACTATTTCCGAGTTTCCGTACCCATATGGGAGGCACCCTAGGCAATAGTCTCCTAAAACGCATTTTCTTTCCTACTGTTGGTGTGACCAAAATTTATGCATCAACACCTTTTTGGTGCTAGAAAGAGGGTCTTTCCCCAACCTTTTGTTTATTATCTTTTCTTGCCATTTCTTTAACCTTTATTATCCCATTTTCTGAAATATTTATTTTCTATCCTTTTCCAGTCCCTATTTTTATTTTTTGAAAATTTCATTTTCTTTATTTCAAACTTGTTTTATTTAAAATTTTTGTTTTCAACTATTGTCCTGAAAAAGATTTTAAACAATTTTCAAGCCCTTTATTTCTTATTCTTAGAAGTTTGTTTCTTGAAAACGTTTGGGTCTCATCACCCATTTTTCTTTAATCTTTTTCCTTGTTTTTTTTTAAATCCTTGTTTCCAATCCCATTTTTGAATTTGTGTTTTGGCTATCCTTACCTCTGTCCTGGGTTAGATAAGGTGGTTTTATTTGATTATGCAATTTTAAGTTTATTTTTGTAAAATCTTGCATTTTACTATTTTCCTTTTTAATTGTATAAGTATTGCAATTTTATACATTTATTTTTCTTTTCAAAAACATATATTTTATTTCAATATTTTATTTTATTTTTATGAAATTTCATAGTTTCATTCTAAAAATTATATTTTATAGTTTTGTTTATGCGTGAACTCTCCTCTGCTTCTAACTGACCAATCAGTCGTCTCTTCTCATTAAGGAGAAAACAAGCCTCACGTTTTCCAAGTTTTATTCCTAGGAGAGCTCGGACTAGGATAGTAGCCAATCAACCCTCGGCTCCCTTGGTTAGTAACCACTTTAACTTTACTAACTACCATGACATCCCAAAGTTACTCTAGAACATAAATTTTTTCTACGACCCCACAAACCCTTCTAGTGATCCCTACCAACATATACAATGTTTTGAAACCTTACTAGGCATCCACAACATTGTCGAAAATGATGTGGCATGTAGGGTGTTTGTGACAACATTCAAAACCAAAGCAACTGAATGGTTTCTAATGCTCCCCAATGCCTCCATTAACTCATGGCAGGAGTTCAAAAATAAGTTTTTGACTTAGTTTGACAAATTCACAAGCCCTACCATAGCATCTAGTAATTTCACCAACTTAAGAAAGCTACCTAGGGAAAATGTTAAGGATTACAACCTAAGATTCCTTCACCAATTGGCCTATGTTCCAAACGAGATGCGTCCACAACCCGATGGCATCCTTAACTTTTACCTCTCTACCATTGACCCATTCTTTGCCTATGCCATCAAATTAGACCCTAACATAAGAGAAATACATGGAGCAATAGCTAAAGCTATGGAGCTAGAACAAATTACCCTTATGAACAGCATTCAAACATAGTTTGGAATGATGAGCATTAGCAATCCTATACAACATAGTCCTCTACCTCTGCCAGCTTTCCCAATGGCCAACACTATGTTCCAAACTCCTATTCCCCTTCAAATGACTCAACCTACATATAGCTATTTTTAAGGTCCCACATATTCTCCATTCCTACCGTCTAACACTGCTTTGAATGAGGATCAATCAAAGGCCTTAGTTCAATCCATCATAAACCCAAATGAGGTACCTAATCCTACTGAACCCCCAACTCAAACTCAAGATCAAATGACCCAAATATTAACTTCATTTCAAAAAATTTCCAATGAAGTAGTTGAACTAAATTGAAACAACAACAAGGGTCCTATACAACCAAAAAAGTCAAGTTCATCAACCAATGATGATTATTGCCACCTCCATAACACTAGGCAACATTCTGAAAAGACTTGTCCCCAATTTTTAACATTATTTGACGACAACACCCAAGGTCAACAAAATGAGAAATCTCCTATTATGGCCCTTAATGTACCTCATCAAATAGAAAATGAAGAGGTTTCCTCATTGGAGAAAGTTATGGTAAATAATCCCAACCCACCTAATGCTTGATAAAGTATATTTAAATACATCATGAACAACACACAACAACAAACTAGGAATGACCCTTACACTCCTCCAAACAGAAGAGCTTCTAGTTAAAGTAACACAAATACTCAAACTGAGTCATCCCAAACAAATGCTCCACAATAATCAAACCCACCTTCTATACTTAGAAGAACTCCACCTCAACAAGAAGCTAAAGATAAACACAAGACTTACAATCTAGTTGATTATTTGAAGAAAACCAAAGATAACATCTCAATGTATGACTGTTTACAATTTAATGAAATGAAAGAGGCAGTTCAAGAGATAGTTCATACACCTAAAACTAGAAAAGGAAAAACCCCAACCCTTGAAAGGCAAGTTCACTTCATAGAAAGTCCTAACACATTATCAGAACAAAATGTAAATAGTTCCATGATGAGCAAGAAAGAGCAACCTCCTTTCCTAAGAAATCTAATTATTTTAGAAAAGAATATTCACAATTGTTTGATGGATTCTGGAGCAACTGTCAGTGTCATGCCACTTGTGGTATGTAAGACTTTAGGAGCACAAAATGATACCACAAATGAAAAATGTGATTCAACTCTATGGGTCCAATGTGCCTGTAGTAGGGTCTTTAAAAGTAGGGAAAGTGCAACTTAAACAATGCCCTACATTCACATGTTACACAGATATCTTGGTAGTTGACATGTCACCTACCTATGGTGTGCTCCTATCTAGGACTTTTGGAGCCAAGTTTGGGGGCTTCTTTAGGTTTTATTTCTTAGAACTATTAATTCTAATCAAAGGAACATATGAATACATGATCATACCAAGAGAACCTTTCTACAAACAAGTGGTAACAACTTTCAATCAATAGAGTAAACCTCTAGGAAATGAAAATACCAACCCCTTTGTTGGAGTGATTGAGCTAGGGCTTGGAGAATATTTTATGAATGACGATGTGGGTGAAACCTTAGGCATAAACCCTCTTATGTACACGTATTCTACCCAATATTATCAAGCTTTTAGGGAATGTGAGAGGGTGTATGAAGATACTTTGCCATACCACCAACATGATGTAAGAACTTTTCTTTTCGGTGACCCACTACCACTAGGAAATGATAACGATGTAAGTGAGGTTCTAACCAATGAAATATTAGAGAATGGACCAAATTTTGATGATGATCATTGTTACCTTGACCAAAGGATCAATTTTTCTAATTTCATGAATTTAAACACTTGGATACTAAGAGTGGATGGTGTCTCTTCCAAGAAAGGATGTGGAGTAGGAATAATGCTTATACCTCTTGGTGAAGCTCCTATCCTTAAAGCCATCAATTTTTCACAACCTATGACTAACAACATGGTCGAATACGAAGCACTTGTACATGGGATCAAGTTAGCTCAATATTACAACTTGTCCAAGATTAAAATCTATAGTGATTCCCAACTAATAGTAAACCAAGTCAATGGAACCTTTGACAATAAAGATGTCACCATGAAAGCATATAAAGCTTACATTCTTGAATTGTTTAAAGAGTTTGAATATGTAACCATTGAACACGTACCTAGAGAAGAAAATTACATTCTTGATGCGCTAGCCCAAATGGCCACCACTTTGGATGTCCCATTCAAACACAATGCTTGGGATTTAGAAATTATTATTGAATAGGTGAAATCCTATTCTATCCCTAATAATGTGTTTTCTTTTCAACTATTTGACAATGATGACCACATTTGTAAATTTCTATTTTCTAAAGGATAATTTAGTAATCAAGGGGATATATCAAAGGATGTTGTGTTTTTAAACAAAGTATCTCCTGAAGTAGCTGTTAGGGAAGCATTATTTGACAACTTGCACACCAAGACCAGAGACTTGTCCAAAAATACTAATTGACAAATGTTAGCTAAGAATGAAATAATCTAGATTCAAAAGAAAGGAAAACAATATCCTATTAAAATAGGAGTTTTTTTACATTCAGATGAAAGACAAAGCCTAGTTGAATTATTACATGAGTTTAATGATGTTTTGGCTTGGACTTACGAAGACCTTAAAAATTTCAATCCATTATTAATGACACATACAATTCCCCTTAGGCCAAAAACAAAACCATTCAGGCAAAAAATTAGACTTGTAAATTAAAAGATTGAAGCCCTCATGAAAGCTAAAATCGACAAGCTCCTAGAATCCAAAATTATTTACCCAGTGAGACACTCTAGTTGGATATCAAACTTAGTACCTCTTAGAAAATGTACTGGTGAATTAAGGTTATGTATTGATTTCTACAACCTTAATACTTCTTGCATTAAGGATAATTATTCACTTCCCCTTATGGAGAAGCTTTTGCAAATTGTGAATGGGGCTCAAATGTATTCCTTTTTAGATGGGTATTTAGGATATAACCAAATTTTAGTAAATAAGAAAGACCAGTACAAAACAGCTTTAACAACAAAATGGGGAACTTTTCAGTTCACTAAAATGCCCTTTGGCCTTGTAAATGCTTGTGCTACCTTTCAAAGAGCTATGGATAATACTTTTGAAGGGCTAATTAAAAAGTTCATTATTATCTACTTAGATGACTTAACCTTTTTCTCCAAAGATTGAGGTACGCACCTTAGAGACCTAAGAAACATTTTAATTAGATGTAGACGATTTGATATTACCCTGAATGCAAATAAATATACCTTCAGTGTTCAAAGTGGTAAATTCTTGGGTCATATAGTGACTAAGGAGGGGATTGTGATTGACCTTGAGTGGGTGAATGCAATTTTAGAAGTACCTTACCCACTATCCAAAACTGATCTAAGGGCATTCTTTGGGAAAATCAACTTTGTTAGACGATTTATCCCCATCTATGTTGAATTAGTTAGACCATTGAATGAGATGCTTAAAAAATATAGTAATATGCACTAGACAAAAGAAAGAAAGAATGCTTTCCTTGATATCAAATAATCTATTATAGATGCCCCTATCCTGGCCTCTCCTTGGTATGAAAATGACTTTCACTTATATGCTTTTTCTATTAACGTTATTGCTACTACTATCTTAACCCAAGACATAAATGACCAAGGTGAGAGACCCATAGATTTCATGTCTACACCTTTAAAGGATGTAGAATTAAGATACTCACTTGTAGAGAAGCAATTGTATGCTGTAATAAAAACCTTAAATAAATTACGCTACTACTTGTTAAATGCAAAAGTCTTTGTCATTGTCCCTGACCCAACTACCATTGCTTTAGCTAAATTATAAGATCCTAGTGAAAAACATGCTAAATGAATTATGAATTTGCAAGAATATGATATTCAATGGAAGGTGGCCAAGCTAGTTAGAGGGATTGGCCTTGTCGAGCTAATTTCCAAAGCCTCAACTTCAGAACGTTATGATGCATCCAAAGATAAAGCATCAATTCCTTTTCACATGTTATTCATTGATGAGGAAATTGATATCCCATTTGCTCCCAATCGATTGTATGATTCCTAGTATGGTGATATTAAATTTTATTTAACCTTCCATCATTGTCCCTCGGATTTACCTAGCTATAAGAGAAAACGTTTAATATCAAAATTTTTGAAATTCACTTTAATAAGTTGTGAACTATTTAGAAAGAACTTCCAAGAGATATACCTTAAATGCTTAGACCAAGAACATGCTAACAATGCTCTGGAATAGCTTCACGAGGAAGGACATATAGGATACTACTCATTAGTTCATAAAATTATGAGGGCTAGTTATTACTGGCCTACTATGATAAATGATGCTCATAACTTGGTTAGAACTTGTGTGTAATGTCAAATATTTAAGGGTAAAGACCCCAAGACTTCAGCTTCTTTATAGCCAATCATAGAAGCTAGACCATTTGCATAGTGGGCTTTAGATTTTATTGAAGTGATTAATCCTTTGTCTACTACTCTACACAAGTTTATCTTAATAGCCATGGATTATTGCACATGTTGGTTACAAGAAAATGCAACTAAAACTACATCATCTCATGAGGTCATTCGCTTCCTAGAAAATGATATAATCTTGAGGTATGGGTATCCTTACACTTTAGTAGTTGACAACAGGCATGCCTTCATCTCCATAGAGTTTATAAATTAGGCTAGAGAACAGAACATCATTATCAAGGTGGTAATCAAATATTATCCATAGGGTAATGGTTGGCTGAGTAGTCCAAAAAAATCATATTAGATGGAATTAAGAAAATGATAGCCCAAAACCCATGAACTTGGCATGAATAGCTAAAATGGGCAATTTGGGCAGATAGGGTCCATTATAAAGAGTCAATCAAAACTACACCATACGACTTAGTGTACGAACAAGAACCAATATTGCCAATTAATTTGCAAATTACAACATATTAATTCTTCTTGGACTATTTGCCAACTGATGAGCATCTAATATCACATGCATGTGACATTTGTAATCTAGAACATAAAAGGGTTAAAGAGATCGAGAATCTATGTAGTCATCAACAAATTGTCAAGAAATGAATTGATAAGAAATATGCAGCAAAAATATTTCAAATAGGTAACTTGGTTCTTAAGAGAGATAGAGCATTTGGTTAGATCGGCCCTAAGACTAAGTTTTCTCCTATGTGATCTGGTCCATTCCGAATTGCAGAGGTTGTTGGCCCCAATGTATATAATATTGTTGATTTGCAAGGATGTAGGTTACATAGAAATTTTAATGCATTTCATTTGAAGCATTTCTACTCAGGTGCCCCACGTGTACAAATAGTAGATTCTTAGTTGCATATTTTCTTCCTCTTCACGATGCATTTCATTTGTATATAGTTGCATTTGCATATTTTCTTTACACTTCTGTCATTTCTTTCTTGGCATATTGTTTTGATTTTTTCTTTGCATATGATTTTAATAATCATTATGGTCTTTTGAGTTACTAGGTGTTGGGTCATCAAAAAACCATCTAAAAATAATGTGAGTATAATGCTTTATATAATATTTCTTATTACTATTACATAAAATCTCTTTTATACTATATATTTTAATAATGCTTTGATTCTTCCTAGTCTTTCTCAAGGTTTTAGTTTCTATAGTTATGTTGGATTATGGAGCATTAGATTTTTGCTAACTTATCATGTAATCATCATGATCATGTGAGTGTAGGATAGGTGATATTGGAAAATGGTTTGCCATAATCACTAGGTGACCTTGGAAAATCCCATTTTCCCTCTCATAAGCCCTAGCCCTCAAGAGTGATGATCCATGGTTACCCTATGAATAATGGGGAGAAGTGTATTTATCTTCACTTGAGAACCCTTAGCCACCCAGGAGACCTACTATGATGCTATCAAATTGTAATTAAAGGTACATACATGAGGGTTGAACTACACCATGGGCAAAGTTTTCTCAAAAAAAAAAGGAATGAGGACCATGTTCACTGGTAGTGTAGCTAATTGGCCAGACTCATGCTAGAATTCCTACCTTAAGAATGAAGTACACCATGGGCAAATTTTCCTAAAAAAAAATTTCCAAGGAAAAATCTGAAATTTGTGACTAGCCACAATCTAATATGAGCCTGTCCTTCTCATTAAGTTTAGTATGGGTCATCTGCTCAAAGTAGTCTTCATGCTGTTGGCTTTTACTTTGTAAGAAGATTGGGAAAGAAATCATAATTATATTTTAATTATATATAGATATATGTAGTTAAAATTATAAAATTATAAAATTATATATTTTGATTTTAATTAAATAAGATGGTGTGGTTTGGGTGGCCCATGCTTAGTTCTCCTTTGATTATATGGTTATTTTAATCATGTTTAGTTTACTTTCAAGTTTCCATTTGCTTGTTTTGTGATGTTTGTGAATCCCTACCTTTTGCATCATTTTAAAGATTCTATGGTCTTGTTCCTTTCACTAGCATGTAATTAAAAGTTTGGAGGCTAAGTGTTGATGTCAACACTCCCATGCTCTCATGGGGCCATGATTATCAACGTCTCTATCTCTCTCTCTTAATAACCACAATAAAAATCATGCGAGTAGTTGGCGTTTAAACTATTAGGTGGTGGTCATTAATAATTGTAACAGTTACAATCATTAATGGCAATAGTTACAATCATTAATAGCAATAGTTGTAATCATTAATGGTAACAGTTACAATCATTAATGGCAATAGTTATAAGCATTAATGGTAATAGTTACAATCATTAATGACAATAGTTACAATCATTAATGACGATAGTTACAATCATTAATGATGATAGTTACAATCATTAATGGTGGCAGTTATGATCATTAGTGGTGGTGGTTTCAAACATTAATGGCAGATGTTTTGGAAGTTATGGACATAGTGGGCACTTAAATTAGAGAATGTAGACATCATTATGGATGGCCGCAGTGGCTATAAAATCAATCTAGAGGGGGGACTTTTAGAGAGGAATTGGGGGTGATGGAGTCCCAAATAGGCTCTGGCTATCAATCTAAAGGGGCAGCTTCCTCTCCACTAAGCAGCAGTTTCTTCTTTTCTTTTCTTTTCTTTAGAGGCTTCTAGTTGATCTTTGAGAAGGGTCTAAGGTAGGAGCTAGTAGCTCAAAATTGGATCCTTGCAAGTCTTCTCAATGATGACAGGATCTTGTCATGGTGGTGTAGACATGGGTGAACAATCTTCCTCTCTACGGAAGTGCACAAAAGGTGGCATACGGTAGCACGCTTTAAGAACTACAGTTGCTACCCTATGTGGACTACAGTGGATAATCTCTTTCTCTCTCTCTCCCTCTCTCATGGTGATCACAGTCTTCTTGCCCAGCAATGGATACCATCAACAGTCACGGATCAGCAATGTTAGTGGGACCAAGGAAAATTCAATTCTTTTAATTACCTATTTATATTGAAGACAATTATATAATTCTAGATTTCTTTCTTGTTTATTATTTGCAAAAGGCCATGTAGCCCTATCTAGCTAAGACTATTCTTGGGTCTCCATACCCATATGGGAGGCGCCCTAGGCAATAGTCTCCTAAAACGAGTTTTCTTTCCTAGTGTTGATGTGACCAAAATTTATGCATCAACAAGTGCATAATGCAACAACACTAATAAGGATCATAGGTTATTCTCTTGTAATTTATCCTTAGTCTCATGCCTTCTACCAAGCTTGAGGTAGATTTCTTAGAAAGCCAAGTTAGGATTTGTAGTGCTTAAGCAAGCTCTTTCCATGATAATAGGAAGATCCTCTTCCATCTTATATTCTGATCTAAGAACTATAAAATCAATGGGATATGACCATTTTGCAATATAAGTGATTATAGTACATACCTATTTCATGGGGTATGTGTATGATTATTTTACTAACTCCAACTAAATATTAGTATGCTTAAGAGGAGGAAGCCCACAATCAAGGTGCTACTACCATTTCATGTGAGACATAAACATGGAGGCTCATTAAAAGAAGATGAAGATGTAGAGCTTTCTAGGAATGGAAGAGAAGAAAATAAGGATGCTAGAAATTTAGCACATAGAAATAAAACATCCCATGATCGCTTATCTCCAAATTGCTCATGATCCTTAGAAGCCTGTCACTTCCCAAATCCTTGGTATGATGCCTAAGGACTAGAGGTAATGATAGGACAAGTTCCCTAAAACCCACCCCAAACGTTTTTATCTCCTAATCCACTAATTTCACAACTTGACCTATTTCCATAAGGAGCTACATCAACTTCATTTTTCTCCTATTTCTAGGACTTCATATTAATTACTAAACTAGTTGCCAACTCTAGTGCTTCTCTATACTTAGTAATCTTATGAAACTTAATCTCTTGTTGGACCCATGGTTTTAGGCCATTTAGAAAGAGACAAAACTTTTTTTCCTCATCCACAACTTTCTTACTATTCTTGTAGGCAATCCTCAAACTTACCAGTTTGTTGGAATTCTTTCAACTTCACCCATGCTTGATCAATTGAAGTGCCCAAGTGAATGTTTTCAGTAAGAGTAAACTTAATATCCTTCCAAGTATTCATTACCCAATGAATTGACCCCAACTTCATTTCATGCAAAATACCAAGCCACCAAGGCTAAGCAACACCTCCCAAAAATTGAGTTGTGATGTTGATTCTTATTTCCTTAGGGTAATCATTCATTTCAGGAAAGAACTCCATCTCAAAGATGAAGGTATCAAAGATTTTGTCATCTTGATTGCCCTTATAAATATTGGATTCTTTAGCTTGGAAATTTTGGCTAGACCACCCAGAACTAGATGTCATAGCCTTAGCTTGAACTACTACTTGATCTTCAAGTTTCTCATTCTTTAGCTCAAGCTTTTCCACTTGTCTCCCTACGATAAGCATCCTTTTTAGGATGTCACTCATTGAGACTTAAACATTGTTAATAACATTTACCATCTTTTCAACTCAATTTTAAAGCACAAAATTTTGGGAAAATAAAGTTTGTGCTTTATATCAAAATTAAGCTTCTGAAGATACAAAACGTCTAACTTGAAAACAAGATGATGGACCATCCTAACCTTGTTAGCCATTGGTAGGTGACTAAGGATCATATTATCAATTTCAAAGAGTTGTCCCCACAACTTTTATACCTTATCAAGAGATTTAAGCTTCTAGATATTTTTTTCTTCATCATTGATTTTTTAGATTTAGATGTCACCACATGTATTTGATCATGCACATGTTCATTCATATCATCACAAGCATCAAAGCTAGTAGGAGCCCCACTAAGATTGAAGCCTTCCTTTCCCTTCTTTTTGGGTGTCATGTCTCATAAAAGGTTAAGTAATGAATCACAAATCAAACACATAACACACAACTTGTGGATTGATTCCAAGTGTAACAATCCTTCTTTGGGAAAGCACCATTCAACACCACCCATGAGTCTCAATTCAAATAAACAATTCAAAACGAGCTCAAGATGAACTATGCCTTAGCAATCACTAGTCCTGCATGCATAATGTAACACATGGTATTCATTAATTATGAGGTTATATGAATACTAAGTAAACCACATAGAACAAGCTATATAACATGTTTGATCCATGAGTATCGAGAACATCTAAAACATTAAATGAGAACTAATGCGTAAGTATGCAATCAACCTAGTAGACACCATAGGTAGTTAAATGATGATGTACTTACAAAGTGGTAGCTCCTTTATGAGGTGGAGTGAAATCTCCATAAGGATGCAAAATAAAAGTTTAAAATAGCTAACACAAAGCTTGTAGTTCTCATAATCATATTCATGAATCAACAATATGTTGCTGAGAACATGGCTAAGAAGATGAATGACTACTAGCAGTTGTAGAATCTTGTCAGAATATTCGATGTTGAATGTAAAACATTCACAAATTGGTTCATCAACATGAAGAAAATGTTTCCTTAGTTACCATGCCCATGGGATATCCCACCATTAGCTAATGTATGTGAAGTAACTGTGACCATCTACAATCCATAGAGCAAAGAGGAGAAAATGAAGTCACTCCTAGATGCCTTCTAATTTCCAACAGTAGAAATAGTATAACTTTAACCTCCAGCATTAGGGTGTGATGAAGGATCCTTAGAGTCATAGGAGCCACCACCTTTAGGCATTGTATGAATAAAATTATTCCTCTTGCATCTATTTAGCAAGATCTTACTATTTTTTTCAAAGTGTTCAATTTTTTTTTAATTTGCATTAATTTTGTAAATTGTACAATATAGCACTCAAAGTAAATCATTCAATCAATAAAGTTCCATACTTCCCCAAATTTTGTAAGAAACTCAATCTCATTTTTCTTCACTCAAGGATGAGTTTTCAATTAGTCATGAACGTATAATAAATTATCAATAAGGTGACTACATTGATGCATGCTCATTGATGTAGCCCCATTGATGAATCTAAGGATGTGTTGATGTAGGTCCATCATCAGTGATGTAATCATTGCCTATATAAATGTACACACCCATCAAATTTATGGCATATTTTAGCCATTCCCTTAGCAAAAATCTTGTAGTTTCATCCCATAGAAGTTAGAATATTTTTACCACTGAGTGCCCAAAATGTAGATTTATGTGATTTTATTCAAGTGCACATGTACCTGGACACAATCGTATGAGCAGAAATAAAATCAAGATTTGTTCAATCCATTATAGCACTTGGATTAGCATAACTTTACTTTTCAATAATTTACTTTTTATGAAATTTACATTCTTAATATTAATCAATTAAAATTATCATTTTTAAGCAACATGAGTATGACCACTTCAAGCATAATATATTAACACTTGGTAATCCCAATAGTGGATACTTGGTACATCCAATAGTAAACACTTGGTAATCCACCAACATTAGTATATGTTTAGGATGTGTATAGAAAGTGGAAATGAATACTTCACATTTAGGCTAGTTAGTTAATTAAGTAGTCAAGTAGTTATTTAATTTAAATATTAAATCTTTATTCACTTAATCATTTAAGAAGCAGAGAAAGAAATAAAAAGTATAAATATGCATGGATTAACATAAGTGTTGATTTGGAAGACAACAATTAATGGCTATATATTTTACTATGTAAGAATATTGATCATTTAGATAAATAAAGTCCACAAAATTTGACCAAATTAAACATACACCCTAGTGATTTGTATGGTTGGGTGTAGGGGATACTTGTTGCGTATCACACAGTGAGACTAAACCCCAAGATCCCTGCACATGCTAGTGAAAGGCTATCACTAGACATTGGAAGTGGTTTCTCCAAGGTATAAATAGCCTCTCTTTGGTTGCAGAAGAATTAGCTCTGCTCTCTCATTTCATAACCAGAGATAAAGGACCATATTACATGACAATCAAGTAGATTTCACTCTAGGTAGAACGGCTAGTACAGTTTAAATGAAAAAAAATAAACCACTTCTTTCTAAAACTAGGTATAAGCCTCTATTAGATGGCTAGATATGTGGGCTTGAAAACGAGCTTTGTCTTCAATGCTTGAGCCACCAACCTCTTTTTGAGGTTAGGCTTAAGACTAGATGCATTACTATAGGAATGTATCATAGTCCTTCTAAGAAATTTTATCTATTTTGTTCCTATTATGTATGTGTATGTATGCATAAACTAGGTTGGTTTGATTGCATAATTAATGCTTATGATTTTAATAACTCATCTAATCATTAGTTAATGAATTGTATGCTATGTTGTGACACAAGGTGTTAAGAATTAAGGTGTAGTCCACCTTGAGTCTACCCTCTCATATTGTTACTACTAGGGCTCTTAGGTGACATTCAATAATGTTTTCCAAAGGTAGCACCATCATAGTGGTTGTAGCATTTACATAGCTTGCCAAAGAGTGAGAATGAGACATGAGTAATGAACCTATCTCCCTCGGTTGAGGAAGTCTAGGAAGAGTCTAAGTAACTTCGTTAGCTACCCTAGTTACATGCACCTAAGAAAGGAAAAGTATGCACACTGTAGTTTCTAGATGTTGCTAGATCAAATGATAAATTATTCTAATAGCTTCACCACCTCTTTCCATAACTACAAGAGGGATAACTTGGGGATCTAGCCACTCCTTATTTCTGAGAGTAGCCCATTGAAAACATTTTCTACATCCTATAGCCCTTATCCAATAGGTAGCATAATCTTACATGCCACAGGTAGCCCTGAATACTTCATGAGAGTCATTTCCATGTGATGCATATGGACACCATGAAATATGGTAAAACCACCTCTCCATCACCTATAAAATCGAGCATAGGAGAGGTCAAGATCATCAATGTGGAGGGGAAGAAGATCATCATACCTAATCTATACCACCATGTCCCATAGCAATTAATTGCTCTTAAAACCCTTGTAGTCCAATTCAAATTTAGGAATCACCTCCATTACCACTATAGCTTCCTTCCATCATTGGTTTTCATGTAGAATAATTTGTGATGATGCCCTGAGTGAGGAGGCCTAAAATATTAGCTCTTTGCTTGTCTACCAAAGGGCCTAAAGTATTGCACTTATCGAGGAGTTGCTACTAAGTCATTGTGAAGGCATAATGCCCAACACTCTCTAGATTACTCTGGTAAAGAAGCATAGGTGGATGAAATTCTATACAAAGTGGCAAAGGGGAAAATTGTTATTTATTAGGAGATCATGTTCCTAGAGTAAGGCTTGAACTAGGATGACATCTTAGAGTATGAGCCACAAGAAGCACTTAATTGTTTTTGGCAAACAACCCCTTCAACTTTTTTTCCAACCTTGAGCAATGGGGTACTTTTGTTTCATTGCTTTACACAATGCTATCCCTAAAAGCCTCATCTATGATTACATGTGATGAGTGGCGAGGTACCCCTACACTGAACCATATGAATACAAGCGTGTACGCACGATCTGGTCGAACTCCGCAGACTAAATGCCTTAACGCCACAAGAAATGCTTGGGGTTAATCATTCGTTGTCTTCCCAGGCTTGCTTGTATGTGTCACGGTGTATGGTTAAGCAAGTCTGAGGTATATGATTTTTTTGGTATTTTCAAGCTTATCTCCTAATCTATGAGGGAAAGGGTTGATAAACTAAGCTAACTCTAACTAAGGACCTAAGTCTAAATTAACTAGCGTCAACATCCGTTCCCACTTACCGTACACACCCTGAACTGTGCAACTGTGGCTTACCAAACGCTAATCGTTACTGGGATCACCACACGTAATGCACGTGCTCGAAGTGGTCATACTGAGGCACCTATTTAGCCTAAGTGTGATAAGCAGCCAATTCCTTGGCTAGCCGTACACACCCATGGGCGCTCGTAGCCAAGTCGTACTTATCACACGTTCTAGCCTAGTGATGAGTAGCCGATTCCTTGACTAGCCGTACACATTGGACTACCACTGTGATTACCAAGCGTAGATCCTGGAATATGCTACTAGGTTACCAAGAAATCCAATGCTCGTAATCAAGTTGTACTCACGTGTTGCGACGAGCAGTCGATTCCTTGATTAGCCATACACATCCGTATATGCTCGTAATCAAGTCGTACTCGTGTGCATTAGGAAAGCAATAAATAACAACAAAATAAAACCATGTACTGCAAGGTTTATCCAATCAAGTTCGTCTTTATTTCCATACACAACTTCTGTTCAAGTTACAAAGTTGCTCGAATAAAGAGCCATTCACTCTAGGACACCTACTACGGGCACATGGGAAATTAATCTAACACTGGAGTGTTCAAATTGTCAAAGCTTCGCTACTTCTAACCAGGATTGGGAAATGAAGGGAGTGTCGCCTCTTATTTATAGATATGGCGGCGGACCGTGATATCGCGTACGCGATATCACATGGAGAGACTCGATATCGCGTATGCGATATCGCAAGGGATGCGATATCGCAGCACTATGCATGTCGCGTCTCATCATACCCCCATGACTGAATGAAAACTCGTCCTTGAGTTCCTTACAATGATATCAGGTAGGTATGGGATTATTGAGGGAAATGGAACTAATGGGATGGCATGTGAATGGGTCTTTATTACAAGACTTGACAAAAACTAGTGTTCATGATAACAAGGGTGAACACCTTATTACAATGACATCAAGCCCTTGTTGGCAACTTTAGAGAAAGAGAGATATAGAAAGAATTGTTGTTGTTGCCAACACCAAGATTGCGCCTTCTGCTGTCCATCCGTAAGTGCATTATCCATTCCACTCCTTGCGTAGCTGCATTAGCGCTGCTCCATTTCAAGTGTTTGTGCCAGATCCATTCCATTGTTGTATGATTTCCATCTGCACACACAACACAATCATACATTAGCAAGGGTAATTGAATCATTAAGTAAATAATAACTTGCTTTGGTTTAGGTTCATTGGCTAGGTTGTGGTATGGCTAATATGGATCGGGGAAAATGTAGCTGATGACTACCGAAGGTGTAGGGGTTAAGGAGAAAAACAAAAAAATCCAGGGCTTAGGAGAAAAATTGAAAAAGCAGGTCCCATACCCCCATTACTAATCGCGAACCTCCGGTAGTGTTAGAATGGAGAAAGAAAAGGAGTAAGAAAGATAGGTAAAAAGGGACAACTATGGCATCAGTGAAGTGGATGTCAAGATGGAAATGAACAAAACTGAAAATTAATTGCAAAATGTTAAGGAAAAGAAGTTAACTAATGGTCCAAATAGGAATGTTAGTGGGTCCTCCCCAAAGCAGGCTCATGCCCTTAATGCCCTGACAATCTCACATTCAAAGAGTCCGTAGGCTCTGGGAACGTCCTTTGGAATAAGAGTTAAAGTCTTTACCGTAAGAATTTACCAAAAAGAAAACAATGCATCAACCAAAATATATACACTAATGATACAACCGAAAATGAGGTGAATAGTGGAGAGAAGGGTGAAGAGAAGGGACGTGGAATGGAATCCAAAGAACAAGGTGGTGTATAGCCCCTTGTGTGTTGTATGATTAATGTGACTTGGTGAATCTCATTCCAACTTCGGGCTCAAACCAACCACTTCCAGTGACTTTGCATTAATGCATTTGGCTAAATCATCCACTTGGATAACAAGGATGTATCTTCAAAGAGCCACCACCATTCCGACGAAACAAAGGAGAGAATGGGAAGCGAGAAGGGCCTTAGTTAGAGGGAACACTTTGGTTCCATAACCAATGCTTGCAGTCCACAGTTTATTCCATCTAAGGGGTATGCTTTGAATCTTCACTTTTGGTTTTTCTTTTGTTTTATGTTTTTATGCGTGGGGACCACACCATGCAAAGACTTCTTTATTTTTATTGTCTCAGCTTCCGAAGAATGGGTAACANAAACCAAACATTAGCAATTAATGAAAAACAGTTCATCCCATCGGCCTGAACACTTATTGGGTGACGAACTTACATGGTGGATGACACACACACACACACAAAATAGAAAAGTATAACGATGGTGTAAAATAAAAACAAGAACAGTTAAAGAAAGTTGTAAAACAAAAATTGGAAAAGTTAAAGAAATTTGTAAAACAAAAATGTGTAAAACAGAAACGTTTTAAAACAAAAATGTTGTAAAACAAAAACCGAAAAAGAACTGAGGGCTCCATATGGTTAGCATAGGTGGACATCTCCCCCATGACTGAGTTGTAAGGGAGAGATCCGAAGTAATGAGCGTTTGT